>OY987279.1:11496258-11834491 GCA_963920785.1 Sphagnum contortum | reverse complement strand
AGTTCATAATCCTGCCAAGTTCTTTCAACTCTGCCAATGGAAGAAGAAGCATACCTAGTTGGTGGTGGTGGTGGTGGTGGTGGTGGTGTTGGTGGTATATGGATGCCATGCATGTAGTAGTACTAGTGTTTGTAACATAGTGAAAAGATTTTGAAGCTTGACTGTTTGAGAGAATAAAAGGGGCAGACGACAACACAAGATGATGCAGTGGAAAACATAGGATGATGTGAAAGAGTCAGTCAGAGGGTTCCAGTGTCAAGAGCATGTAGGATGCCATAAGCAAATCTGTACGATACCAAAATTTTGAGCTAAAATCAAATGTTCTCTGAAGAAGAGTTAAATCCAGGTGTGGGTTTGAGGCAGCACAGTTTGTGGCATATAAAGTGAATGGGTGGCTGTTTGAAAGTGTTCATCAAGCTGATGGATCTTTGAACAATCTATAAGATCTATATTGTCTATAAGATCCTACGTCAACAGGATTTTCTGAGAATATTTAGATGTATTTGTAGATGTATTTCCAAGTATTTATATGTGGGTGTTTGGATGGAGCTGGTCTTTCTTATTACCTTGACAATCATCTGTGCTAAACCAATCAAACATGTCTGCAGTACCTTGTGATGTTATGACCTCTTGTGATGCTACCATTTTGTACAGGGACCACAGCGTCTGTTGTAGATCAAAGATCCATTTTCTGTAGAGTGTGCTGGCTGAGAAATCAGTACGTAATAGTAGTAGTACTTGATCTTTGATGCAGGATTATGAGATTGTGAAGAGCAGCAGATTTTACTTGCATATTTTACAGAGAGCAACAATCAATGGTGGGACAGAAAACTTGGAGTGGGTTGGATCTTCACTAACTAAGATGAGGAGGAAATGAATTTGTTTTTTCCAAAGGTTCTGTGATGGGTGATCAGTTCCCAGCTTTGCAGAAGAATGCAGTCATAGAAGAAGAGAATCAGCTATCTCAGCAGGTACTGGATGCTGGGTCAGATTTGATATGCTTGCAGACATTTATTTGAAGTCCCTTGCTCAGCTTCGGCAATGGGAAGTAAGACTCCACAGCTCCACCACAGAGCTCCCACTGGAATATAGTAATAAGGTGGTGAAGGAAGACTGAAATCTCCAACCGTGCCAGATCTGCCCCCGGGCACAGTCGTGCACCTCCTCCAAACCCAAAGAAGGGAAGTCTGTTGGCTGGATTGAGGTTCTGCTGCAAAGTAGAGAAACAATTATAGTTCAGTCCAAGTGCAATGGAGTTACAAGAGTGGCAGCACAACAGAGAACAGAACTTCATGACTCTCTGAAGTATTCAAGCATGGATCTTCTCCCTCTCTAATTTGGCAATCCTTTTTTCTGTCAGTGGAATGGTACTTCTAGTCGATCCTCTGTGCTGTGCTGTGCTGTGCTGTGCTGTGCTGTGCTGTGCTGTGTAAATATCTTCTTATGGGATGGCAGAAACTGTGATGCACCTGTCCATGGTGCCAGGGATTGAATTGTTTTGGGTTTTCATAATTGGCAGGATCATGCTGGGCTTCTCAAATTGCATAAATCACTTTCCACCCTTTGGGAGCTACATATCCTGAAGAAAAACAAACAACAACAACAACAAGCCAGCTGGTAAATCAATACAGATGCTGCCAGCTTCTTGAAGCTCATGGGTACATAACTTGAGCAAACCCAAAAGCTTTTATTCATACCAAATTTCCTTCCTGCATGTGATAAGTAAGAGCTGGTAGGAAATGCAATCACAGTTTTTCACGGTGCTTTTCATGGGTCAAAAGCAAAAATGCAGCAGTGATTGGTTGTGGCATGCCAATTTCTCCATCCCTGCTTTGCAGATAGTGTTAACAAAAGTGAGAACCAAAAACCTGAAAAGGAGGGAAACAGAGATTCATTACCTTGCATTGGTACATCATCTTTAGTCTCACACCATAAAAGACCAATCAGATTGCACAGTCTTATTGTCTCTGTTATAACCTGCAATTCTGAAACGCACACCAGAGCTTCATATTCCTCTTGACTCATGGTCTCTGCAGCAGACTGCATACTTTGACAAGGGTGCCAGGTAGCCAACATTGATACTTTTGCACACGCAAACAGTAAAAGCTGTGGCTGATTTTTGGACGGTATATGGAATAGTGGGTTCCAGTTTGTGAGAGTGAAATGGAAGGAGAGAGCAGTGCCTGAGGACTTACGTGCTGTGTGAGGTTCATTTTCTTGAAGTCATCCCATGTAAGAGCTGATACTGCATCCATGTCTTTGGATTCTTGAATCACATCATGCTCGTCTGGACATTTGATGACCTTCATTGAGGTTGGTTTCTAATGACAGATTGTGTTTTGACAGATTGCATTAAACCACGTGGTGAATTTTCTTTACAATGATGCAAGCTGATGATGAGCAGAAAGGAGGAGGAGCAAGTCAGCTTTCCTTTTTCTTTGGGTACCTGGAGCGCAGCCAAGACCTCTGGATTCTCAGAGATGTACTTGACAGCAAACAGCATAGTGCTTGCTGTTGTCTCATGACCAGCAAACATCATTGCAAGGATGTGACAATGGGTTTGTTCGAGGAATCTTGCATCTGTGATGGCAGATTCTTGTGTTGCATGTGCTCCATGTAGTCAGCATATTGGTCTTCATCATTCTCATGCCTTGGCTTGCTGATCACTTCTCATTCAAGCCTCTCCACAATCCTTGTTGCCTGCAAAAAAGATACACACACGCACAAGATTTCAATATATCTGCGTCATGATGAGCTCCTCCACAGCTGCAGAATGGATGGATGCTCCTGAACAATTCTTCATGTTTGTGAATGCATACATCATGTCTGTAGAAGTGTGTACCACCTACCTGCAAGGCCTGCGAGAATTTGGTTCCAGGAAGCTTGATAGGCATGGAAAACAGTCCCTTGCTCATGATGTAAAAGTCTTGTTTCAAGCTCTCGTTCACAGGCCCAGGTTGTAGTCGTGATCCCAGAAGAAATTGTGTGATTGCATTGAAAGCCAACTGCCAAGTGATTCAATCAGACTGGGCATAACTCTCTCTCTCTCTCTCTCTCTCTCTCTCTCTCTCTCTCTCTCTCTCAGATTCTCAATTGATTAATTGATGCATGAGTTCTGTGCACAAAAAGCCATGAAGAATGATTCTCTCTAGATGTTGAGCTTTATCAACAGTTATTGTCTTGATGCTGCACTGAAGAGGAGGTTCTAAGGAGCTAGAATGATTGCATTACAATTGGGTCCTTTGCGATCTCCAAGTGATAGTGAGCTGCTGCAGGCGAAGGTTAATATGTATAGTAAAAGCTTGCACTCACACTCTTGGCTTCTTCTTGAACATTGAGGAGTCCTTTGGTTTCTCAGGAAATGGAAGCAAACGAGGACAAGCTCCTCAAAGAGGAAGAGTTGGGGCTTGGAGAAGCACAGTACGTAAGCTGTTGTTGATGAACCTTCTGGCACTCTTCCACAAGTCCCCAACTGCATTCAGAGCTGCAAGCTCTCCAAAGGCTTTCTTGAGGGACTTGGGATAACCTGTGTTGAAGACTCTGCCTTCTTGTGTGAGCACCCACTTGATCATTTCAGGTTTTGTCAGGATGATGCACAAGGCACCCAAAACTAAAGCTCTTGGGGCTGATTTCAACTTTTGCACTAATAGGAATGCTCGATTTGAAGTTGAACTCCAAAGAAAAATATGATACCCATTGCGTATATATGTAAGATATACCCACACAATTAGGGTGTTGAAAATAAAAATAAAAACAAAGTAAAATTTTATTGGACTTGAAAATTGTACTACCTAATAGTTTCAAAGTGTGAACTTTTTTTTTAATTCTTACCAAATAATTAAAAAATTAAAAGCAGATACTCGTGTTTTTTTTACCCCATCCCTGTGTATATGTTAGGGGGTTTATTTACCTGCACCCTACTACCCAGAACCTAACCTGATGACCAAAAACTCAGTTCTAATACACCCTTGAATGAATGAATATATATATTGAAACACACACAACACCGATGTTAGGCCCTCATATACCCACACAACACTGGTATAGGCCAGTGTTGGGCAAGCTCTTATTCTCAAAATACCCCACCAGGCAGGGTCTTTGTAAAAAACATTCTAATGTGACACCGGGTATGAAAGGAAAAAAGTGGAAGAAAAAAAAAAGACGCAACAATTATGCTCTATAAGGCTACCTCTAAAATACACTACAAATTGTTCTGTAGGTTGTCACGATTATTGAAAAGTCCTCAAGAGAGAGTGCACACATTTCAAATAGGGTTTTTTATTCCAATTTTATGGCAAATGCACAAGAAGATTTAGCCAAATTTGTTTATAGACCAAAAGATGAAAGTAATTTTTTTTAAAGAATCCTTTTATATTTTGGCTACTTGTTTAGGGTCATTTTTTCACAAAAAAATCCTTTGTATGTGTCGGAATCATTTTATTTTTTTCAAGTCAAATTAAAATGAAAAAAATTACCACCACCCCCCCCGCCCACTCAAAAAAAATAATACTATTCATCCAAATCTTCATTATTTGAAATGGGCAAAGCTCAAACTACTAGAGGATTTTGTTCTCCCCAATTTTCCATTCCTGATTTAGTCAGGAATTGGAAATTGTCCTTTTGGGCTAGAATTGAGAACTTCAAAGTAACATGTGCACTCTTGGTTTCATTAAGCTCAATCTATGCACTCCCCTAACTTCATCACCTAGTTTGTTGTGTCATGTCATTCGTGGATGTGAAGTTCATCCACGAACATCAACATTTCATCCATAAAATACTCCAAAGACTTATATCCCTCTATTCATTTCCATTGCTTTTGCATCACTAGCATCAAGATCTAAGATGTGTGACCAAATATCTCATTTGGTATTTTGTTCTTATACAAAGATCGAAGGAACCATTAATTGAGAAGTTAGGCCAATTTTTTTTGCCAAGGGACTATTATGCTCAACCCATTTTCAAATGTCAAGTTTGTATAGATTTAATTTAGAGAATTTGGGGTAGAGTGATTGCCACTAAAACCAAAGCTAGGAAATATTTTGATAGTTGACACATAGAAATATTCATCTTGAAACCATTCTCACAAGAGATGTAAAAGATGTGAATGGTGCCAAAACCTTGTGTGTTAGTATAGGGAGGATGTTGCAAGGTTGGAATTGTATATAGAAATGCTAAGGTCTATGCACCCCTCAATACAAAAAATATATATCAAAGAAACATGTCTTAAAAACTGAAAATTCTTTGTTAAAAAGTCGTTGCAATTTGCATTTGCTCTGTGCATCATTTAAATACTAATTAAATAAAGGAAATATTTAAAGCAATTTGAAGGCACCAATTTGAACAATTCATTTGTCATATTTGTTTTCTTCACACCTAAACAAAAGCTTATGAGGCTATTACAACATTTAAGTGCAAGTTCATTATACCAAACTCCTCAAAACAAATCAAAGTTCTCATCCTAACAATCTCATTGCTCACATATAAGCCTATTTTAGCCTTAAGCACATGTCTATTCACACACATTGTACATTTGAGTATCTTTCCTACCCTAATCTTATAACCCTCAACAACATATAGACAAGGTTAATCATTCTCGCATGAGTATTTCTTATTTGGGTGTACAAGAGCCCAATACAACATACTTAACTATCAAATTATTTCAAAGATTTCTTTAAATTGTAGGTCTAACGTGTTGTTATTAGGTGGTAGATTTGAAAGTTGGGTTCATAGTGACATATAAACACACTATACCCAAATTACATTGGTACCCACAACAAAGGGCAGGACAATTTTGGTCGCAATAACCTAGCAAACATCAAATTAAGTTTGTTATAAGACCCCATTTCATGACTATTTAATCCTAGGACAATTAACTCATGGAAATATATTGTTGATATTAAGACTACAAACAAGCTAAATAGTAGAATTAAACATTAAAAGAATATCTGATTTTTTTCTCAAGCTTTGTCATTAGAAGAATTGAAATACATGTACTTAACAACTTTTTCAAATACCACACACAATTCTCACACAAAAACATGCCATGAAAGAGTATGTTGATTGTTTGATACTCAACTTGATACTTTAAAAACTTTTAATACATTCTTTTAACAAAGTTGTTTGTCAAAGTATTGATCGTACCTTAAACTCTAAACTCTACCCATTTATTGAATCAACAAGGTTTGTATTAAGCAACAATTGAATGTCAACCTACCATCACATACTTGAATGAATAAGTAATGCATCTTGTCAATGTCTTGGATAGTACGAAGTATAAAACATAGATGAAACTCATTGTATCATAATAATGCACCCTTCATGTGTAAAGCTAGGTACAATAGAATAGATGTGTACCTTTGTCAAATGGCTCCATCAAATGTTATGCAACACATGATGAGGTGATTGCAAGTTATCATGGTTCATTTTTGGTGAATAAAACATTTCATAAAAGTTCACTCAATGGTGCTAAAATGATAGTTTACTATGGTGTTATTGGTCAAGTGGGGGATTACATGATTAAAATGAACTAAATAAAGTCCATGTAAACGAAAGTTTAATTAATTTCTTCTTTAGCATATATGTCAAGAAAAAGAAAATCCAACAAAAATAATTATGATATGAACTTTTGGAATTAAGGCGATTTTAGGCCATTCAAAATTCATAATTTAAAAAAAATTAACAAACTATATATAAATACTAGTATGTTTTGTATTAAGTACCAACAAGATGTTGAGGATAAAAGTAATAGATAATAATGCATTAGTATATAAATGCAATTACAAAATTAGTCCATAAGATTGGATTTCAAAAGCTCATTACATTATGTTGGTGGGTTTTTTTTACAATTTATTATTTTTTTAAAATTCAAGTTGACAATCTTAATGCAATTGTAAATTTGGCACATTGATGATTTTATGGCATGTCAATGCATTATACTTAGCAAAAAATTGCATTGTGATGCAAAAAATGAATCACCATAGTTTGCAATCCACCCAACAACGATTGGCAATAGCTTTATCAATGTATGTCATTCAAATTTGAAGAATAATCATAGATGCCACCATGAATTCATTGTGATCACATCATATTTAATCGCACATACAATCATCATTAGTTTTCTATTTCATTATTTACAATTATTTATCCATTTTGGCCTTTTGTGATTGTTTCTATCAAAAGAATCAAGAGGCATACTAATTGCTTTCATTCTATCCTCTTTCCTTTTTTGCATCTTTAGTCATTGCTCTCCATTTGCTTTATCATGGACTTTCTATTTCCTTCCCTCACTCATTTTCTTGTGTTTTACTTTTCCTACTTTATGTTTTGTTGTGAAAACTTTGGTGTAACTTGGTCTTGTGTTTTCTACTACTAGGCATTGTGCTTTCACTATTTCATGTTGTCTTTCTACTTGTTACATTTTGATTTTGTAATGAAAATGTATTGTCAATTTTGTGTCTTTTCCATTGCAACATCAATGATGATGTTACTTGATACCTCAACATCGTCAAAGTTGCATTTAAGTTGTATCATTTTAGTTGGTGTTTGGTTTTAATGTTATTATTTTACTAAAGGAAAATCAAGAATTAATGATTGGCTTTGGAACTATTAATTAGTTGTAAGAAAAATTTATGATTAAATTTTAAGTAATAACGAATATAAGTTGCAATAATGACTAATTGCAAGCTAATGATCTAATTAACAAGTTGTTGAATGAATTTTTTGGCCATCTTTTACATATACATTTATGATACGTGTATATTATTGAAACCCTAGCCTTCAACTCACAACCAATCCTAACCTTTGGTTTGCAACCAAGGTGAAGGCATGAAAATGGGAATAGGTTATGAGAGTGCCTTGGGATTTAAACACACTCCCACAATTGTGGAAAAATGTAAGGAAAGCAATCCTAAACACTTCTAAATGAAAACCACTTTGAAAATTATAACTAAACATGAATAGTAAATCTTTGGGACAAAAACATAAATAGTAGAAATAATCCAAATTGGCCCTCGATATATCATTGGAAAGTTCTTGAAGCATAAACTTCAAAAGTGGGTTTGCATTCTCCATTTTGAATTGTGTGGTAGTCAAAGGTAAAAGTGTAGTTAAGTGGCTCACTTTTGACATTCTGAAAATTTCACATCTTACACTAGTTACAATTTGTACAATTGGGTGAAAGCACACTACAAAGCCACTTTAGGCAAGAAAATGTACTATTTTCTAGGTATATTTTGCTTTATTTTGGGGGCAATTTTTCTTTGATTTCATCTAGCATTTTGATAAACATATAAAATGAATTTTGATACAAAAGCTTCCAACATAATTCTTGTCATTTCTTAGGTGAAAATTATTTTTCAGCAAATTGTTTTTTTCAACACACTTATGCTCGTTTGAATGAAAAACTTGTCTAGATGTTTTTTGTGAAATCACATCAGCCAAACTTTTTAATTGTAATTGAAATGGTACCATCAATTCATATTCAATATATAACTAAATATTTCATCAAGTTTTGCAATTATTTGAATCATTTCTTGAATATATTTCCACTTTGTAGTACATTGTGATAACATCTAAATTCTCCCAAACATACTTTTTAATCATTTAATATTAATCTAAAAATATAATTTCCTTTGACAATTGCATTATTTGGCTATTGAACTATTTTTTAAAAAATATAATTTATGAAAAAATCTTTTAATATTGACTTTGTGAAAATTGAAAGTTGCATAATTTCGAAAAACAATATTTGTGATTACAATTTTTGGCCACCGTAGTGTGCTTTCACCCAATTATCAAACTATAAATCCTATAATTATCTCATACACTTTTGGTCACAAATATTGGTAAGCCACCTTATATATATTCTTAGACATGTGATTGGTCAAAAACTCCATGTGAAAGATTGAAAAATTTCAATGTGAAATGGAAAAAATTGATGAAAATCATGGTGTTTAAAAATTTAGATGAATTTCTTTTGTATTGTGAAATTGTTAATGCATCTTGTTTTAAATCTTCATTTGATGGTGGCCTATTTCATTTTATTTTTGACATTATTATGACATAATTTTGAGTCCACATTTTTCACTTTATTTATCTGACAAATGTAATGTCATCATGTCAAAAATCTAGTATGAATCTTCTTTGTTTCCTTATAACTCAATTATAATTTTTAATACGATTCCCATTAAAAATCTATTGCAACATGGATATTTTTTTATAAAAAATTAATGTTCAATATGGCTTTAAGTTCATTTACAATACAAAAATTTACAATTGTGTTAGTCTAAATTATCCACCTAATTATATTTTCATCCTTAAATGCCCAATCCAATCAAATTGACCATTAAAACCTAAAAAACATGGGTCAAATGACCTCCAAATTAAACATGTGATACAATGTTAAACAAGTATCTCAAGGTCTATAATTTTGCTTTTCAAACGCTTCAATCAATGGTGATTACCAAAGAAATCAATATGCTTGATGATTTGGTGGATAGTTCAAACCTTTGATTAAAGTGCCACCTCCAAAATATTCTTGGCATCAACCAACTTTTTTGTTGATTTATAATTGAAAGGTCAATTGGTGATGTGGTGTCATCAACATCATGCAACTATTGAATAACCTAACTACATGATAAATTGTTTGTTCAATTATTTTGATAATTTTGTTTTAGGGTTGGAAGAAAAAATTCAAACTATATGGATGAATTGTTGTGCATTGCAATTTTACATCCAAGTAAAATTTTAAAAACTTTCTTAAGCTACCTATATACCTAGATTAAACTACCTATTACATAAGTATACATAGGTTTATATTATTTTACCTAATACACCTAACTTACATACTTATGATACTTACCTATATATACCTAGCCTAGGTATGTAGGTGGTTTAAGTTAAACTACTTACTTAAATAACCCAATCTAAGATGTATATAAGTAGCTTAGCTTAGTCATGTGGCCTAGGTCTAAACCTAGCCTTAAGTGACATGTGATATGGCCTTTAGGTCTAAGCCTAAATGCCATGTGGCCTATGTGGTCTAGGTTTAAGTACCATGTGGCTTAGTTGCGGATCTAACATAGGTGCTACTTGGCCTAACCTAAGCACCATTTAAGTCATTTAGATCTAGGCCTAAAGTAGGTGGCCTAGGTTTAGGCCTCTGGACTAGGTGCCACATGGTATGGCTTAGGTTGAAGATTAGCTTAAATGCCATATGGCATGCTTTAGGTTCAGCTTAAATGTGACCTAGGTTTATGTCTAATAGAAGTGCCATGTGGCCTATGTTTAAGCTTAATCTAAGTGCCATATTGCATGGCCTAAGTCTAAAAGTAGCTTAAATGCCACATTGCATGGCTTAGGTCTAAATCTAGGTTTAGCTACCACATGGCCCAATATGAATGCTATGTGGCCTTCTAAACCTAGCTTAAGTGCCATATGGCATAGGTCTAGGCCTAACCTATGTGACATGTGGCATGGCCTAGGTTTAATGCCATGGGGCATATGTGGTATAAACATAGGTGTCATGTGGCCTATGTGAGACCTAGCCTAGGCTTAAATGCCATGTGGCATATGTGGTTTAAATATAAATACCACATGGCCTAGGGGTCACCTTGCAGAGCTCTAAGCCTAGGCCTATGTGCCATGTGGATTAGGTTTGAACGTAACATAGATCAACATCAATAGATGAAATCCATCCACCTTAAGTTTATAGTTGAAAACAACTTTCAACTATAATGGTAAGTGTCATTTGCAACTAAAATAACTTTAAAATGGTTATTGACATGGTGTTAACACATGGCTAATGTTTATAATTGAAATTCTCATTTTCAACTTGTATTTGTCGACTTTCATGACTTTCAGTTGCAAATAATATATTACAATTGCAAAAACCATTTTTCAACTAGGTTTGTTGTTTTCAATAATTTTTAGTTGAAAATGTAATTTGCAAATGTGGGGTTTTCCTCCTAATGATATTTCTTGGTTGTTCACATTGGCTATTACCCCAATTTTCTTTTTTATCAAACTATATGAGGTTTTCATGTTCTATCCTCTACTATCAAATAATGCCAATTAAAAACTTTGGTGTGATTTGTTTCAATTATAGTGAGACCAATGTAAAATAAATATTTTGAAGTTTATGTTTACTTACGAGCATGTCATTGAGCACATGAAAAATCATCATGATATAGTCAATAGTATTATGTATTCCCACAATTTGTAAATGGCACTCAATTTTGTTTGAAGATTGTTTGAGGTATGGTGGCAAATTAGTAAAAAGAGATTTGAAATTATTTTTAGCATTTTCATTACCAAACTTTACATTTTTCATTCTATAATATATTCTTTCAATATCCAAATTGGAAAATTTTACAAACCTACATACCTTCACCTAATGGATATATTACAAGAAATATATATATGCCCAACATTTATCACAATTTTATGAAAGGTATTTGCAAATGCACAAAAGACAAAACAAGATATCTAGGCAAAATGTGATTATGCCAATGAAATCATTAGATTTAATATATTTTTCTCAACTATTATATCACTACAATAAAATCAATCAATTTATGTCTTGAATGATCTAAATTCCCACCCATTCTTATAATTGCATTCCCAAAGATTCAATACTTAAATTTAAAATGAAATTATTTTACGTCTATGATCTGAAATGATAAATTTTCATTTGAAAATTCCTAACAAAGCAACCAGGGCCCAATGGATTTTTTTTTTTCAAATTTCAGATGTTGCATCATTGGGTAGCATCCAAAGAAGGATTTAACATTAAATGGCAACACATTTTAGAACTTGTCTAAACACTTTTTAAAAACTAGTTTAAAAACTACTACCAAACTAAAAAGCATAGTCCAAATGTGGCAAATCCTTTTCAAAAAAATAAAAATCCTCAAATTTTGGTTTTTTTTCAGAAAAAAATGAAATAGTATGCAAAAATATTCCCTTTTTATTTTTATTTCTTGCATTTTGGCGAAATTTCATGCAAGGAAAAAAATATTGCTAGGGCAATGTGTTGCCCCCAAGAAGGTCACTTGATTTTTTTTTAAACAATGTGCAAAAAAAAAGGGTGTAACTAATTCATAAGGAAGTAAGTTTTGTAATTTTTATATAAATGTAAATAGGGCGCCTAGAATTCATAATGAAAATACACCTCAAATATTTTTCAATTTTAATGAAATATTCTTTTGATAATCCATTATTTCATACCACACTAGAAAAAAAAAACCCCCTTTATCTTAGGTGTTTTGGAAAATATAATTTTGCCCTTTGGTGAACTAGATTATTGGAAGGTAAGCAATGAAAATCCATGCATGGCATGATATGCCATGGGATGTTTTATAACGTAATGTTCATGAAGTAAGGCATACATGTAGTGTGCATGGTCAAAATGTGCAAGTGGTTGAAATGGAAAAAAGATTGTATTGTCATCTAGTGGGCGCCCTATACGAGAGGTTTACCACAAAATTCATTATAACTTTGCTTGCTTGTTATGGGTAATGCCAATTTCATGATGACAAGACCTTGTGTATACTATATGCTTACTTGCAAGGGTGAGGTGGAAGAAAGCAAACAATCCAAGCAAACAATTCAATGGACTTAAAGTGTGTAGTGTAGATAGATACATAGAAAGTAGTTGAATAGTTTGATTGTGTTTTGGTTGTTGTAGATGGATGGGAGGATTTTTTTTGGAAACTTTTCCAAAGCTTCTGGTTCAATTTCAGGACGGTGGGTGGGTTAGCCATGTATGGACCTGTAATCTCTCCCCATTCTTGTGTCATATTATTTTGTACCCACAAAAACCATGAAGAAGAAACCGTAGACAATGAAAAACTCTTGAAGTTTCATAAGCATAAAATGCAAAGATTACCTCCAACAATCTAGTCAAAACCAACTCTTGTGCTTGAATACAGAAAACACTCCATGATCTTGCGGCTTTTGGGACCATGACCAGTAGACTCATTGATGCTTGTAGCTTTACAGTCCACCAGCACCGATTGTTATAACAACAGAGCTTACTGGCAACAATTTTTGTATGTGAACCAACTTAGTCAAAATAGCATGGCAGCTCCAGAATGTCTGGTTTGCAATTCTGGACCAGAAATTGCTCGCTGCAAGCTCCAACAGAAACCATACATTTCATACAAAATTTGAAAGAAGAAAAAATGAATTAAGATACAAAATGCAGCAAAAGACTACAAATTAATTTGACCCACAACTTTCAATAGTGAAATAGTAGAAAAGAAACGAGGCAAGCGCTTTACGTGCTGAATTTGGGTTTTACCAATACATGATGTTAGTTCAATAATCACCCAGTCTTTTAGGAGTGCACAGAAACAATCAAAGACAAAGTCCACATCTTCAAAGCATATCTTGTGAGAGCAATATATTCTTTATATTCCTCACGGATGTTGTTTTCTGCTATTTCCTCTAAGTCCAAATCCAATGCTTCCCTGAATGCATGGTCTATGAAAAGGTCCTTTGTACATCAAGTAATATGTGCTTAAATGTGAGTAAGAACTGTTGACAAGTTCCCTCAACAGAGATGCTATCTTTTGAAGTAAATTAGTCTAGAGATTTCAAGAAGGAGCACATAACAGAGGCCACCATAAAAAAACAATCTACTGGCAGAAATCCATGATCCGGATCTATCCACAAATGCAGAGATTCACACAGTAAAGTTTCTTCTCCCTCAAATTTAAATTCCTCAATTGGCTTCTACATCAGCAACCTGAAATAGTGTTTAGGGTTTAGGATAAACCCTATAAACCCTAAACCCAAGTCTTTGGTATCTGTACATCACCCTTCAACTGAAAGGCTCTGTCAGTCATCCATGATCCAGCTTTTAGAGCTTTTCCTTGGGGAAGGATGCACATCTGAATCAGGTTCTTTCTCCAGAAATTTGGGTTTCACCATTGCAATTTGCAACAACATTTTTAGTGATTTTGACGTAATTCACCATAGTGAATTGTAAATAACAAGAAGTGAACAACAAGAAGTGCTATGAAATTTACAAAATGCTAACTTGTCAAGAGATCTCGCTACAAGGAAAGGTGAGTGCAAAACACTACTGAATAGTTCATTCATTTTTGAGTGATTTTGAAGAGAATCACTGTAATGAATTTGTAAATGACGATAGTGAACAAGAATTGCTACGATTATTTTTTTCAAGTAATAAAAACTGAATTCTATTCTCAAGTGTAGAAATGTGGATCAAGCAAATTTCTTAATACTATAAAATTACTTGATATAACTAAATGAAGGTCACATTATTATCTCTCCAATTTGTACTGCAGATTTTTCGTTTTATGTTGACTATGTGGATTTTGAGGCTTAAATGGGTGGGTATAGATTTGTGTGCATCCTAGATTAAAGAGTGGGTTTAGATTTGTGTTAGTCCTAAATTAAAGAATGGGATTTAGATTGTGTTAATCCTAGATCAAAGAGCTTGTGTTTTCTTTAGAGGATTGACTCTGAAGTCACATGGAACCACCTGTCTCATCTGCCCTGTGTTGGGATTGAAAGACCCATCCATCAATTTAACACACAAGAATCATTCAGCTCCTCCCAGAACCTATTTAGATCCACTTGCAGGAGAATCATCAGAAGGTTGGTAACATGATATCATTTGAATGACAAAAATTAGTTTTGCAAGTGATGAGTATTTTGCAGGGTGAGAGATAACTCTTTTACAAAGAGGCTTGCTTGCTCAAGTCTCACATAAAAGATCATGTGCAGCAGTGCTAAAGATCCATTGATTGCAGTTTCTCACAACACCCAAAATCCAAATGTCCTACAGTTGAACTTGGCAATCAATTGTTGAGCATAAATAAAGTGTTACATAAAACAGGTTTAATCAGCTAACAATGTCAACTGCTCATATATGACTCTCTACATGTATATGAAGAATGGGGACCAGATCATTGTACTAGTTTAGCTGATCTTCCTTGTGGTCTTTTGTAATACTACTAACTGGTCCAGGTGGTGTACAGAGCCAGTCTATGTAGCATCAATCAACTACTACACAAGAGGTCAAAAAATTATGTGTCAGTATATGTTACTAAGTGCTTGATGATGTTGCAGGTGTACATATACAGAGAGTGCATCACAAAATATCAGCTAGTTAATTTTAGTGCTGCACCCATTGTTTTAAATCAAACATCTGAGGGAAAATTTGGAGCTTGCCTCTTCATATTTTGCTAGTCAGAGGGAGGGGGTGCAAAATTCATTTTCTAAACCTGCTTGTGAAATCTTAATGACAGTTTTGTTGTGTTTTATAGAGATGTCTCAAACATGGGGTCTGTTGACTTGATACATTTCTTCACACGAAGCTGAAGTCCCTTGCTCAGCTTTGGCAATGGGAAATATGACACTTCATCTCCTCCACATAGCTCCCATTGATATTTTGTAACAAGGTGGTGAAGGAAGATGGATATCTCCAGCTTTGCCAAATCGGCGCCTGGGCACAAGCGTGGGCCTCCTCCAAATGCCAAGAAGGGAGGTTTGTTCGCTGGATTGACAATCTCCTGTACATAATTACAGAAAGGCATGTTAAATTTAGTCAGACTGTCTTGCTGGAGTAAGATTGAGGACATGAGCACAAAGAAATGCAACCAAAAAACCACTCATGACCAAAAGATAGAATTTTCTTATGTCCATCTTATTCTTGCACATCAGATCTCAGTACATAACTTGTTGGCTACTGTGATTAGTATGTGAAGACCTGACCAAGTAATCAACCCTCCACCCCCCCAGTCTGATCTCTCACCCAAGTTTCCTTTCATAATCAGCTGCTGGTGATATTCTAGTATTCTGAGTACAATGTTTGTGGGG
The DNA here is from genome assembly GCA_963920785.1 of Sphagnum contortum. Classification (NCBI taxonomy): domain Eukaryota; kingdom Viridiplantae; phylum Streptophyta; class Sphagnopsida; order Sphagnales; family Sphagnaceae; genus Sphagnum; species Sphagnum contortum. Next base: position 11,818,642 of record OY987279.1, on the reverse strand, counting down.
AATGGGGGATCCAAGCCAGTTTGTATATACGTACCTTTTCATGGCGCCATGGGTTGAATTGTTTGGGATTTTCATAGAAAGCAGGGTCATGGTGAACTTCCCGAATTGCACAAGCCAATTTACACCCTTTTGGAACCACATACCCTGAAGGAGAAAAAAACAAGCAATGCATGAAAGCAATGAGTACCCAATTACAGTCCAGGCAAGTTCTAACTTCTTCCTGAATCTCAATTGAATTTACTACGCAGACTGAATAATTCTTTTTTGCAGCTTCCAACCTTGTTCATAAATTGCACAATTAGAGTCATTTGTGAGAGAGAGAGACTGATAGAATACCATGCAGTGGAACATCTTCAATAGCCTCACGCCATAGAAGAGCAACGGGGTTGCTTAGCCGCAATGTCTCTGTTATAACCTGTAATCCATTCGTGCATGCACCCAGGAGCCCTGTAATATTAGAATACTTCCTAAAATACTCAAATTATGTACTTGTGGCCCACTGACTGTCTGATGCAGCAGCACCAGTGCAATGCATTCACCTGACCCATGTGATTCATCATGAGGTCATGTCTTCAAGTGCAGATAAAGACAAAGGCTGAGAGAGAGCTTTGAGCTGTTTCTTACATGCTGAGTGAAGCGCATGTTCTTGAAGTCATCCCATGTTAGCCTTGAGTCACTCCCATATTTAGCTGCTTGAATATTTTCGTGCTCAGCCTGGAAGATGACAATCAGAGAGATTCAGCCTTCAAAATGTCAGCAACTGACCGTGTTGCTTAGGAGGAGAAGATTCAGGGACTGTGACACAGGTCTACAACTTTTGCAACTGATGATCGATGTTGAGCCAGAGAGAGAGAGAGTTTCAGCCTACCCGGAGCTCAGCCAAGACATCCGGATGCTCCGAGATGTACTTAACAGCAAAGAGCATGGCGCAAGCTCCTGTCTCATGACCAGCAAACATCATCCCAAGCATGTGAGAGCGTGTCTTTTCCAGCACTCTCTCTTCTGTCATGCCAGGAAAATTCTCACGTCGTGTATGCTCCATGTAGTCAGCATAATGGTCTTCATCATTCTCAGGCCTGGGCTTGCTCACTACATCTCTTTCAAGTGTCTCAATAATCCTTGCCCTTGCCTGCAAATCCCAGAAACAAAAGAAAACCCTTACAAACATGAAAGACCTAACCCTAAGTCCCTAATGGAACCATGCTGCATCCCTAAGTCCTGAATGGGACCATGCCACTCGTCTCAAGAATTCCTCCAATTCTATCAATCAAGCACATGACTGAAGAGTCAAAACAAGATTTCAATATATTGAAATTCATTGCAGCTCCTAGTCCTAGACTTGCTGGTTTTTTTGAGTCTTTCCCTACCTGCAGGGCTTTTGAGAATTTGGTGCCAGGAAGCTTGATGGGTATGGCCAGAAGTCCTTCACACACAATGTAAAAGTCTTCTCTCAATGCATCATTGACGGGTCCTGACCGCAAGCGTGATCCCAGAAGAAATTGGGCAATGACGTTGAATGCCAACTGCAGCAGCAGAAGAAGATTCAAGAATGTCAAATTGCTGAAAGAACATGAAGAAGAAACTGAGTTGCAAAGCTTGGGGTTGAGAGAGACACAGATAAAGAGAGAGACAGAGAGAGAGAGTACTACTGCCACTCACACTCTTGGTTTCTTCTCGGACATTGACAATCTGTTTGGTTTCCCAGGAATCAAAGCACTCAAGGACCAGATCCTCGACGACAGAGACTCGGCTCCTGAGATGCTCGGTACGAAGACCATTGACGACGAACTTGCGGGTGCTCTTCCACTGCTCCCCGACCGTGTTGAGTGCCGTGTCGCCTCCTAAAACATCCTTGAAGGACTTGGGATACCCAGTCACGAATTGTTTGCCATCGCGAGCCAGCACCCACTTGATCATGTCAGCTTTTGTCGCTACCACGCACAAGGCGCCCATCAACTTGGACTTGAAAATATCTCCAAATCTGTCAAGAAGAAGAAGAAGAAGCAAGAAGAATCACTCCAGTGCCCACAGAAAGACTTCTTCCTAAGAATCTCAAGAAGAAGAAGAAGAAGAAGTGTGTGAGGATTTGTCCCTGGCGCTTACTTGATGCGATGCTGAGCCATGAAAACAGGATTGGAGGTGTTCATGCTCTTCATGTACTCCAAGGTTTCTCCAATCAGAGGCAGACCCAATGAGCCTGGAGGCAACAAGAATGAAGAAGAAGACTTTGAACTAGTCTCATGTGAGAAATTCTTCTTCTTCATCTCCTCTGCAGAAGAAGATGATGATCTCCGTGACAGCAACACAAACAACATGGAACTTGACAGTAAACATAGCACACATGCTGCTACCACTTCGCTGACAACAAATTGCTTCTGCTGCTGCAACAACAACAACATTTGTAGGGGCGATGAAGCCAAAATCTCCATGATGAAATGAATTTGTTGACCCAAGTTTTCAGATCCTACTGGCTGGCTTCTGTGTGCACAACTCTCAAAACTCTTCCCTGCAAAGATCCTCTTTCTTCACATGGAGGGATTCACCGAACAATTGATTTCTAGCTAGCTGGCTGGCTGGCTTGTTTGGCTTAACTGCTCGAATGCTGAAATTTTTTTCCAGCTGAGTGAGAGACAGATGAAGTTCAACTAGATCAGCTGCACCTGAATATATGTATCCAATATTCTTCAGGCACAGTTACAATCACTCAAGAAAGACTTCTTCACAAGAACTATTGATGTTCAAAATTATTGCCAACAGTCTGATAAAGAAAAACACACACACACACACACACTGAAAGATTGAGTTTTGAAGAAAACCCACATTTACCATTTATACTAGTGTCATGCCTCTCTTCCTTCCAACAAGAAGATTTGGAGACGATTGATCACAGCAACTTCCACCACCACCACCACCACCACCATGAAAGAAGCTACTCCATCAATTGGGGGCAAAAACAAGACAAAACAAAACAAACCTACGTCAATTTTGAAAAAACTGATGTCATAATTTTACCATCTACAACAACCGCGTAGGCCATTCTACACCAATGGCGGGTGCCATTCACTCATTCTTTTTTGCACCACACACACTCTTTTTAGTCCAAATTCTCTGCTTTGACATTCCATGTTGTTGTTGTTGTTACTGTTACTGTTGGATACCGAGTAAGGACCAGTGTTTGGGTAGATACCAGGTTGCAACCTTGGCCTATATATAGGCCAGGCCAGGCTAGGCTAGTCTAGGCTAGGCTAAGTTAGGCTGGTTGCTGGCGCTGGTTGGTATGAGAGAATCAAAACCAACTTGGTATGACCTACACAACACCATCCAGTCCAGTCCAGTCCAGTACTTATATTACTATATTATATATTTTTTATTATTATTATTATATACCACCTTCCTTCGTGCTCCATGGTAGGCACTTCAGGTAATACCCAATTTAATATATATATTGGGATTGCTATATTGATCCCAATATCACGTATACTTGGGTATACCACAGTACCATTCTTTACCATTGTGGCATAAATTATTTTATTTTATTTTATTTTATTTTATTCCAAATTTTGAAATTTTATTTCTTATTTGTGCCCCCAAAATTTTAATAAAATCAACAAAAAATTCATTGTCAGGGTTTGATTGAAACCGCCAAACCCTCCAAGGACAGGAGGAGTTTGACGAACCGTTGCAGTGGTCTATAAAAACACTACACTGTTCCATAGCAATGAACAAGTTCTGTTTATTATTATTATTATTATTATTATTATTATCTATAACCATTACCTGTTGAATTTTCAGAATTTCAAAAAAAATCAAGTGTTGAAGTTAAGATTTTAAAATTTCAATTAATTATTCGATAGTCTATTGCCAAAATCAGCCTTTGAACCTAGCACCTTTGAAGACTAGGTTGGTATGAAAAGCTTTTAAAAACACTCGATATAACTACCATGCCATTAGCCAAAAAAATTAAAATTAAAATTAAAAATTATGTATATATCCAATAGGTACCTGTATCAACTGGTGTGTTCAAAAGTTGATATTCACCAAACATTGGTAAAGGATCTAGAAGGGCGGCTGTTATGGGAACGAGGGCTTCACTTGAGGAAGGAGGGAGTCAAAGTGCACACCCAAATTATTCCTCTAAGAGAACACCTTATGTGACACCAAATTTGACACTTCATGAGTAAAAAAGAGGAGGATACTTTTTGAGGTATTTTTATGTAAGGGAACATTAATTTTTTCCCTCTATTATTACTATTATTATTATTATTATTATTATTACTATTATTATTATTATTACTATTATTCAATATTCACATATTTAACCCACCTTATAATTAATTCAAATTTTTTTTTGGTTTTAAGATCACACTAAATTTTGGATAATAAAAATAAAAAATTGTGTTTTGAGTACCTAAGAAAAGAAGCAATGCTTTTTCTTTCTGACAATTTTTTTATGGACTGTTGATAAAAAGGTTAATTCTAATTTGGTTGCAAATGAATTATGACAGTAGAAAAATATAAGCACTCTTCTATATTTTTGTCTATGTATTGCAACCTCATGTAAAAATTTGGCTATTTTCATGAATTTTTTTCGCAAAATCTGGTGAGTAAGAACTCCAAAACCCACTTGTCTTTCGAATTTTATTTTAAAAAATAGAATTTACCAATTTAGAAAAAAATTCCCATAAAAAACATTTTGCTAATAAGAGATGAAACATGCTACAAACATGTATCATGAATTTCATCCATCACGACCGTAGTTCTATTTGTGTGTGTGTGTGTGTGTGTGTGTGTGTGTGAGAGATTGATCCCTCTTCATTCCCACACAACCCCCACACACATAATCTAATTTTGGTGATTTTTTGCTATTTGGAAAACAAACAATGAAAATGCAAAAAAAATTCAGGTTTCTTAATTGTCAAATTTTGAAGAAAATCAATTGAAATCGGAATATTTCTACATTAGAGTTCCAAACTAGTAGGTAGCTAACAATATGGAATTTTTCATATCTCATTTATAGCCAAATTTGGCTAAACCCTCTTGTGGTTTGATCATCATGTACGTAACAAATTTGAAAAAAAGAAATAATAATTGCCATCTCATCATGTAGGTGGCTCATGAGCCTTACCCCCCACATCAGGCTCGTCGTCATGGGAATGAATAATAAATTATGTCTCTCTCGCTATGGAAAGTTTCCGAAATAAAATACAAAAGTAGGGGCCAAAGTCCCTTGGCCGCCCCTACTATTATACTCGATAATGGATTTCAACATTATATCCCTGAAAGCACTTTGCTAGGTCCAAGTCTTCTCTGTGCCCAAGGAAGCTTGAAATTTCACAGTTGGGTGGCTATTTGGGCGGCTATTTGGGCGGTTATTTTCTTTTTGTGAAGAAGCCGACCCAAACCAACTGTTACCTCAAAAATTCAGAAGCTCGCCCCCCCCCAGACGACGGTTAAGTTGGTGGGCAATGGCGATTGTGCGATGGGTATCAGAATTGCACCCAGCCCCCAGCCAGGTATCGGGCTGGTTCTTAAGGTTCATAACAGTGATTCTCAAAAGAAGATCAAATATCCGGTTCGGATACCTAACCACAGTTCCCCCCAAAAAAACTTGAACACGTCAAATAACCGGCCAGAAAAGCAATGGTTCTTGCCAGTTGTTTCACGAAATCTGACGGTTCTTTGTCAATTGTTACACGAAACTGGACGGTTCTTTGTCAATTGTTTCACGAAACTGGACGGTTCTTAGTCAGTTCGTTGCCAGTTCTTTCACGAAACCGGACGGTTCTTAGTCAGGTCTTTGCCAGTTCTTTCGTGAAACCGGACGGTTCTTAGTCAGTTCTTTGCCAGTTCTTTGGTGAAACCTGGCGGTTCTTAGTCGGCTCTTTTCCAGTTCTTTGGTGAAACCTGGCGGTTCTTATTCAGCTCTTTGCCAGTTCTTTTGTGAAACCTGGCGGTTCTTAGTGAGTGCTTTCATGAAACCGGGAAGTTCTTCGATTCTGCACAGATAACCAGAACCGACGATTCTTTGATTCTGATAAAAAAAAAATTCTCGAGCACTTGGAACCGGTCGTTCTTCGATTCCGAAGGTTTAAAAGCCGGAACCAATGGGGAATTACAAAAATCAAATAACCCATGACAGACTTTGGGCAACGGTTGTGAGTTTAATTGACCACTACTGTAGTAAGCCATGTTGGACGTTTGCTTGCTGCTGTCCACCCCCCCTGCATGTTACCGTGTTAAAGTAAAAACACGTGGAATGGGAACGTGGGTACCTTTGGGTCAAACTCGGAGCACTATTGCTTCTTCTTCTTTGTCTTGAAGTAAAAAACTTGACTTTCTGGCAGTTAGTCCTAGTTTACAACCTAAGAATTTCACCGTTCCTTTTCCAAATAGCTACATCATCGGAAATCCTTCCCTTCCCTTTGCGCGTAAGTGAGTACGTACTCTCTCTGGAAAAGTTGGGTGGGGACCTAAATTCTAATATGCATGTTGTTGCATGGGTGTAGGATTCAGCGAGGAGGCAGCTGGGTTACGTAGCTACGGAATTATGGGTGCGATAGATAGGGCCCATTCCACCTAGGAACATGGTGAGCCTCGTAGCACAAGCCAATGTTCCAGTAGGTAGGTAGGTGGTAACCAGTTCTACCAGGACCTGTTCCAGGATATCACAAAGGGGTATTTGTTGAAGACCAAATACCCGAGCACTTATAATCTTGAAAAGTAAATTTCCAATTAATTCCAACTGAAATAGTTTTTTTTCCGCTTCTAGTTGAGACCAGAATGTCGTTAGTTGACAAAGGCATTGAGAGGCTTCCTCCCAGCTAACCCCTGGGCCTGGCCTCTAAACCTGAGGTTTGTTGTGTTTAGGGGGGGGGGTGGGGAGGGGGGAGTTGGGGGGAGAAATTGCCAGTGTTTATGTAATGTGACAATTTGTGAAGAAATCCCCCATTTTGGAGATTTATAGCCGTGCATGAACAACTTCTGGGTTTGCAGGTCTAAAGAGATCGGTAACCCTAGAGTAGGGTTGGTCTAGGGGGTTTCTCCAAGCTTGGTCATCCCCAGCACCACCGGATAAGTTAAACCTATTTATTTGTCAATTGAACAGACGACCTCCCATCAAGAAACTCTTTTGTTCTTTACACTTTTGGGAGGGCCTCCTCTTGTGGGTCCTCCTTCTTTCTTTCCTTCCTCCCGTAATTTTCGGGTCTACCGCCTCCCGGGGGGAGGGGGGAGGGCCGTCCCCAGTAGCCAGCCTACTCGAGGGATTTCTCGAGAGCTTTCGGGTCAACGAAATTGGACCGTAAGTGGGTGGGTACGGTCCCACTTTCGGTGCAGTCAATTCCACTTTAATGTGAACGGGGTCTGTTGAGATGTGAATCAACAGTGCGGAAAACAAACCAGTAACACTGGTAGAACTGGTTCCGGGCCAACTGAAAAGTTCTTGGTATAATCCATTACCACCCAATGAAGCTCTTGATATAACCCCCATTTTATCACCTAACGGAATGCCGGCTCATATTCGATGGTTTATAATATAGGCCAGACAAGGCTGCTTTCACTACCTACCTTCAAAACAATCGACTTGGGTTGTTCGTAGGTTGGGTATAAAGGAAGCAACTTTTATCTAACCACGATGGTTTAGCTACGGAACTGGAAGCCAACAGAAAATTTGTTTCTTGATCTCTTATCATCCATCTTTCATTTGTGCATCGGTGGGTTGGGTGCTGCCAGTTCATTGTGGCTGTTCTGTAGTACATGATGGATGGATTTGTCCCAAAATCCATGTGACTAAAACACCATCCATCTCTGGTCCAGTGACAACAAAAGCAATCATCATTGGAGACAAAACGAAAGGCCGAATTCACCAATGTTGAGCAGTTCTTGGGGGAGTGACCCGGTTCTCAAGCCGGTGTTCACTATGAGGAATGGAAGGGTACCAAAATGAGTGAGAGAAGCAGGTGAAAAGGGTGTGGTGCGGGTACCCAGATTCTGGCTCTTGGTCTCAAAAACCTTCAACCTGCCTATTTTCAGTGGAGAAAACTCTAGAGGACCTCTTTTTAGAGGGTTTTAGTGCCTTAGACGGGTATTGTTAAGGTTCAAGATTTTCATCCATCACTTTGAATAAAAAAATCATCTTCATGGATGATCATAGGATGTTAAGAGTTTGAGTTATATATCAAAACTTCTTTCTACATCATTTTTGGTTTTATAAACAAAACCTTACATTTGCACATATGTAATATGTATTTTAATTATTTTTTTTGTAAGTTTAATGACAATGTGTGATGCATAGGATATTTAAATGATAGGACTCATGTCAATTTAAATCAAATGCTTCTTTTTTTAAAAAAAATGATAACCCTAAATCCTAATTGTATCAAAATTTGCATCCATTTCTAAACCCTATAGTCATTAACTTCAATGAGTTGGCAAAATTAATTTATTAAACCATACCCAAAGGTTCTTGAATATTTTCTAAAAAACTCAAAACCTTATTCCTCTTCATGGCACCCACCAAAATAAAAAGCCTCACAACTTTTTTTTGATTTTGTGAATGTTTATTTTTCCATGAATGTTTTGTGTTTTCAAGAATGTTCTTCACCATCACCAGGTGTAGTCACACAAACATTAGCCACAACAAATTTAACGCTTGTTTAATTTTTCACATTTAGAAGTGACGGTTTAATTTCGTGTTGTAAGTATAAAACTTTTTAATATTATAAGCTTTTTAATATATCATTAAAACATGTGAATTAATTTGAAAATATTCAATGAATTAAAAATTTTCAAAATCACTCATTAAACACTATAATGGTTGCTTTTAAACACAAAAATGACTTGTAAATGAGGTTTAAAACTTTTGAAAATAAATTTTTAAAACCTTGACATAATTTTTTTTTAATTTTTAAATTCATGAATATAAATTTGAAATCTGGATTGTGAAAACCAAATATGAAAATCAACTATTATCACATTTGTGAAAACTACCTGGTTTGTAAACTAGCTTGATTTTTAAAATTTTAATTTGATACCCTAGTCAATAATTTTACATCTAAATTTTATTTTAATTTTAAACTAAGTCGGTTTTTTAAAGTGTTGGGGGAAGAACCAAAGCTGACTATTCTTTGTTTTTAAAAAGGAGAGAATTGCCCAACACCGGTATATATCAAGGTTGCACAAGGGAATTTGCAAAAGTGTTTCACATGCCCAAAAAATCAAGAAAAAACATACAAAAGTGAAATAAAATATGTGTAAATTTTGGTTTACCCCCAAGGAAGTTGAATACCCTAATGAAAATAAGGAATTTATTACAAAACATTTAATTTGCATTTTCTATTGAATTTTTTGCACAAGATATAATCTAACCTATTCTTTTGCCTTTGCAAATTTGCTAATAAAATTGTCCCTTTAAAGGAAGCTTTACAATTCAAGGAAATTATTATGCTTTGTTACAGAATAATGTGAGGATGCCTACAAAAATGCCACCTCCTTTGACATGACACATTACCTAAATTAGTGTTGATTACCTTGGCCATGAAATATTTTCTTCTTAGACTAATATTAAAGTATATTCAAACTAGGTCTAGCTTAGGTTTGGCCCAAGTTAGCATAGGTTTAAGCTAAGTTTAGCTTAAATATAATGTTTAAATTTAATTTAGGTTTAACATTGAAGTGTAGTTCAGGTTTAATTCATAAGTTTAAATTATAACTTTAAGCTTTTGGTTTAACTTATGTTTCAACTAGGCATAATCTTTAAATTAAACCTAAGTTTAGTCTAGGTTGAGGTTTTAAATTTAGCCTATGTTTAACCTTTAGATATAATTTAGCTTTTAAATTTAAATTAAATTTAACATAGGTTAGTTGGGTTTAGCTTAGGTTTAGCTTAAATTTAGGCTAAATTTCACCTTTAGGTATAGCATTTAAGTTTTAACCTAAGTTTAGTCTAGGTTACCTAGGTTTAATTCTATTTAGTTATATTTAGTTAAAATTTAATCTTTAGCTTTAATTTAAATTTAGCATGTGTTTAATTGTGTTTAATTAAGTTTAGCTTAAGTTTAACCTTTAATTGTTTTCTAAATTATACTCAAGTTTAACCTTTAAATTTAACTTATAAGTTTAACCTTAGTTTTGCCTTTAACTTTAGGCTTTAAATTTAACCTATGTTTAACCCATATTTATCATCTAAGTTTAGCTTGTAGGTTTAACTTATGTTTAACTTAATTTTAACTTATGTTTAGTGTAGGTTTAAATTTTGAGGTTTAACCTTTAGGTTTAGTTTTTAAGTTTAATTTTTAGGTTTAACCTTTAAATTTAACTTAAGTTTAACATAAATTTAGCCTATAAATTTAACTTTTAAGTTTAGCTTAGTTTTAGCCTTTAAATTTAATTATAGGTTTAACCTTTGTTTAACTTTTGAATTCAGTTGTTAACCTTAGCCTTTAAGTTTAGCCTTTAAATTTAATTTAAGTTTAATTTCTAGGTTTAACTTAAATAGCCTTAGGTTATGTTACCTATTAACTTATAATAACATGAGAAGGCTTTAGTTAGCCTAGGTTAACCTAGGCTAGACATAGTGGGTGGCCTAAACTAGGTTTTCATTTAAACTTTCACTCCTACTACCCCAAGGTTTAGTGAAAAACAATCCCCTAGATTTCTGATTATATTACACTACCCCATAAGATATAATCAAGCCCTAAAACCAATAACTCTATTTTTTCTTCGCTTAAATGAAAATCCTCCCCCCCCCCAAAATCACAAACCAAAAAATATGGATTCAAATCAATGGTATGGTCAAAAATCTTCCAAAAACAAAATTCCTTTTTCATTTTTTGTAATTCCACCACAATCTCTTTTCTTTCTCAAAAATCACAACCACATATTTTTCTTTGAAAATCCCACAAACAATGAACAAAAAACAACAAAATTTGGCACAATATCCTAAAACACAAAATCCCAACCAAGGATTTGAACAAAAGATTCACAACATGGTGAAGACAAAAAAACACCCAAAACTTAAACTTAAAATTTCAACCAAAATGTTGGAAATTGAATTCTTGGCATGGTCACCAAATGAAAATAGGCCCAAACAAGGGGGCTAGACAATTACCTTCCCACCTTATGGTAATGTCATGGGTGTTACCAAAATTTTAAAAATACAATTAAACTAGTACAATTGTTTTACAACTATTTGAAAACACATTTAAAGAAGATTTCTTCAAAAAGATAATAATAAATACTCCTAATTGTGATCATTCTACTTTATGTAGTAGAACTACCTTATAAGGTTAAAAGAATATGACCACCTATAGGAATAGAAAAAAAGACAAAATAAATAATCAAATGAAAATGGTACTACGAGTAGTAATTTTGCCTATCTTTCAAATCTCTCCTCCCCCCCCCCCCCCCCTCCCAAATTAATTTTTATTAATGGGGCAACCACTTAGTGAATTGCCCCTCGTAGAAGACTAAGTTGTTCACTTTCTTCTTACCCCTTTATAAGGGCTAACTAAACATTGCAATGTTAGATGTTTATGTAATAATGAGCGGTGGAGTGTGGTCAAAATGAAGACACCTTATGATATTTATTTTTTTACATTAATTTAAATAATTTACCAAAGAAAGAGAATCTATTACTTTTGTAATATAAATACAATTACAATTATGAAGGTAGATAAGGGAAAACATGTAAATTTAGTTGAAATCATGTTCATGCATTTGGTCAAGGAATTGGACGAATAGATTATGTTGCAACCCTAGCCTTGGGCTCGCAACCAAGGCAAAGGAGCTTGCAAGGTTACAAGCCGAGAGGAAGCCCTAGAGTCACACCGCATGCTCTTAGGACTGTAGGATAGTGTGAGGGAATGAACCTTCACACTCCCAAGTGAACTCTCTTTTTGGGAGATGGGGTCCCGGGTGGACTCCCAAATCTTTAGAAGGTGATTGCAAGGGCCAAAACTCAGTGGCTTGAGGAGTTCTTTATATCATTGGAAAGCTTTGAGAATGTAGATGTTTAAAATGGGCTCGCATGACCCATTTGGATATTTGAAACACAAGTTATGGCCAAAAGAAAGGCTAGGAATCAAATTGTCAATTTGACTCCCAACCACTAAAAATCGAGAATTGACTCGATTCCCTTGCGTGGAAGTGGCATGCAACATATTGTTGGAAATTTCTCAACGAACGTTACAACTTTGCTTTAGACCTCATCTCAATTGGATGTTTACACACAAAGTTATGAGGTCGCAAAGTCGCAAGAGTCCCAACGTTAGCAATTTTGGGACTCCCACTTGGGAGTCCTGGGACAAAATGCCATTTGGATGTGGGCCTCATGAAGACGAACAAAGTATACTACAAGGGGGGAGGTGGTGGCTTCCCTTAAGTCCGGGCCATCATGGTGAATCTTGTGAATCCAAGTTGCCCGTGGCTCATCCTAACACCAAAATGTTCCAACTATGCACTAACCACCTTATGTTGGTTTTATACAGGTCTATGTGAGTAGTTGAAGCTTATCAATTCTTCCTAGTCCCATCTTGGAGCTCCAGCACGCCCTTCTACCCCTCTAAAGTGTTGCGAGCCAGGGAACGTGCCTCGACTCCTTGCTCTTCCATTGTTTTCTGTTTGGGACTCACATTTGGAGTCCCTTAAGGAGTTGGGTGCACGTTAGATTAAGTTTTAAGTTTTAAATTAAAAAGTTGGAAGGGAAAGATAAGGTGAATGCTAAGGCATGTGCAACTTTGCATTTGTCATAGACGTTTTGTTGGAAGAATAGTTTTTTGAAAAAACCTAAAAAAATCCATAGCGAGGTGCGAGTACACACAAAGGAATCAACTAAATTAGGTCCTTTTCGGTCCTTTTTCATTTTTTCATATGAAAGAATTTTTGAATGAAACCTTTTACAACTTGTTATTAAAAATACATATAGTTGCCCCAATAGATCACATGTTTTTGTGTTAACCATTATTGAATAAATATGAATTTTTCAAAGTGTGTAAATTTTGCTGGATTTTGTATTTCATCTTGAAAATTAATCATAATTTTGAATCATGCCAAAATATGTTAACTACTTTATTTTTTTGTTTATTATATCATAAACTACAACTTTGTTTTGTATGTCATGCACATTACATACCATTGACATGTGGTAAAAGACTTTTGAAAATTTGAAAATTTGAAAAATACTCTAAATTTTTAAAAATTTGAAATTCCATATCTTTTTAATTATGAGTGTTTTTTTAATGTAGGTAGTAGGTTACTATCATCTTTTTTTTTTACCATCAAAATTATGGTATTACAATAGTCCTTTGTAAAATTAACCACAATTTAACACATCATTTATTCAAGTTCAAATGTCCTTACTAAAACCAAAACCCAAATTTATTTTAATTCCTCAAAATTCATATTAATCATTTAACACAACTTGGAATTATTAACATAAATTTAAAATGTCAAGAAAAAAACATATGTAAAAAAATTCAAAATTTTCACCATTATTCAACATGGTTTTTTGATTCCTAGATGTGTATTTGTAGTCAGCCAAGATTTGCATTTAGACCATAGTACACATAACAACATTTTGATCAACAATGAAGTTGAAGGGAAAACATCAAAGGAACAAAAGGCCCATAAAGTTAGCCAATTTGTTTCTTAAAACATAACCACAAGGAGAAAGGAGGAGACAAAAAACCGTACACAACGGTTTACAATTCAATCTAATGTTGTGGAAGAAACTTGTGTGGTGCAATCTACAATGTGAAAAAGACAACCATGAAAGGAGTTATAGAATAATCCCCACCCCCTATTATTCATTTCATCAAAAGCCAACCATGACCACCATGGGAACAAATAAAGATATCAAAAATCACCACCATTGTAAGCATGAGCAACATAGAGGGCAAAAATATAGGCCAAATGTGTGAGCATTCAAGATTTGCAATTCCTAAAGAACAATTATTGATTCTTAAACCATAAGAAACAACAAAAACACAAAGTTTAGACGGATCCTGACCCTGCAACAACATTTGTATTAAATGATAGATCATGATATTTTACAAGATTTTATGAAGGTAAATCACAATTTATGACCTACATAAACTTTGGTCAATTATCTAGGGATAATTCCATGGAACATATTCCAAGATTTCACACACCACAAATGGGAAATACTTTTGGTAGAAAGGTGGAACAACATAAAAAAGTTATTAATATGTTCCAATAGATGGTGTAACATAACCATCAAATGAATGTGGTGTTGTTGCAAATGTTGGGCTTGAAATTACAATAAAAGCAAGTGGAGGAGGATAAGTGGTAGATGCTACATCAACTACACGTTGAAACTTAAGAGGTGAATTAATTTAAAGAACAATTAATAGTTTAGGAAAACCAAAAGATGCAAAAACTTACAGAAAAAATAAAATAATCAACAAAATGCATATGTATTTCTTTGATGAACATTAGAAGACAATCAATATGGAGTTGTAAGTAAAGGCATTGTTAGATAATATCAAGGTGGAAATGGATTTTGTGGGTTTAGGGTTGACATAACTTTTATATAAATGACATGTCTTTTCTACTCATGTGAAGTACATACAACTTACATTTAAACAAAATTCATGCAATTATCATGATGTAAATTTGCATAAAACTATGCAATTTTTGTATGAACCTATGAAAATTGAATTTCACACATAATTTGTATGAACCTATAAAGCCTAATAAGTTTGTGATTTAAGAAGAGGTCAAGAAAACACCATCCCTCAATTTCACCAATGCAAGTTGTGGCCTTTGTACTTTTAGTTTATCTCATATTTAATCTACATCGTGCCTTGTTCAAGCAATAAAACCATTTAAATTTTATTTATTGTTAAGTTCATTGTTTTGTTAATTTTTAAAATTTACTCCAAGTTGTGTTTTTGTCTTGTCCTTGACAACATGTGATTATGCGGGGAAAAAAACATTGTAATCATATTGGTTAGGAAACAAACTACATAAATATTATGAACTAAAGATGAATTACACCATACTTCCAATGTTGAAGCAAAAAACAATGGAATTATAGGAAACAAAGGTGGATAAATGGTGGAATAGCCTTATGTTTTGAATTATGTTTTAGGAGGGAAAATTTTAAATGATTTCCTCTCTTGTTATGTTGTTTTGGTACATTGTACATTGTGGAGACTAGAACTTTGATAAAGTTTTAGGAGATGTATGTGAATTTTGGAATGAGGAAAAAAAAAATTGAAATGAAAAGAAAAACAATTTTTGAAATTTGTGTTTTTGCATGTTTGTTGATTGTGTATGTGTAGAATTAGTTGATGGAAATATAGAATTCAAATTGTTTATGTAATTTGTTTCAGTTTTGCAAAATGTATTTGTTGAAAGTACAATTTAGTTTGTAATTATAGTTTGGTATTATTTTCGAAATAAGAATTAATACTTACCATAATGTTATTTCCACTCATCAATCATGGTTATGCATGAAAAAAAACCCTCCTATGCTTATGATTAGTGTTGGGGTAATTCTTGAATCATCGCAAGTATCTTGACCCAATTTTCACAATGAGAACCAATTAACACCATTACATGTGAGAATTGGAGGAAAGATTAACCTCATGTTCTCACATGAATGTGAAATGGTCATGAGAATCAATTCTTTTTTATTTATTTTTTGAAAAACTAATAGGTTTTTTCATAGAACCTACATCCGATTCTCAAGGTCATATTTGATTTTAGGGTTCTTAAAGAACAATCGCCAACTATGGAAGTGGAGGTGTTGTTTGGGTTAAGGTTAAGGGGAAAAATATAAAAGGAGCCGGAGCTTTATTTTTTCCTTAGTTTTTCTTTTCTTGTGTTGTTATTCTTGCACTACTATTTTCACATTGGTTGTGTTTTTTTCTTTTATTTTCCTTTTCTTGGTTACGTTCTTCTAACATTGTTATTCTTGTGTTGTTTTTTTTGCATTCGCATTACTACCTTCTCACAAAAATGAGAAGACACAACAACATCAACAACATGACTAACCATAAACCCTTCCCATGTTGGTGTTGTTGCCTTTTTGCATTGGTGTTATTGCCTTCCCACATTAAGGGTGGTGGTGTTTTCCCATGTTAGTGTCGGTGGTGCCTTCTTGCATTGGTGGTGTTGCCTTCCCACATTAAGGGTGGTGGTGTTTTCCCATGTTAGTGTCGGTGGTGCCTTCTTGCATTGGTGGTGTTGCCTTCCCACATTGGCATTATTGTTTACTTACATTGGTGGTGTTGCCTTCCCATAGTGGTGCTATGGCCTTTCTTGCGTTTGTGTTATTGCATTTGTGACATAGGTACTACTGCCCTTCTTGTGTTGTGTTGTTGCCCTTGTCACATTGGTCTTGTTGTTCTTCACATGTTTTGCTACTATTCTTCTCACATCGGTGTTGTTGTTTTTTTCGTGTTGGTGTTATTGTTCTTCTCACATCGATGTTTAATGTTCATGTACTTATTGGGCCAACCCTTGTTGTTGTTTTTCTCACATTGGTGTTGCTCTTGTTTCCTTGGTTAGTTTCATATTCCCCCCCCCCCCCCCCCCTTTTACCTTGTGTAAGTCAAAACTTGGAGCACCAAACTATTGATAAACCTTGAAGTGAATTTTTTTTTAATTTATTTTTGTTTCTTTTGCTCATGCTTGGTTTTCTAATTTTAGAAAAAAACAATTATAGGATTTTCTTATACTTTAATTTTCCTATACATTTCATTACAAAATTCCATTACATTTTGTTTTGTAAATGTTTAGGAAATAGATTTCATCTTGTTTTGTAAATGCTTAGAAAATATATTTCATCTTGTAAATGCTTGTAAATGCTTGTAAATGTAAAGGGAGCTAGTGAAGATTATGAAAATTTTTGGACATCTAAAGATAAAGATCTAGATTTTGCATGGGTAAGTTTTGAAGAGTTGAGGTTTTTTTAGACATAGAAGCTAGTGTGGTGATGAGTATTTTGATGATGTAAAGGAGTATTGTTCCATTTCTCCATATGCATGCACATGACACTAGGTGTATGGACATGTGTGCAATGTATTTTTTATGATTGGGGAATTTGGCTTGTTAATTTGCTTTGGAATGGCATTCAAAATGTGTGTTTTTTTTCTTTGAATGTGCTCATAAAAATTGTGCCTTGATGTCAATGTCCTTTCAAATTGTGAAGGTTGAAGACATGTTTTAGATGTCCATCTAAGAAAATTAATTATGTACATTTAGGTGCACACCTATCACATTTAAATGTGCCATGTGCTTTAGGTGCACATCTATGACAATTGAATTTCAACAAGGTGTGGGTTGAATGCATCTTCATTGCTTACATTTTCAAATAAAATTAAAGTAAATCTATACATTTTTTCCACAAGAAAAAACTCCAAGTTGTCTTTTCATATTCATTATTTGTCCAAACTTATGGTCTTCATTTTGTAGAACTTACCATTTGAATCTTGGATATATGGAAGACATGAATGAATGGACCATATTTTGCCTCTTTCAAATCCACTACACTCATTATCTCATATAATTTTTTTTGATAAATCCACCTTATTAAAAACCCCATATGGAAATAGATTTAAATATTTCAATACTAGAAATGCCCTTCCATTCAGTATATTAAAAACATTTCATCCAACTATGTTATCTCACATCCATTCATTTTATCCAAATCAATGAATGTCATTCATCCATGTTAAAACTTTCATCCATTTCTAGGTCCACATTCCAAGTTCGGGCTCTAGGATCATGGATAAGCCATCCTCTTATATTATTATTGATTTTCTTAGCCCTGTTATGTTTACTTGTATTCTAAACCTATTTAAGGGTCATTGATTGTCAAGCAATGCATTAAACTTTGCCATATCCATGAATCTAAAATTCAAGGATGAAATTGATTTTGCAACCTTTGACAACTTAATTGAAAAATATGCAAATGTTGTTTTTATGTTATCATGTTTGGTTTCCAACATAAAAAAAGAAGTTGTTGGGGTTTTGGATTCTTTTTTTTCCTTCTCAAACAAATATGAAAAAAACCCCCATAATATGTTTTTTTGTTGTTGTTGGACCCTATGTTTAAAACCCTTTATCTTGTGTCCTCACGTATTGGTCATGAACAAGGTAAAGCAATTGTTGAAGAATATGATAGCTTGAAAGTGTCATTATCATTTGGATCCTTTAGCTAAATTTGAAAAGGGTGTTGTTGATCAAAGGGTTGATGACAATGATAGTTTGAATATCTTTGACATGACAACCAACACATGTGAGCCAATATCAGAAGTGATCAATAGAAAGCTTCTAAGTTTCAAGCATTATCAAATGAATGTTAAAAACCTCAAATGTCCATTTCACTAGTGGGAAAAGATGAAAATATGTTTCCTACAACTGTTTTATGTGATAAATCAATTTTAGGGATAGTTGGATCCCAAATTGAAATAGAAAGGATCTTTTCCTTAGCTTGAATTTTTATTAGTTTTAGGAGATGCAATTTATAATTAAATTTTTTGAACAAAAAAGTGACCTTTGTCAACAAGAATTGGCCGAATGGTCTTAAGATAGGTTGTAAAGCCCTTTCTAGCTAGCTTGGTAGATTTGATTGAGACTAATGTTAATTTAAACAAGGAGTTAGAGGAGCTTGAAGGAGCTTTTGAAAGGGATGAAATTATGGAGTTGTAAAATTTGAATTAAAATTAGTGTAGATAGGAAGGACATAGGGTTAACAAATTTTTTTTTAAAGTGTGAGTTGGGACCTGGGAAGGAACCTTCCAGCTGGGGTGAGCAAGGTACGTACCCCTTGTAACTCTGATAAAATACCATATCCTCTCACTAGGGGGGGGGGGGGGAAACACACCAAAAACATGCAATAATGTGCAGGTATGTGCTAAACAGTAATGAAGGGTGTGCACTGGGCACCCACTTAGATTTTATTTTTTTTCCTTTTCCCTAGGCAAATGGCCCTAGAGAAAGGGCCATTTGCCTATGGACCCACAACTATTCCCAAATTGTGGTATGTACCATGTGTCTGGCAGTAGCATATGGTAACCCATGTACTGCATAGGAAGAGCAAGGACACACCAAAAACATGCACTAATTTGGAGGTCCATGTCCCAAACATCGGCTAAGGGGTACATACCCGAAATTGTGTTGTTTTCTAGTCAATTGGTACTAGATACCGTGACCCAACTCTAATCAATTGCCGTATCTTGTGTCGGGTAGTTGGGAACGCACAAAATACCGTGTCCTCACTCTAAGGGGAAAACATACACCAAAAACATACAGTGATGTGGGGGTTGTTGGTGCATCACAATACGGTGATGGGGCGGCAAAAAGGGTCCTAGATAGAGTGACCCAACTCAAGTCGATTGACACTATGCTGTGTTGGGTAGTTGAGAATGCACAAAATACCATGTCCTCACTACGGGGAAAACAAACACCAAAAACATACAATGACATGGGGGGGGGGGGGGGGGGTTGGTGCATCACAAAATGGTGATGGGTTCTTTGCAATTGGGTTTTTTGCTACATGAATAATGGCCTTGGAAAGAGTAACCCAATTCGCGTGTGGGCTAGAAAAGAACACATCTAATAACATGTCCTTGGACATGTGAAGAAAAACACCAAAAACATGCAACAATTTGGAGGTCCATGCGCAAAACAATAGTGAACAGTACACCCACTTTGCCATTTTGCACCTGTTTGGTTTTCCAAGTTTTTGACATAGGAAATGAAGGCTCAACCACATAGTAGGGTCCATTCCACGTAGGAACTAGGAATGCTGTGTGTCCAGTAGGCTAAGCCATGGTAAGGGGTGCTACCAGGGCTTGTTCTAAAGCACAACAGATTTGCTTGCAACGTTGATTCACATCTCAAGCATGTTCTCCACCATCAATTCACATCTCAAGCATGTTCTCCACTGTTGATTCAGGTCTCAAGCATGTTCTCCACCATCAATTCACATCTCAAGCATGTTCTCCACCATCGATTCACATCTCAAGCATGTTCTCCACCATCGATTCACATCTCAAGCATGTTCTCAGCCGTGGATTCACATTACAAGTGAAACTGATGACCTCACCAAAAGTAAGTAAAACCAGCTGGTGGCTGCCCAGTGCATGTCCTCCCAATTAGGGTAAAGGCCTGGAGGACTCTGCATGGATAAGACACCCAAAATGGGTTGGCCAACTCTTTCTTGGAGTCTTGTTCTGATACTTGTGTGGAGGATTTTCTTCCTAAGTGGGATCATCAGCCTTTTCCCTGCTCTGGTGGTGGTCCACTAATCCCACTCCTTAGGAACTCTACAGAGAAAGTAAATTATAGTACAAATGCCTAAAAACAATTTCCTATGTATATGCATGTTATTGTACATTGGAGCAATCCACAACTTTTGCTCCCAAAAAAAAAAAAAAAAAAAAAAAAAAGTTAAAGAAAAAAAGGAGCTCCAGCAGCCCCAAATTGAATAATTTCACAATTGTGTTGGTCAAGATACCTACATAGAGAGTGAATTTCTTTCACCTTTTGCATTTTTAGGAGTAATGTATATATGATTTTAACCTTGGTGGGAATGTACAAGTACTCTACTGGCTGCAACACAAGATCCCTTGTAGATTGTGCACTTGATTCTCACATATTGTGACAAACACCATTCAATTTTATTTCATTCAGCCAAACCTTTTGAGAATTATTTTAACACTGAACATCATTAGTCATAGGTAGATATGATATTTGTTAATCAGTTATGCTTTTTGAAGAGATCCGGATATAGAGATGTTGTCATAGCTAGCTAGCTAGCTAGCCGTATTCATAGGTGGAAGGCGTCTTACCACTCACCATGTTTATAGGTGGAACACGGCCTGCTAGCTTATTCATGTTGAGAGGTGGAACAGGCCCCAAGTACTAAAGTTTGTGCCTACTCAGTACTGCCAATGAACACGGGTGTTTTAGCAGCACCGCAAAAGCACCTTGCTCTTGAGAGTCCTTCTAGTGATAAGGTGGGTTTTATCTTTACTTTTGCTGTAGCAAGAACAACAGTAAGGGCTTGTACAAAACTCCATTGCTGCTTTCATCGCCATTGTGCATTTTGTTTTGTGCTTTTGGGTGTTGTCTTTTGTTTGGATGTGGATTCCCTTAATGGGTGCTTTTCCTTTATTTATTTATTCAAAATCTATGTAATCAACTACTGGAATTCCACACCAGGGATGATGACAAGCACCTCATGAGCTTATCAAGTTCTGCTACATGTTAACTAGTTAGTACAAGTGACCCACTTCATATGTGTCCTTTCTAGCTGCCATTCATAATTTCTCACTACAAGACAATGAATGATCAGCCTCAGACACCTATGACTAGTGAGTTATTGATGGACCACCACTGAGTTACCAAGGTAAGCTATCCTGTATATAGCTAAGTCTTCTATTTCCACCTCACACTACCTAGGTAACTAACTACATATAGAGTAAAGCCCCCCACAATGGCATTTGCCACATTAGGGGCCTAGGATGAGGTGATAGCCTAGTCTCCCCTTGCATTTTGGGAATGTTCCTCACATGAGAGTTATCCATAAAGTAATCCTTACTTTGACCCTCACTTTGGTCCTCACTATCTCACTTGTCCATCCTTTGATTGTGGGCTTGAGCTAGAATGAGGCCAATGTTATCATGAACTTAAGTGGATCACAAGGTGTAGTCGAAGGGTTCTTACACCTACTCCTTAAAAGTGGGAGGGATCTTTCACCTATAAGTAGGCATTATTTTTCCATCCCACTTTTAAAGAGTAGGTGTCCCATAGCTCGTCCTTCCTAGGAGGGATATTTATGGATATAAAGTGCTTTTCAAATACACTAATAAATTTATTTGAGTGTTTTTATCATATGTGAATATGTAAATGTTACAAGCAAGTAGATAAGGTATGTAAGTGGTTACTATGTATGTAGTTAAAACACTTGGTGGTTATTAAGTAGGTAGATGAATGTGGATGGTTAGTTCAAGCAATCATCATAATTAACTATAGGACATGAAGACGACTGAAAAGTGTTTCCTATCCATATAACATCCATCTTTAAGGTGAGATGGCAGGTGTCAGATAACTATGGCCATTAAAAGCACACTAAATGGAACAATACCTAAAGTCTTTTAAGGGCAAGTTTAATGTGCCTTGTTGCTCTTTGCAATGTAACTTTTAATGGATGGTCACATATTTACCATGCACTGTATAGACCTAGCAAAATTTCTGTAGTAATAAAATATACCCCTTCCATGGTGGAATGGGGTCATTGGAAGCATGGCACCTTATGTTGAAAGTTCCAATTTTTTGGGTGGGTGGGGCCTCCTAGTTTCGTAAGGTGCATTTTATTTCCATAATGCAATGTGTGTGAATAAAAACAAACAATAATTTTATGCATGGACTTAATAAACACACATCACAACTATGTTTACCATCAACCATAGCATTATGTAACACTTTGCATGGCCATTCATAGATGGGACGTTAAGTAAATAATAATTATGATTATTTCCATGCTAGGGTCTTTTAACCTAGCTTACACTATGCCAAAAGGTGGCATCTTTGACTTCATCCATGATTAGAAATTTTAGTTGTATATGCCTTAGTTATTGGATAATTATATAATCGATTCAAACTTGTCACTTATGTCATTTAGTTGTAACCACAATTGTAATTGTTCATGTCATGATGATAATCATTTATGCCATTCCATATCATTTTTCATGACTATAATCCTAGATGGATGATCATAATCTTTGAATGATTGTATAATCATGGTTCAAATTTTGTAATATTACATTGAATAATAATCCTGAAAGATGCTACCAATAATTGGTATTTAATTTTAAAAATATAAATTACAAATTTCTTGTTGCTAAGTGATAACCTAGGTTAAATTTGAGAATTTATTGTTCATTTATGAATTGTCAAATGACAACCTATTCCAAATTAAAGAATGTAGTGACCACTTATGGGTTGCCACATGGAAACCAAAGCCTAGGAAACCTAAGTTAAGGAGCTTAATTTAGGCCACCTAGACTAAAAAAAAAACTTAGAGTAAATTAAATAAGCTACCTAAGCAAAAAGTTTAGTTAATCCTAGGTTACAAGTATGAGGACTTAAACCCCTCACCTCCACTTTGAAGGTTCAAGTCTTTCACCATTGCACCACAAAATCTATTTGCAACATAATTAATCAACTCAAAACTATAAACATTAACATATTTTAGCCTCAATTAACCTATGCCACCCTGCATTGACCTAGGTTGACTTAAATTAACATAAACTACCCACCAAATCTAACCTAGGTCAATGTAAGCCTCTTTAGGTTATTATATATTAACCTAATATAACTTAAAGCTACTTAAATTAAAATGCGCTAAACTTAGAGGTTAAATTCAAAGGCTAAATTCAAAGGTTATAATTAAGTTAAAACTATAAGTTAAACCTAGGCTAAACATAAAAATGAAATTTAAATTAAACATAAGCTAAACAGAGAGATTAAGCCTATGTTAAATTTAGGTTAATGTAAAGGTAAAACTTAGGCTAAATTATGTTAACCAAGGCCAAACTTAAGCAAAACTTAATGGGAAGGTATTGTAATATTGGCTCCAATAAAGAAAAATTCAATGTCATGATGTTGGATTAAGTTTATTTTTATAGTTCATGTGCAAAATCACAATATTTAAAATCGTTTGCATTTGGTTAGCGATTATAAATTATTCCAAATATTTAATTGTCTTTTGTTAAAGCTAACTTTGGAAATTTTCTAAATTATACATATATACTTTTTTCTAATGGTAATTATGAACATATATATTACTTTTAAGTCCATGCACTTAATCAACAAATCATTTTCATATAAAAACTTCCCAATTTCTTGATGCATCCAATATGTTTTGTTACTTAATCAAACATCAATTTAAAATCAAACTACATACCTTAATCATGTAGTTGTGTGCTTCATGACATGACCTAGTCATGTAGTCATAAACATGACTAAAACTCAATCATAGTCACAACAATCCATGGATGTTGCCTTTTGATATAATGCTCAGTTTTTTTGCCTAAGTGCCTAAACTAGGCTAGGTTTACATACTCACTTACCTATTTGACTAAAACTTTTAGTCTAATTTGATTATACCTTTGGTTTTTTTATGAGAAATGTCCATTTTGTTTTCTATTTGATTAAATAATCAAAAAGGTGATTTTAATCAATTAAACCACTCAAAATAGACATGTTTGAAGAATTAAGGCCTCTAATCAAATTGTAATTAATATTAATGTATGATTAATCAAATTGTAATTGATATTAGTGTATGATTAATCTTGTTAAACAAATATGGTTTTGATAATTAAATGGCTATATATACTATTTAATTAAATTTCCTTCTTGTGACCAATTTCTACCAATTTAAGGGGGCAACAACATCAAAAAATGATTTATGTGAAAAAAAACCTTTTTGAAAGCAAATTAAAATATGTATTATCAATTTTTTACAATGAAATATCATAAATAACCATAATGTTGAAATTTTAAAACAAGTTTCCAACTACACATATAACCAATTGTGGCAATCTTTTTATGAATGATAACCATCTTAGCAACATCATAAAAATAAATAAATAAATTTATTTTTATTCATATTGGGAAAAATAAAAACTTGAAAATTTAAAATGGACATATTTTATGTAATGAAAAAATAATTATAGAATATTTAATAAATGCACTTTTGAATTCACATCAAATTTACAAAGATTTTAGGTCAATTTAAAGCAAAAACATTTGTTGATTTATTTATGAAATGCTATTTGAAGTGTTTTTTTTAAACAATGTAAATTTATTTTTTGGAAATTATGATTTATTCTAATATATTATTGAATAAGCTTCAAAATCATCTTTTCATTTGTAGCATTTGAATGAAATTTGTAAAAGAAAATGTATGTTAAAATTAAAATTTCCTAAACAATTTTATGCCAAACATAATAAAGTTTTTCATTTTATTAATAAAGTTTTGAAGTAGTTTGGTGGTTAAGACCTTAATGTGTTTCCATGAGGTCTTGGGTTAAATCCTTGATGAATGCATACCTTAATGTATCTTGTAGAAATGCAATTCACATACATATACATCATGGTGGACACACAAACATGTACATCATGCTAAATTGTGTGAAAACATTTTTGTTGACAAAATCTGGAAAAAACAAAAAAAAAATTAATTTTTTTTCATGGCATGTAAATTTGTTATGGAAATTTTAATCTGTCTCCACAATCTGAATATCTTTATAAAATTATTTATATATAATGATGTGGCACATTATTCCACATCATATTAACTTGGGACCTTATTTATCCATGACATAATTTTTTAATTAAAAATTATCTAGTGCAACATGCAATTGTCCAAAATAATTTTAAAATGTTTCACTAAAAATATCCTAATCAATTAGTCCTTTTTTATCAAAACCATACAAGTTGCATATTGGTCAATTTTGTCCCATTTCATTAAAAACCTAGTGAATTTGGGAATGGAAAAGGACAAGATTTTTTTTTTGTGGTAGTTTCTGCATTATAATCACCAACTACCTCTTGCAACCATTTTGGGAAGGCAAAAATATTATGTTCATAATTTTTTCTTTCCAAAATTTATATTTCTTGCAAAAATTTGCACCAAGTGCAAAGTATCATATCTATTATGTATAGCAGGCATCAAAACATACATGTATAGATAGATAGTAGCAAAACAATTTGCTTAAATTAATTAAATACAAGATCGCCAATCAACTTGGGAAGCCCTAATTGTGAAATGGATGTGTGCAAGATGGAAATGGGAACTTATTGTCACCATGAAGACAAGGTCTCATGGTTTCACAAATTTACAAATATGTAGCATCTTGCAGTTGTTTTTTTAGTTGTCGTGATTTTGGCACACGTCCAAAACCCTTACCAACCATTCCTTCTTCATTATCATCCCAACTACGCCTCTTGGTCACATCAAAGGTCTGCATGTATTTTGTGCATAAACCTAAGGCTTCATTGAATACACAACCCTCAACCATATAACCTTTTGGTTTACACAAATTATGACATAACCCTTTAGGTCTTTCATTGCACATTCAATAGGATACATTCAACGACTATGGACTAGTCCACAAACATCCAATCATCAACTAAATGTATAATTAAGTGTGTCATCAAATTAAAAACTTGGAGAAAGTACGATTTTGAAGAAGCAAATGAATTCACAACTTGATTTTCAAGTCTTGGTATGTGGTTGGGGTCATACACTTTAGTGCAAATCAGTTTGAGAACTTTGCAAATCCACATAATAGCTTTTGAGGGTGCTTTATTCATCCTATGCCGAATACACAATGGTAATTTGTTTTGAAACAAGATGTGGTAATCACGGGATTTCATACCCATTTACTTACCATTGACAATATGTTTCTTAAATGTTAATGCGTATCTTGTTGGCAACTTCAACCTTGACATGGTTTTTAGGAAGGCTATTCGTTCCTCCTTTTGCATCACCTAGGGAACTAGTGGAATTATAGCCTTGCCACTCCATGACGGGTGAAGCTTCAACAATAAGGACTCGCAAACACCAAACATTTTAAGATCATTGTGGATTTTTCTTGATTTTTTTTCACCTAGGATTATTTTGATTAGATTGAATGCTAGGTTTTTCGCACAATGCATCACATCAAGCATGTGTTGTATAATCAAGTCCTATCAATCACAAACAAGTTTGAATGTTAGAAGATCAACTCTATGGGCTAAATCTCCGTAGAACTTTACCATCTTATATAACATGTAACATTGAGATTTTAAAAGGTTGCACTTTCAACCATGAGCTAGGGATTAAGGCTTGGATGACAATTTTACTTGGATGGATTGGTTAAATGATTTAATATGTAGATCAACTAATGGTGTATAAAAATCTCATAAAACTAAAAGGGATTTTGTGGACATTCAACCCATGAGTCATTAAATTTCATTTTATTTAAATTCCCCAACCATAGTTTGTTTAGTTGATTAATTAAAGGATCATGTGCATTGTAAGTCACATGTACCTTGGCAAACCTATGACATATGAGCCTAACACATTTTATGGCATTATTATAATGTGGTTGTTTGTTTAGGATTGTAAATAAACATTAATGAAATTCAGAACAAAAAAGTTGAATGGGTTGCATTAGTGGAATAGTCACAAGGAGTTGGTTGATGGTCCAACAAAGAATATTCTAATGGATAGTGATATTGTGATTGACCATGAGTAGGTTAATATATATAACAAGATGTTGGACTCCAAAAAGAAGCATACAAAACTTTTTACATAACTATGGTATGGTAAATAGTGAAAGGTGTGTTGGACCTACAATATGGCAACTCAAAGAGGATGTTCTTTTGTTTTATTTGTGTCTTTACAGTTTAATCTCCCTCCCTTCTACTAATTGACTTCTAGCTTTCAAACAACTTAACATTCTCCAAATGTTCAAGGCTTGACATAACTAGTGAGGCCAATTTTCTTTTGACCTGCCCATCAAAGTCACGCCTATTTGCCTAACATAGGTGTTTCAAATGTAGCCATCTTTGATAAAAACAATATACAACCTTCCCTAGGTTTTTTGAATGATGAACTAACATGTGGGGACCATAAGCAAGACACCATTTATAACCACTTGTCACCTAACCAAAAAACAAACCATATGTGTCGCAACCCTAGCTTTGGGCTCGCGACCAAGGCAAGGGGTTGTAAGGTTGCGAGAGTCAAAAGGAAAGAAGCCCGGGAGTCAAAAGGAAGGAAGCCCGGGAGCAAAGGCAAAGGCATTGGAAGGGTGCGGGCCAAGAGGAAGCCCGGGAGTCATCACATACTCCTGGGAGTCTAAGGAAGTGCGAGGGAGTGTGACGGAGTGAGCACTCACACTCCCAAGGCAACTCCCATTTTGGGAGAGGGAGTCCCGATGGACTCCCGAAACTTCAGAGTGTGAGTTGAAGGGTCAATCTCAATGGATTGTTGCGCTCTTGGTACCGTTGAAAAGCTCTTGAAACGTAGATGTCTAAAATGGGCTCGCATTGCTCATTTGGACATCTCAAACACAAGTTATGGGCAAAAGAAGGGCCGAGAGTCAAACTGGCAGTTTGACTCCCGACCACTAAAAGTCGGGAATCGACCCCTTCCCGACATCCGATTTGAGAGTGCGACATGGCGTTGGAAAGCTCTCGACCAGGGCTATAACTTTGCTTCAGACTGCGTTGTGATCGGACTCTGCAGTCGGGAGATATCGCCGTCCAAAGTCCCGGGACTCCAACCCGGGACAATTTCGGGACTCCCACGTGAGAGTCCCGGGAAAAATAGCCATTTGGATGCCACCTCCGTGGAGAGTTGCAGAGTATACTATAAGGGGGAAGGTGGTGGCTTCCCCCAAGTCCGGGCCGTGGTGAGTCTTGTGTGTCCGTGTTGCCCGTGGCGCGTCCTAGCACCAAAGGTGCTCTAACTATGCACTAACCATTTTGTGTGGGTTGTGTGCAGGCCCGTGTGAGTGAATAAGCTTGTCAATTCTTCCTAGTCCCATCCCGGAGCTCCAACACGCCCCTCTACCCCTCAAAGTGTTGTGAGTTAGGGAGTGGCTCCAAGTTCCAACTCCTTCCGCATTGCCGCATACTTGGACCTTCAAGTGGGTCTACAAGGAACTTGGGAGCACGTCAATATGTAGGCAAATTGTGGATGGATCACATAAGAATAATGTGCATGATGAACCCATGTTCTCTTAGGGGGCCCGTCACATCCACAACATCTACCCCTTTCCAAAGCTCTTACAATTCCTCCTACAATGGAGCCATGTAAACATCAATGTTTGAATTCTTCACATATTCTTTTGCAAGAATCAACAAGGCAAACATAAGAAACAATTTTTTAGTTGTTAACCATGGAAATAGATTATAGTTCAGGATGATCATTGGCCATGTAGACCAAGTTGTTGATTGGTTTCCAAAAGGGTTCACCTTGTCTAAAACAAGCCCAAACCTCAAGTTCCAGGGCTTTATTGTGAAGTTTGGTTAGGTGGCATCAATATATGTGAACCCATGCTTTTGAATCAACTACGCATCGAATTAGTCCATCTTGACTTTTGTTTTCATGATGCCAATGCATAAGCCTTGAAAGATTGGGATGATTGGATGTGCCTAAACATTTTTTTGGGAACCTTGGCATGTCCTTGAACATACCAAGGTTGCCCACAACTTGGACATTGTTATGTTACAACATGTTATTTATGATATAAGACACAACCATTTTCACACGAATGGATTGTAACATACCTTAGTCCTAGATTTTGTATCAAACTTTTAGCCTCATAATCTAACTTAAACAAATTATTTGGCTTTGATAAGATGGAGTTTTGTAACAATAATAACAATTTGTCAATGAATCCATTAGTGCATCTATGTGTTGCACATGTATTTAAAATCATCAATGTGCATGTTAACTTATTAAACTCACAACTTGGATAAAAAGGAATCATAGAATTTGTTGTCAACTTAATGCAGTGTGGGTCCTTTATACTAGGCTTAAGTACCACCTCTCTTAGGGCATTACCCCTATCATCATTTGGGTCAAGATCCATGTCTAAATCAAATGTGAAAAACTTTTGCCTAACTTTTCATTCATATGCTCAATGGATTTTTCTTGGGTTGCATCAAAGGCCTGAGATGCATGATTGAAAGTTGTAGCCATCTAAAGGTTCAAATCAATTTCATGGGTGTTTGGTGTGCTTTTAAAAGTGTGGAAGTGTGTATCCTTTAATTCTATAACATCCAAATTTGCCCCATAAGACCAATTCTCTAAACTAACGAATCACTTGGAGCATCTTGTGTAATCATGTGGGTGTAGATTAAAATATCAATTGGTAATGTTGTAGGTACAAAACAATCACTACTTACCAAGGCTTATAAAACATTGGACGCATTCATTCATGTTTATAAGTAGAAATAATTATCGCCATGTGCCATACTACGACAACCTTTTTTGTAGTAGCATTTGTATATGTAGCATAAAATGTAATGCAATGATATATTCATGGAAATTCCAACACATTCATTAGTTGATAGACCCTTAAAATTAACATCTAGCATAACTTTACTTTAAATGGTTGATACACCTTGACAACAAACCATGGGAGCCCCCTAGATTGTTCAAAAAGGAACCCTATAACCTCTTACCACCAAGTTGCCATAGTACATGAAATGACAAAGAATACATATGCAAGTGTGGGGTAGCAAGCATTAGGATTCACATTTGCACCTCAATTACAGATCATGTGGGGCTTCCCCATTTGGCATGGATGTCACAACTAGCCCATTAAAATTACATTTATGTCATAATAATTGAAGCAACAACACCAACAACCTTGCCAAATTTATTATCCCATGCTTAGATTGAAGAACTATGCCTATATTGAATTACAATAACTACATTTATGCATTTGCAAACATTCATTATTATAGTATAATATGTTGTATTCATCCTCTAATTGTAATTGTCCCTAGAAATTCAAAGGAGGATGCAATTGCAATGAATTCAACCTCTTTGCATTCATTGGTTGTAATCCTTGTAGCACACACAATTGAAATGAACATTAGATTTAAAGTAATTTGCATACACAATCCCACACCAATAAGGCAACTTGTTGGTTTCCCCCCAAAACTTAGTGCCATTCATAGGTATACAAATGTTGGTGGGGATAAATCTATCCAAATTATAGTATGAACACATCATAATTGGTAATGTAGGCATAACTCAATGCTAGTACCTACGTTAGACCCATGGATGGGGCAAAATTGTGAAAGGTGCAACTCTAGTAGATACCCTACATAGATCCCCATGTGTTAGAAAGAATTTGTGTAACTTGTTTGATCAAAAAGTTGCCCAATTCATATTCAAGCCATGGATGTAGTCTTGTTTATGGATCATGCTTGAAATGCTAGACTAGTAGAATGGCCTTGGTTAATGCATGGTCCCAAATCCAAATACATATATATTAAAATGAATTTAATGTATCATGTTCATGATAGTGGGTAGTTGTAGATAATAAGACAATAAAATGGGACCTGAGGGAACAAACCTTCACTAGTCACCACCATTGAATCATGAGGATGGCCGCATTAGAATGTTGCACACTTTTAGGTTGTTAGAGCTAGGATTAAAACATGCTTATAATTGTGTGACACAAAATGCCATTTTAATTGTTGCAATAATATAACAATTCAATTTCAATGTTCATGTGAATCCTACCTCGTAGTAAGTTTTTGTAAAAAGAATTTGCTAAAAACATATAAGTAATAAATCTTTCTTCATATAAGTTGTCATATAAATTCAAGGTAGTAGCATTCAGTTACAAATTCCCAAACCCAAAAATAGTTTATCAAAATTACAAGCAAATGGAAATGGGATTTGTGGTGGTATCCAAGTTCCAAAATTTCTTATTCATAGAATTCCCCATCTTTTTTTTCATTGTCACAAATAGCGACAACACCTGTAACAACAATTGACCACCACAACCCATCCATGGTACCACTCTCCATAGCCCATCAAACACCTATGTGGAAAACTTAAGTAGAAAAATGGAATATAAAAATGAGACTTAGAGATCGTTAGAGATTAGATTTTTTATGAGTAAGGAATTCATCTTTCTACCTTTTCACACAATTAGTCCGTAATATGCAATGACAACAATGGACCATAAAAAGGGAATTCGTCATTCCTATTGTTTAATTATGGAAGTAACAAGCTATAATCAAATGGCAATCATAATTGCTAAATTGACCAAAACAAAAAAATCAACATTTGATCTAAACTATATATTTTCCTTAAACACGACCTTCACAATGTTATAAAACAATATAGTAGATATGGTTAGTCTTCACACACACTTCAAATTTTGTGACAAGTTGTGGGTCATATTTGGGGTCCTCAAATCATCCAACTTCAAGAAATGACCATCTCAATAATAGCCATCAATTAATTCAGGTTTTGCATTCCTCTTCACTCCTTCAGCACATCAATGCAACCTAAGGTGTTCCCCTCCTTGTACTTAAACAACTAGATACATGGGAAACAAATAAACAAAGCTCAAGTAGCAAATTTGCTTAGAATTACATTTGTATGCAGCTTCATTCCTACTTCCCACAACTATACTTATCCACCCATCTACGTGCCAAGGAATCCTACATTAAAAAACAAAATTTGTTACACACATGGAACATATTGTTGGTTTCAACGATCCATGGCAACTTGCTTGCTTAGAAGGAGGTTTCAAATAAGACCATGGGGTCCACAAAAGTGTGCACAATTAGTGACACCACATTAAAAAAAAATGCCAAGTAGACCATATTTAGAATGTTTTGACGTTGAGCATTAGTAGATGCAAAAAAATTGGTGGGACAACATAGTAGGCCTCCATGGGCAATGACTATTTGGCCAACTTATTAACACGAAAGAAAGGAAACAAAATCAATTGTTGGCAATGGCTAGATCGTAGGGTGCCCATTGCCAAATATTATGTAACAATCATGATAAAGGAGGTGATTGCAAGAACTTTCAAACTCTTGAGAAAGAAGGTTACACATAAAAACCTGAGGCCAAAAATTAGGGTTTAAAAACAAAATCGTCATTACAAACCCTAATGCCTTAGGGAATTAAGGTTTAAAACCTCCACTACAAACCTTAATCACAAATAATAAAAGATTTTTTCCCTTACACGATATTCCTTGTTTTTTACTTTGAAACTCACCATATTTTGAAAATACATAAATCTTAAATTTGAATCACAAAATTGAAAAACAATTCATTGTTTCCAACATAAGTGGAAAAGCAAATTGATGAATCAATTATTGTAAGGAATTTAGCCAAATTTGGCTACAAAGAATGAGATTTTAAATAACAAAACAAATATAAGGGCATGGTCCCACATTTTGGCACCTTATTAAAAATAATATGGAAAGTTGTGGAATATAATTAATACCTTGCTAGGAAAATATTTATTTGAATATTAATAGGCCAAGCCCATATACATATTTGAATTTTTTTAGAACACAAAAATGGTATATTTGTTTGTACCTTCAACATCATGTGTACACCTTTATTCAAAAATATTGCTTTGAAATTGCAAATGAATCAAAACTTGATTTGGCCATCTCATCGACAAGTTTGTTAATCATGAAATCATATACAAGATTACTTTAATATGACTACATTTGGTCACCACTTGTGTTTTGTCTTAATCATAGATGCCACATTTTGGAGTATTATTTGGGAATCATGAACTTGACCTTTAAAAATTCATAACTAAATTATACTTACTCAATTAATTACCTAATACCGCCCCCCCCAAACAACCTGACCAAAATAAAAAGAACATAACATCCCTACTTTCTCGGAACTTTTCGGTTAGGAAATTATTTGGAACATCAAAATTCAAAATATTTTTTATTTCATAAAAATTCTAAAGTTTATACAACATCCTAGTTAATATATTTACCCAAAAAAAGAATGAAAATTCTTCTTTAAGTGTTTCTTATATATTTTTAAAAGTTCAATGGATCCAATAAAAGAAAAGTATGATATTCCTTGTGGTGCCACCAAATCATACTTTCATCCAAAATTTATGTTAAATTTTTTTTTTACATATGTTTCCTTAAACAAAGTCTAGAAATCTAAAATGTATTTTGCACATGGAAATTCATTGTTCCACCTTGTTGCTACAACATGTATGAGAGTCCACCCCCACAAAACCCTACACCAAAATTAAAGCCTCTACAATTGGTTCAATAGACAACAAACATTGCAATTGTGCAAAATGCAATGCCTCCTGAGTTTCAAAAAAATGTATAAAGTGAAAAAAAAAAACTCTACCATGAAAAACAAAACACACAAATAAAAGGTTTTTAATTTCTATGATACTTGCTTGTAACTAATGGAAGGAAAGGATGATAAGTTGAACACCTATTTTGCAATAGGATGACATAACAACTATAACTATGCAACAATGACAACAAGATCAAAAGACCATTGATTTAGGAGCATTGATAGTTAGACCATACTTACTAATTGAACCTAATAACAACTAACACTTAACATCTTTTAATATATATGTTATATATATACATATTAAATATTGAAAATTAACACATATTTTGTATTAATTATATTTTGAATTAAAAAAACCCTATTATAGAACTTCTGAAATTACAATTTTTACCTAACAATCAATAAATATATGGGATTATATATTTTTATTCATGTATTTTGTCTCTTTCTCTTCCGCCTCCCTCCCAAAGGTTTAAAAAATTGTGTGTGACATTACATAAAACCACCCATCATTGACTACACACCTACGATTGAATGCTTGCCAATATCTTATTCATTTCTTGTCTTTTCTTTTATAGTGATTTTCATGGCTATCGGTGTCCCAAGTTGAGGGCTACAATAGCTCTTCCAAGGGCCAACAAAGAAAAAGCATGAAGTGGACAAGTTGTTCAAATCACAAAATGTTTGAAAAAAGAGTAATAAACCCCCTTACTTTTAGATCCCATATTTTCCTCATTTCTTGCGTGTTTT
The DNA here is from genome assembly GCA_963920785.1 of Sphagnum contortum. Lineage (NCBI taxonomy): Eukaryota > Viridiplantae > Streptophyta > Sphagnopsida > Sphagnales > Sphagnaceae > Sphagnum > Sphagnum contortum. Next base: position 11,784,024 of record OY987279.1, on the reverse strand, counting down.
GAGTAATCTAAAAGCTATGGGTGCACAAATTGAAGTTTTACACAAAAAAAATTGAACTTAAAAAGCAATGAAATACTATACAAAGATCTTAAGCACCAAGTTACAAGTTGTTTTAACACACCTATCACTGAACACTTACCACTCTTACTTGAAAACCTCAATTTTTTTAAATTTTTTGTCAAATTTTAGCAATCTTCATAGTTATGGGTGTGTCAAGTGAAGGTCTACAATATCTTCTTTGAATTCTAGAAGCAACAAAAGAATGTTCAAAGATTTAAAAGCTTTCTAGTACACTAAATATTCAATCATCGACATGTCTACCCTAATATTTTTCTGGCATGTTTCACTAACACCAATTGCAAAATAGGCAGCCATGCCATTTTTTTTGTGAGTTAGCACTTGTGATATGAATTGGTGAAAAAACAATTGGGATTGGGCTGCAAAACTATGACTCTCTTAAACTTGAGTTATTATGCACTTGACATGAAGTGTGATTGAGGTTTTGAAGTGTGAATGACCTTTTTTTCATTGATGGAAAGACATGAGAGGAGGCACATTATTGAGGGTATGTGCCCTCCACATACTCATTGGAAAAATTCTACTAGTTCTTTTTACATGTAAAGTAAAGCACTAGGATGGGGAGGGGGGCATTCTCAGAAGAAGGCTCCTAGGATGAGGCAATAACCTAGGCAAGTTATTTTGGCAATGTCCACCAGCTATAGGCCTTTATCTAGTGTAAAGCACACAAGCAAAGCTTATCTTAAGCCTAAACATACCTAAATCATGAGGCAATAGGAGTGGGAGGGATCCTACACATACTATGTAGAAGCAAGAATGATAGTTGTAAGAGTACTTCCTCTTTTCTCTAGGTGGGATATTAATAATTATTCATGGAGGTAGGTACTTACGACGTTTTGGCATTGTGTGTAAAAAGAGGAATGAATGTTTTAGGAAGAACAACATCTAAGTTTTTTTTTTCTATCAAAAATCCTTTAAAAAAGGATGATGAGTAGCATAAAGACTTTTTTTTTTTAGGACCTTGGTCTTCTTCTAATTGTGAAAAATCAATGGGTGGTCTTCAAAATAGATGGAACAATTTTTCCAAGTGCTTTATGTCCCTCCTACAATACAATACAGAGTGCAAACTATTCAGAAAGAACCAGGTAATCAGAGTATGACTCAAATCTGGCTAAATTGCCTTATGGATGGTTGCCACATCCACTACATCACAAAATTGAAGAAAAAAAGCCCTGGTCATCACCCCGTCTTTTCTACTCTTCTTTTGTTGCTTGGTGTGCTTGACACGCCACACATTTGAGCACAATTTGTAGGAAATACACCGAGTTGACTGCAACCAAACACTAACCTTATGAGGAATTTGTGAGAGTGGAAATAACCCATGCAACCTCCCTTGTATATAGCAAGGAGGGTTACTAGCACGAGATTACTTGGAAAGCTTGAAAATAAATATAAGTACCTGGGCTGGTTTGGCAGCAAGGTGCCCAATAACAATTTTTTTTTTGGTCAATTGCTTTCAGCAGTAATAATAATAATAAATAATAATTTGGCACAATACTAAATCATGAAGCTAGTGTGCTTAAAAAAGTCTTTCAGCTTTTTGGCATGGTAGATAAGTATTTTTTCAGAACTTTTGGCAATTCCAAAAATAAATAATTAGTGCCTCACTAGCCTAGGTACTAGGTTAGATACATATGCCATGGTAGATGTGTTTTCCCTTGACTTCCCCAGTTTGTGATAGTTTTTGAAGGTGTGAGAACCTTAGCCCTTGTGAAAAGAAAGTTGTCTTTTAACCAAGGGTTTCAAGGAGTCATGGGGACTTAACGCCTATAAGCATAGGCATTTGTATAGCCAAAAAAATAAATAATAAATAATTAAATAATTAAATAATTGTTTTGACATTTACATGTTGAGGTTTTCATAGGTTGAACAAATGGCTTAATGCTGTCCAGCTTATTAAACCCTAAAATTTTAATAATAAAAAATTGTCACATTCACAATGATAATTAAAAATAGTTGAAAATTGGGGGACTAAGACAACAAGTAGGAGGAAGCAGGAAGGGAACATGTTGAAGAGGTCAATGGTATCCAATGTCCATTGTTATTGGTAAAAGTCTGCTTGTTCAACTTAACCTTTGGATGCAAACCAAAATCCCTGGAATCAACGTCTGGGTCAAGTCTCTCACTCTTGATGAACCCCGGAATGGGTTTGACAAGAAATTCAGGTTTGATCACCACATCAAAATTCCAACAAAGATTTGTTGTCTTTTGGGACATGTATTTGTACAATTAATTTAAATAGCCTTGCCTCCCAAGGCAGCAGTGGTTTTTTAACAATTGTTTTTAGTGTAGCGTAAGTCGCAATCATCCATAGGAAGATGTTAGAAAAAAATTGGTGATCATCCCTAGGAAGATTTAGCCAAATCTGGCTATGAACCCAATATGAAATATGAATATTTAAATCAACCTTCTATATTTATGGCTACACACTGGAAACCAAATATAGAACTCCAACAATTTTTTATTATTTCTTTCCTCAATTCTGGCAATTGAAACCCTCCAAAATCAGTTGCATTTTCACATTTTCAAAATTTTAAATTTCCAGTCGATAATCAAAAGGTTGCAAGGCAGGGATTTTGTGTTGAGAAACATTCTGGAAAACACGACACACCACCTTTGAAGTTGTCCCCATTATAACACAATGATTTGACTCAAATAGCAACCGCGGCAAAAAGTGGTCATCATTTTGGTGTTATGGAACCTAGTGGAATAGACCTTTTTGGTTAAGCACATGAACAATTCCTTGTTCTTCCCATGTGGGTCTCTCACTTTGGCAATCATCGCAACTAAGAGGAAGGGGTTTCTTATGAAGGATTCCCTCCTAGTCATAGGAAAGGTATTGGACTTGGAAGGTCAATTGGTGAAGTGGGCAAATGAAAGACCAACAAAATGTTCAACAAATGGTCCATATGGCAAGCAAACTCTTGGGTACACAACCTAACATGTTATTTTTACTAAGAACAACCACTAATTCAAATTGTTTTTAAAGAAGCAAAGGTTTAATGCCAACTTTTATTTTTCATGTTTGAACAACATGAGAATGCAAATTCAACACAATTATTATATTCAAAAGTTAATTAACCATTTTATTATGACTTTCAAATTTGAGAATGTATAGTTATGACATGTTATACAAGAAGTATCATAATACAAGGCAAATAATGATGTGAAGTTTGTTACTAAGCATGTGCTTGAGAGTTTTTAAGCCACATCCAATGCTGGACAATTTTTAATTATCATTGACATAAAGAGGGCCATGACAAAAGCAACTCCTCGGTTAATCAATGGGTCTGCCTTGAAAAATCTAAAGGTTCAGATTTGCTTTAGATTTTAATTTCATATTTCTCTTGGGGATCGAACTGAAAATCCTTTTTTTTAAAATCAGTTATGTAGACAAAATTAGGAGATAAAGGATTTTGCCACATCTGTAAAAGCCTTTGTGACTTTCATCAAATTATTGTCCAAAGAGTACCAAGAAACACATTTACAAACAACAATGCTCAGATCACTTGGACCACTTAAATTGTGTTTACCAAGCATTTTTTCCTTCCAATGTTGTGATGTAGCCATACCCACGATAATGCACAAGATGAATTAGCCAAATTTGGCTACAGGTCAGATAGGAAAGTAGAAAAATTTAACATATCCTGCTATATTTTGGCAAACTACTAGAACCTATTGTCTAAATATAATGATTTCAGGAAACTTGCCCTCAAAATCTGTTTACTTTTGCACAAATTTTCACAAACATCCTTGGTGTGAGTCGCATTTTTTGTCACCAATAATTTTGCCAGAAAACAGAGAAAGCAGATTTGGAGAACATTGAAAGAGCTATCGGAGGGCAAATAAGAAAGAAGAGTTGTCATATTAAGAACTACATATCACCAAAATGACCAGCCCAGTGACACAATTTGTGCAAAAAACAGTTCTGTACCCTCTACAGTCCAATCACATGAATGTTCAAACATGGCTCCAATACATTTCTGTATGCGGTGTAGTAAGACCATAAATCCCTAGTATTTGATATCAGAATTCAAAATTTCATTACTTCTAATAAACTTGTTCATCTTCCTACACTCACGGGTCCTCTCATTGAAATACAGTCCACTTTTCAGTCTCTATTGTGGCACTGTGTCAACACCCACAAGAAAACACCGGGAAATCAAACAAGCAGCTATTGGCTTAATGGCTCTGCCCACTTCAAACCAGCAACAGTTAAGAAGGGAAATGGTCCATGAAGTTCCCAAAAAAGAAACTCACAGGCTCAACAGGGAACAGCTCTGTGCCTTCCAGCAAGTTCAAACCAGCAACAGTTAAAATAGGAAATGTTCCATGAAGATCCCATGAAAACAAACTCACAGCTTCTCAGTAACAACCCCAGGTGAGCACTCCTCAAAATGTCAGACCAAATGAAAAGCAAATCGCCCTGTAGTCTCTCCCTTAGCAGCAGAGCCAACAAAAGGACGCATTACATGTTACTGGGTTTGTGTTGAATTAATCTAATTAAGCAGCCTTACAAAATCATAGATGGTACTTGGTTCACATTCTTTGTCAAGTCATTGGGTTGTTACGAAGGCAAGTCAATACACAAGTTCAACTTTGGTATGTTGTAGACCTTGCACATCAACCAACTAAAGCCTTTAATACTGTGAAATAAATCCTTCATTACTCAACATGAAAATTGACATCAGATGCCACAAATTCATACCAAGCTAATAAGCTCACTTGCTTTGATTTGACTCTCAAGGTTTCAATATATTTGTCTTCATCTTCTTCCAGTTGCTCCACATCTCAAGTTCCACATTTAAACAAACACAAGCACTAGTCAATTGGTCACATGATGCACCCTGCCATCAGGAACCTTTAGTTCCAAACAACAAACATGGTATCAAACTAAACAGCACCGGCACCTTGATGCAGACGGCAGTATCCGACAATTCACCAAAATTTGATGCCCACCACCACCACAAGGAGCAAATGGGTATGTACTAAACACTTAACTGCTCTTCTTCACAGGCATCATGTTTTCTACAACCAAAAATAGATGCAAACAATAATGTCACTCAGAAATCAATTTCTCATAACACTTTTGTCCACCTGAAGAATCTTCACAAACAGCTACAGAAGGTGGTGTGTTGAAAGTTCTTGTTGGCTAACCTGGGAGAAAGACAAGAACATAAGTAGCATGCCACTGGAAAGGACACAGCACTACACAAAGCACAGGTGAAATCCTTCTGACAACACTTTCTGTACCAACATAAGACAACTGTAAAGCCTAGCATCTATGGACATGAAAAGTTGATCTGTCACTGCAATTAAGGCCTTCAAGATCAGCTGTTAAGGATGAACAAGAACATTACTGAGATACTTTAAAAGTTCAAGAAATTGTTTTACTGTTGGAATACAGAAGGAACATGCTAATAAACATGTCTAGGAACAAAAACGAATGAAAGCCCTCCATTTGGAAAAGGCATTAGACTCGTAGGCTAAACGCTCAATAGCTCAAATATGACTAGCATGAATGGAGAGAACAGACAAGAAAAAGGAAGCTCAAAAGTCTGCCTCTGACTAACTGACTTTCAGTCAAATTCATATCATTCTCTATGACATCTATCTACAAACTACTACCTAGGTCCAAGAATACCATAATGACTTGGTGCTTAACTTGGAAACAGGCAATTGCACAGAAAACTCTCCTGTCTGGCAAGGGCACAGGGAGAGGCCTCAATGGTCAAAGACAACCACTTTTATCCCGCCATTCCAAGAAAATCAACCCACCCTTGTAATGGGTGAAAGCACCAGCAACGACAAGTACATGGAAGATCTGATGGCTTTGACCAGCTATGTCGAATAGGCCTGGCCTCCAACGCTCTGGTATACGGGTCACATAGATTGTTACACCAACCAGGTAAAAAAATGCCATGCCAAGCTCATAGACCAATGTTTGCAGGCAATATGGCTCTTGATAGAAGTTGATAAGTGCATGTGCCCCAGGTATTATACCTGACAGCCCCATCCCAGCAAATGCAAACCCACGAACAGCTCGATATTTTGCAGTCTGAAATACAGGTATCAGTGATATTATCACTGTTGCAATACCAATGACACTGATGCTTGTCAAATAAAAGTGTCGCCATGCAGGTTGGCAGAGAAACACATAATAGATTGGTGGGAAAAAACTGGTTGCAATCATGATCCCGATTCCTGCGTAATCAAGGCGGAGTAGCCAGTAGGTAAGGGAGCTTGAGTGGCAGTTGAGAAGATGGCAAAATGTGCTTGATAGTAGACAAAACATAGATCCACCCATGAACACAAAGAATGGCCACCGTGTCACTGGCTCTGTCAAAATTGTAACTGCGTCACCTGCTTCCTGTTTCATGCGTTGCTGCAAATACCCACATTCTGGATGTAAGCATGATCCTACATGAACAAAAAAAAGTGGGCAACAAGCCCAACCATCCAAACAGTGACCCACACCCCAACACAGCCAGAATTGCAAACAATCAATCTGAAGACATGAGATATCGAAGACCAATAAGAGTCAGTTGATGATGTGTGACCAAATCTTAAGCCACAATGAGGTCACACATCTTTAAATCAGAAGGAGATTATATCACACTGAACTATGCAGCATTGTGTGCTGTATGCAACAAGAATTCTTCCAATTTGCCAAACCACTCTCCCTTTCTGCTTTCAAGACCTAGGCCTCCCCAATTGCTAAGCTAAGTGCAAGCAGCTCCACTTATCTAAGATATGTTGATTGCAGGCCATTTTCATCATAATGAAACACAATCTGTATAAACATAAACACTCAACTCTAGTTGGTTAGCAACCTTACTGCTCTTGACAAGTTCTCAAAGAGTTGTTCAAGTCTTGGCACATCCCACATTGTGTCAATGGTGAGTGCCAGGAAGATTAGGAATCCAATTAAGTGCCTGCAAACAAACACCCATACTCAAGATAATTACAAATCTGCAATTTTTGGGAATCATGAATACTGTTTACTGCTCTTCAGCAGCTCCAGTGATGAAATAAACAGACAGTCTCTGGGCAACATACTATTGAAACCCTTTGGCAAGAGATTAACAAATGCTTTGGTCAGTCCAGTTCACAATCCCAGAAAAAGTTCATTTTATCCTGGAGAAGATCAGCCATGCAGATTGTCTCAAACCAGTAAAAAAAAACCCTAGCCCAAACTTGGTGTATACCCTGCAATAACAGCATGTGCCCAGCATGTTCTTGCCCTCTAAACCACAGAGACTCTATAGAAGACCACACACAGAGCTCTGCTGTTAATGTTTCATTCTGGAGTAATGCTTTACTAACTGCCATTGCACGCTATGTCAACCATATATGCAGATCACATGTAGAAAACTCAGAAACAGCATGTGAAACAATTCTGACAACCTCTAAATTATCTGAAAATTTCAACACATATGACTGCAATGTCCTTGATCTGATGTATCAGAATGCCATGAAACGATGACTCATGCTGCTATGCAACACAAGAATCATGTAATTTATGATGGCAGAGAGAAAGACACACATTCTCTTCACCTCTTTCTCACATTCTCTTCACGTCCTCCTCACATCCTCTTCAAAAATTGAGCAGCAATGAAAACAAAAATGACCCAGGGAGATTTTTTCTCTAGTGCTTCTTCAGGACCATATGTGCACACAAAGGATGAAACTAACATCAAGAGGACATAAGAAAAACACACAGAAGGGAAGAAAAACAGCACACAACATTTGGGAGGGAGAGGGAAGGGTAAGAATGCTGACGTCCAAATGTTGATAGTCTCATTGTGTAAAGAGAAAATGCTGAGTAGGCTATCCCAAATGGGCCAGTCTGAGCGGTAATGGCGCAATACAAACTCGTTGTCTTGCAAGTACTCCGGCACCAAATGATATTCCAAGAGCTCGTATTTCTTCTTCACTTTCTGCCATAGCTGCCGCGCTTTGTTGCCATTAGCGTTTCGCTCTACATAAGCCTGCTCCTCATCGACACCACACCCGAGGTTCTCGCGGACCTCACTGTTGACGCTTATGTTGTGGCCCAGCAGCAGCCTCTCATCATCTCCATCTCCTCCTCCCGATTCGCCTGATGCCACACGCTTCAGTGCGGAGGTGTTCCGCGACCTGAGCGCGAGAGGTGTCTCTTGTACTTGCATCCTGTTGTAAAAAACAAAAATGTCCAAGAAGAAACTCCCGGTCGTCCTCAAGAAACCATACAAAAACCTCACCCAAAAAAAAAACCGCTATCTCATTTTCCCTCTTAAACCAAAAACATCAAGCAATCAACCAAAAAAATAAATTTCAACACACCAGCGAAGAATCAATCCGAAGAAGAAAACAAAAACACAACAAAAAGAAGACACAGAAAGCACGAACGAAGAAACCCTAACCCGGCTTCCAGCAGGTTTCAGCAATCTTGAAAGGAACAAAACAAACCCAAAACCAAAAACAATGAAAACAACGGAATCCGAAACACAACAAATCCTCACTGAGGTCTAGAGATCCAGCAGCAGCAGGAGAAACTAGTGTGATTTTTGCTGCTGGATGTCTAGACCAAAGCCGAGGAATGCGCATGCAAAAAGCGGTATGAAGAAAGGAAAGCAAGGGAAGCGCACTGCAAAACTGCCGACGATTCAGGCGTCCAACAACTTGCACCAAAAAGTAAAGTACGCCAAACTGGGGGGATACTGGGGCCTAGTTTCGCCGAAACTAGGGATGAAATCAGAGAAGTCAGGATGGAAGCAGTTTGCAGGTGAATTCCCAGTGGAGTTGGAGGGTGCCTTAAATCCATAACCGGTTCCTCCCTAGAAAATCTGCTGCCTGGCGTTACCCCATTGGCCGAGAGGTCTCAGGTGACAACCTGTATGAGCCAGAAGGCCCTCAGATGGGCACGTTACCAGAATTGGATGCTGCCCTCGGTTGCCACCTCAGGTAAACGGAGGGTTTTTTTTTTTTTTTTTTTTTTTTTTTTCAATTTTGTGATATAAAAAATTTGGGGAAATTTTCCGAAAATTTAGTAAAACAATTCTTTTCAAAAGTTTTCCATTTTTTGGGTGAAAAATGACAAAAATTGTGGAACAAAATCACTGGCCCTTGTTCAGAATAAGATCCTGCAAATATTTTGAACTGATACTTAGTTTCATGAAACGGTGCCCAATTATGCTTCACTCCCCTATACACTATATGTACACAATGCGCACACACACCCTTGGGGATGAAACAGGGTTTAGAGGGTCAAACTAGGGACCAAAGACAGGGTGAAGTTTATAGATATAACCAAGTCCAGAAAAACCCAACAGTCAACAACTTGTTTCCCCAATTTTGCAATGCACCCATTGGCCAAAGTGACAATCCAGAATAAAATTTTAGCCAAATTTGGCTATAAACCACAAATGAAAGTAAAAAAAGGTAGGCATCCTTTTACATTCTTGACTAGCTACTGGAACCTCTTGTAGAAATCTGGCAAATTTGAAGATTTCTTTTTCTCAAAAATCTGGCAATTTGGGGCAAACTTTTGCATGAGAAATGCCTTTGTACATAGATAGGTTGCATCAGTTTTTTCGTGTTGGAAATTTGGTGAAAATTTGCCAAAAACAAACTCAGTGATAGAAGGATGCTTGGTTTAAACCCACAATTTGGCTAAATCTCAACTTGAATTTTTTTTTGTTTTTCAGAAAGGGTCAAATTTTTATTTTAAAAAATCAATTTTTCTGATCTAGTATCATTAGTGATCTATCCCAAAAAAAAAAAAGATTTAGCATTCATTAGCAACACATTGATTGGCAAAGTTAGTTATTATTAGGAAGTCACAAGCTAGTTTAATTATTTTAATTTTTTTTTTTCTGATTCCAATGTTTAGGTTTTTAATTTTTGAAATTTTCAACAATAAAAAATAAAATTTATAGTGAAAATTTCAACAGATTAAAAAATAAATTTATAATTTTTTTTGGACAGATTATAAAATAATTGAATTTATGCCAAAGCTGCCAAGATATTACGGTATTTAAACCTTGGAAAAATGTTTAAATTTTTGACTTTGAAAGTTCAATGTTTTTTGGGCGAATTTTTTTACAATATTTCTACAACAAGTTCTAGTAAGTAGCCAAAATAAGGATTCTTATTTTTTCTACTTTTACATTTGACACCACATTTGGCTAAAATTTTGTTGTAGATGATTGATAGTTTGGCTACCAAAAAAACATCATGTCTTCAATTGTGATGTAGCCATGTGGCAAATCATCCACAAGTGGAAAGACCCAAATTTATCTACATACAAGTCAGAGTGGACAATAGACATTTGATAACCTCCAAGAACCAAGTATCTAACAAGTATGGCAACTTCCATGCTTTTTTTCCTGAGAATGTCGTGAGCTAAAAAGGCATCTAAAAAAGAAGCTTGCTATATAAATGGATTTCATTATTCACATTAAATTGACATATAAATCATCATTAGAAGGAAAATAATTAAAAAAAAAAATAAATAAATATATATATATATATATATATATATATATATATATAATTTTTTGAAAATTTGAATCATTTGTTTTGTCAATGTGGAAGCTGACACTTAGCTATGGTATAGCCTTCCTATTATGGATTCATTATATATTAGTTATGAACCTGGCTATAGCTTGTAGTTACATAAATGGTGGCAAATATCATACATAATCAAGGTTACTATACACTCATCAAGCTTTTTTTAAATTTATCTTACATAATTTTTAAAAGGTTGATAAAAGGAAGTGCCCACTGGAATGGGCATTCCACTTTTGAAAGCACCCCAGCTTTTGTCCATGAAAAATTTGGCTTGTAATGTGCCCTCCATACATCTACTAGAAAATTTCTGCCAGTGCTTTATGAACATCCAAAATACTAGAAAACCTATCAATGTGAACTATGTATTTGTTGGCCTTGCCTACCAAGGCAAGGATATGGTGTTAAGATTCATTATAGAGTGTAGTAGCTTAAGGGGGATTTTGGCACTTAGGTAATAGGTCTATTTTTATATGAGGATTTTTTGAAAGATGATATTTTGGCTTGTGTTGAAACCTGAGATTTGTTATAGAGTTATAACATCTTAAAGGTTTTTGGTTTCTTTTGGAGAATTTTTTTTAAGATTATATTTTTGCATGGTGAAATATTTGAGTTTCCATAATTCTTTTTTTGCCTGAAATTGCTTTTTAATGTAAATTGCAAGGTCACAATGTGACATACCCTCGTCTTGAGCTTAGCTACAGGCTGAAAACCATCCAGGGTGTAGCAAAATTTGGGGTTCCAACCTTAAGATCTGTGATCAATTAAGGGGTCTCAGAGCATCTCTAGCGGTGCTCGGTATATGACCCTGCGAAAATACTCCTCACATCCAAGTTTAGTTATTTACTTTTTTGCAACCCCACCCATAAAAGTAAAGTGAAACTGGGACAGCAAATAGGTGAGGGACTACTAATAGCAAACCACCTGGACCAATCATTACGAGGGGGCAATAAGAAACACTGAGCAGAAGTCTGATCATATTTATTAGACTCTTTGCTGCAGGTGGACACGTATGCTGCTTCTTTTATAAACCACTGCAACGTGTGCAATTATGCTGAGCCAAAACCAATTTCTTGAGCCAAACCGCATATTTTGGCTTTTCTGCATCAAATTTTACTGTGCAAGATCACTTACTGAGCACCGCTGGAGATGCTCTCACCACCTTACGTTTCTGATACGACTGCGCACAAATTGGTGTCATCCAACATTGTTGACACAACCACAGTAGCCAGTGTCCTTTTGCAGTTGCAATCGAAAGTAAGTTTTGTTGCAGAGGACTATCAATTGACAAATATTGCCTTCATTGAAGGCAAGAGGAACGAATTATCACTGCTTCGACCTCACCTCAAACTCAAACATAGTGATGCACAAATCAACACCTCAAACAAATGAAGCAACAAAAAGCTTCAGCCAAGCAATTGCTTTGTGACAAGCAATTTGGCAATTATAGATCGAAATCTCATAGATTTGACAAGCTAGATGCATAGCCAAAAAACTAGAAAAAAATGTAGATACAAGAAAATGCAAAATTTGTGTGAAATAAAAAGAGATTGGAAATGGTTGAGTCCTTTCAATGCCCAATAGTGATCCACCAAATCACTTTTCAAATTGTAGTATCCAAGTTGGTTCTTAATTTTTTATGTGCCTCATTTGAATGAGATTGGATTATTTAATGATTACCTCCAAGATCTCATCTTACTCATCTTTCATTATCATGTTGTGTAATATGATGCATGCCATCAATACATTTGCAATCACACTATAATTCCTCAATAAGGATTGGCCACAATTTGCCACTTCACCTACAAAACATTAAGATAGTGCTTGACATCTTTGTGACTTGCTTCTTGTAGTTTGGACAAATGTTGGCATTTTTTTCCTATTCATGGATGGTAAATGCAAAACACGGCCATCAAGGACAAATGCCATTGACAAGTAAATAATAATGAGGATGCACATTGTCATTCATTTGGAAATTGATGTTAACACTTACGCCCTCCAACAAATCTTGGATCAAAGGGCTCCTATTTAAAACATTTATTTTGTTGTTACCTCCTACCAATTTGAAATGCCATATATAGCCATAACCTTTGAGTAGATATTGCCTCTAAAATCAATGATTTGTTCCCATCTTTGTTTGTGAATTAACCTTATCAAGCAATAGGACAATTTTTCCAATGAAAGTGTTTACAATCAAATGAAGCAAACTTGCATGGCCAACCCCTCTTTGCATTCATTTTCATCTATTTCTCCAAATTTATTCATGTAAGTTACTTGAAAATTTTGGGTTCAAAAACTTCCTTGATTGCTCTCACAAAATGACATTCAAATGAAATGTTTTTTCAATTTTACAATATTCACCACAAGCATTGGTAGTGTGATCTTACGTAAACATGTCAAATGCACTTGTGCATTTTTGAATGGAGCTAAAACCTATAACACCACATGCATCCATCTTTTGAACAAGATTTGGTAACCATAACAACAATGCAACAAACATAAGATCAACCAAAGCTTCATCTTTAATTGCATGTCTAATCTTGAAAAGTTGTCACCACATCACCCATCAAGTTGTTGCAATTGAAGAGGCTGTGAAATGAACAAAACAAACACATTGTGACAGAAACAAAACAAATGAGATCAAATGAAACACATTGTTACACGAACAAACCAAACAAAATTAGATGAAACATGTTGCAAGATGAGCAAGACAAATGAAATCAAATACAATGGTTATAAAATGGGCTTGAACATTGTTCAAAAAACACTATATTGTTCAAAAATGTTTTGATAGATGAAAGATACAAGTATTTTGATTGATGGTGGGCCATGACAATTCGGGTGGGTGGATTTTGCTTTAGATCTATCTTTTAAATGACAAGCCATGCATGAATGTTACTAGTTTTAGGGTACAAATCATTTTCAAAGTTATTGGTTGGAGGTGTTTTAATATTAAGGTTATGTTTTCAAATTTTTGGGTTCTATTAGTTCTAGTTTTCTATTAAAAAAAATTGTTTCAAAAACCATGGGGTTTAGTTGTTGTACCCACTATTCACAAACAATGATTTTTTTGGCTAATTTTCACACACCAATGAAAAAAATCCTTAGCAAAAGGCCTCAAGGAATTGTTGTCGTAGGATTTGGATGAAATTTGAAAACAATAATGGGAGGGGATGTTTATGGGGTTAGGCATGTGTGTCATCTCCACCAAATGTTATGAGCATTTGAATTCTATGAACTCCTTTGCTTCTCCATCTATTGCAATGGGAAGCCATCATTGCCAACATTGAACCTATAATTTGGAGACCACCACAAAAACCCACACAATATTTTATATGTTGATATTTGTTGTAGGATGAGATTATGGTTGTACTAATGAGCTAATGTAGCATGGGAAAAATCTAAGTAGGGAAAAAATTTATTAGAGGACATAGGAGGAATAAAATCAAGTTGTAACACGCAGATGATCTTTTGTGTTTGTTTAGTTCCAATTTGCAAATTAAGTGATTGTGGGTTGCATTTGTTTTTAGTGTATTTTGTGGTTGAAAGGGGGGGTGTTTTTTAATATTATAACTTAGGAGTGGTGATATGCACAAAGGGAAAATGATTGGAACTTGCATTTTAATTCAAAGTATGTGCAACTTTTTGTGTTTGATCTTCTTAAGAAACCATGTTATTTTCTATTCTTTATTGTTTGTGTTTCTTTTTGCACCTTTTTACATTCTAACATTTGTGACAATTCAACCTAATCATGTTTGTTTTGTCTTTTTTACACCCCCTTGTGTATTAGCATTTGTGATAGAAGTTTGATTGTGTTTGGTTCTTCAAGTTCAAGTTTTGGTTTGTGAAGTTCATATATTATTGCACTTCATCTTTACCTTCTACCCAACATTGTTGAAAGAAGCTTTGATTGACCTTAACATTTGTGAAAGAAAGCTTCTACAAGCTAACATTTGGCCAAAAAACCCATTGAATTTGATTCATTTTAATTGTAGATTTTCCATTTGTTTACATTCAACTATGGCAAATTTTAAAACCTTTCACAAGTTTCAAGTTTTGTTTTGTTTTTCTACTACCACATTTTAAAAGTGTTCAAACCTTAGTAATGCAAATAATACATTTCCACTTATGTTAAATGGGAATGCATTCAAAATAATTACAATTGTCGAAAGTTTACCAATGCCATTATGTTTGGTATTTGCAAAGGGGAAGTACAAAGTTACATTAAAAATTACATCTAAACTTGCTATTGCTTCAAATCCTCCAAAAGTTGAAGCTAAATGTAGTGAACTGAAAATAAAAAGAAGGAAACCTGAATGGGAATTAAACTGGGTTGTTCATGATCATTAGGTTGTGAAATATTGTTAGGTAGAACTTATTTGTGGGAAAGACATGAAGATGAAAACGGTGAAATGTAATGTGTGTTATTGTTGAGGGGAGGGAAAAACTCCTAGTGCCAAAGTTGTTTTCCTTGGTGAAACATTATGGGTTGAAGAAGTGCATTATTGCAAGACCTAATTTTGTTGTTGGTTAGTTTTACTTATGTCCTACTAACACGCATGTGAAGAATGAGAAATTGTTTGAGTCCACAAGGTGTGACATAATACTAGCTTAATTTCAGAATGGGGGAAAGGTGGGAAAATATAAATATTTCAATTTGTTGCAACATGGCATCTTTACAACAAGGTAGACCCATGATTGATTTTGTAGCTTGCAAATTTCTTTTCCAATTTCTCAATATTGAAAATTATCCTCACAAATATTGGTTCAACTCCATAAGGTGGAGCATGGCAAAGGTAATGTAGGCAATTGTTCATAATGCCACAAAAGCTGTGCAAAAGTAAAAATATATTTCAAAAGATTATGACAAAGTCACCACCATCAATAATCAAAGTTTATTGTCTACTCATATCTATGTGATCGAAGAATGGAGAAGATTCCCAATTTGTTGAACTTGTATAGGATAGTTGATGGAACTGTTGTTGATAATTTGACCTCCTTGATCATCCAAAATCTTGTTGAAATTGGGGGTTGAAAAAAGTGGACATTATTAATAAACTCATGTTTGTTTTGGTGCAAATGGAATTATGGTTTTCCATGGTGAAAAATGGTGTTACCACCTAATTCATGTAGAAACACATTCCATTTGTGAATGATGTTCACTACATGATTCATCACACCGACCTACATTCAAAGAAGAAATGAAATTTGTCATTAGTGTTTGTAATTATATTTTAATCACAAATAAAGTTAATTTTGCAACTATTTTCACATTAGTTGCCTAAAACAAGTTGTAAGTTACAAGTTTGAATTTTGAACCTATAGTTGCAAATACTTTCAAAGTTAATCATAAATGATTAATAATTGCATATAATCAAAAATAAATTAGTGCTTACATTTTGGCTGATTTTTACTAGTGTTAACTATTCAAACCTTGAAGGATTCAAGTTTGGTTTCCAAATTTGAATATATGTTTGCTTCCATGCATAATTATTATTTTTATACTACCCCTAAATGACATCTTGAGGCCAACAACACATTGAAATTTTGGAAAGCAAAGGCAATAATTTACAAAACTTGGAAAAACATAAATACTTGACTAAATTTATGTTGTCACCTTCCAAGTGGGCAGATTGGTAAAATATAACCCTTTGGTTGTAAAGATGACTACCGAGAATGCCACCATTGACACTACAAAAAAAATTATGAGTTCCTTAATTAATGATGTGTAGGCACTTTCAAAGGCTTCACATATGGAGTTAATACAAACCTTGTCCAAGTTTGCATGTAAGCATAAACCACTTTCATTTGTGACTTCATCTCCATTGTTAAGTTCTACAAATCTAACTTCCAAACAATGCATTGTGAACTTAATAATAGTTTCTTATCTCAACATTTCACTATGTTCCTTGATTTTGTTGAACACACCCATGATCATTTCAAGTTATGTTTGACGTAGTGGACAAAACCTATGTCTTGCATTCAATATGTTGCTTTTTAGTCTGGAGGCAAATCATATTCATTACATACGACAAATGCAATCACATGGATTACCATTACAATGATGGAAGAACTTGTGTTCAATGTGTAGAAATTGTGAAACAACAATGTGCCAAAGTTGTTGCAGGTTTGATTTTGGAGTTGGAGAATTTTTTTTCCCAACAAGAATTGTTAAATGCTACTAAAGTAATTCACCCTTAGTATTGGTTTTCTTTAGAAGTTGAAATTATTTTTCCATGGCATATGGCGATTTTGTAAACACATTTTGGGCACTAGAAATCCATTGGTAATCATGGTATGTTGCATGTGCCATTGATAAAACTTGTTTTGTTTGACCAACAATCCTCATTTTTCAAGTTGATGCTAAATCATGTTTAGACCACTATGTTGTCTTCCCATGACTACAACCCCACAACACAATCATGAGTGAAATTTGGAACCAATGGAATTCTAAACCATTAACTATCTAAGTGGTTAAAAATTTGCATAATTATAGTGTTAGGTAACATGGAACATGAACATATTTTCTCCAACCTACTTCATAAAAATAAAACTTTATAATTGTTTAATTATGCACTTGAACCTTGCTAGGTGGATGTACATCACAAACTTCCCATTGCACGATATGATAATGGAAATCATGTGAAAAAAATTTTATCATGAATTTGTGTTTTTTGTGCACGGACATTGTGTGTATAAAATATGTATGATGCATGTATAAGTAAGATGAAATATTTTCAAGTGAGTGAAAATATTTCATCCTACTTATATGTGCATCATACATGTTTTCAACACACAACGTTTATGTGCAAAAAAATGAACCCATGAAATAACAATTTTCATGTGAATTTGAATGAACCAATGAAGTTGGTAGGTTTGTGATGTATAGATATGAAATTTACTCCTTTGAAACCTTTCATTTTTACATGGCAAATTGTCAATGACAAGACAATGATATAATTTGGAGAAGATTAAAAGATTTGACAACAAGGAATTAAAAAATGAACAAGAACTAAATAATTCTATTATTTAAATAAAACATGATGCAAGTTAAACATGAAATGGACTACAAATATAAAAGCCACAACTTGCATTGGTGAGATTGAAGGGTGGCGCCTTTTGGACATGTTCTTGTATTATGCAATGGAACCTTTTAAAACACCATCAACATTCTAGAATATCATTAACCTTCTTGAAAGATATGCTAATTGAGTTTTCTATAAAAAAATTCTAGAAACTTCCACCAATCACATGTTTTAAAAATTCTACCAATTATTCTTTTAGAAGAAGTTACATCTTTTAGAAAATATCTATTAATTATTCTAAAAAAATCTTTTGAAATCTTTTAAGCATTTTAATGGGTATTTCTATAAGCTTTTATAAATTTCCAAACATATTTTTCAAAAATCTTTCTATAAACTTTTACAAACTTCTAAAGATATTTTTCATAGATATATTTTTTAATTAAAAAGAAATTTAAGCATATTTTTTAAAAATTTAGAAATATCTAAAAACTTCCCCTATAGTTTATTGTCTATGACATAGTATGTGCTTAAAGCGACAACTATCAATGTTATGTGGTGATGACTTAAGTAAGTTTTTGGTTTGCTATGTGGTTCAAATCTACTACTAGTTTTATAAATAGATGACTATATACAAACAACTTTTGAATATGGTTTTAGTTTTTTTGGTTTGATACCAATATTGTATCTAGATATTTTTAAAAAAATTATAGAGCATTAAAGGGCCATTTTTTCCAAAATTTAGCCTTATGTTTTATGTGCTTCATGCAAGTTCAACTAACCTTGGTTATTAAGATTTTGTGGGTGCAAGCAAGATATTTAGTACATACTTGTTACCTTTTTCTAATTTGAAAACAAGAATTTTTAGTTTTTAAAAACTTCTAACCTTCTTCTAAAATTTCAAAACAATTGAAACCTTTAATTTTTTTCATGGGCATCCTTCTTCTAACTTTTCAAAAAAAATTGTGTCATATCATTTGGACTTGAAAAAATATCCCAAAAGTATCCCCAACAATGTCACTTTTGAGAAGGTTAGGGATGATTTTAGTTATGAAAACAAACTCCATGAACCAAAAAAATTATATTACAATGTTCACCACATCAATATTGAAGTGCTTGAAAAGAAAACCAAATATTTGCAAAAATATTTTACTTGCTTTCAAGTATTTAAACTTTACTATTCAAATTGTCACAAATTTTAAGTCCAATTCAAATACTTACAAGTAATTAAAAATTTTGATTATAATAATTTAGCTTTTGAAGTCCATGCAAACAAGAGTTAAAAAATAATTTACTAATAAATGATATTATTATCCCCATAAAATCATCTACTTGATAGTTCTTTTATTCAAAGACCCCTATATTTTGTTGTTTACGCTACTTTTTGTCTATACTTTACCATGTTTTCATCCTAATGCGAATGTGGAGTTACATTTGAAGTAATTTTAACTTGGGTATCATTATTGTTTATGTGTATGAATATTTTTGTGTTTTTAAATTAAATTTTGGTTGCAAAAAAGGTTTGAATTTATACAATATTAAGCAACACCCTTATAGGGTTGTGGTTTGAATCCCCTTATAATTATTTTAGTTTACATGTCTTCATGATTTTTAGGTTGAACATTTCTATTTTTTAATATTCCAAGTAGGAGTTAAGTTTTTAAGTTGATTTGATGAGAGGAATTAAACTTGGATGGCTTCAATTTCCTAACAATACCTAAGCCTATTGTGTTGCAATTTTTTTTAAAGTATTGTAAGCAACAAAATATACATACATATAAACAAAAATGCACATTTAATTACAAGGCTTCTTGTCCACCCCTTAATTCATGAATCAAATATACGTTGAACCTTGCTTGTGTTTATTTTCTATTTCGATCTATCATTGTAACCAAAATTGGGTTGCATCTTGAAGTTGTAGTTACAATGTTAGTCATTTCAAGCCTTATTTTTCCTAACACTTGATTGCATTGGTTGTTTTTGCCTATCTTCAAAATTAGTGGCAATTGGTGGACTAAAATCAAGGCACATTTTTTCCAGCTGACAAAATTTTAAGGTTCGTTTACATTGTGCAAGCTTGTGGAACTGAAACCCAGAATGTTAGAGCATGACGTTTTGGGATGGGTACATTCACAAATTAAAGAACCACTTGATGTGTAACCATTATTTAGGTTAAATAATTAAATTTGTGTCTAATTCCAAATTTAATGAACATTCAATAAATTTATACAATAATGCTTTTAATATATCAATATGTCATTTAGATAAATTTAAAAGTAATCCAATATGTATAAAATACCCAAAACTAGTTTTTAAACAATGTAACTTGTGTTTTACAATGCTTAAAACATTGTTCAAACATTAATTTTGGAAACCCCACAACATGCAAAATTACATTTAATGCTATCAATGATAGATGTAGAATTCAACATTATGATATTAACAAAATTTAGGAAATCAATTTCATCATTGTCAACCTATAAATTTGTAGCTACCCATTGTTCATTTTCATGACTTTTTAGCCATGATCAAAACCACATGTATGTACCATCATTAGTTTACTTCCACACTCTTGAGGATGCACATCTTCTATGTGGAAACCACCTTGCCACATTACATTGTTCCAAGACAAACAAACAAACAAACATATTTTGAATGAGTTTGATAGAAATTTCCCTTCTTTCTAGACCTTTCATGTAAGCTTAATGTGTTTGTGGGACCAATTTTTATGAGTATCTTTTGAAGGGTTTGGATCCAAGGTAAAAACACAAAGGGTTGTGAATTATTGCATGTATAGATTGATGTAAATGTTAAATCTTACATTTGTTTTAAGGCTAACAATTTGATGGCAAATTTTAATAGTTTTTTTTTTAATTTCATTATAATAAATGTTGGACTAGGCAAATCTTTCATGTGTAAGGTCTAATTCATTTTGAATCAAACTTCTTGAAGTGATTGAACACCTTAATAATTATTACACCAATATAACAATTGTTATGTTCATATCCTTTATTTTCTATATTTGTGCCATATTGTATTTGTTATGTACAATATTGGCCTTGTATAAGACATTAAATTCATGGAAAATAATAAAATTTCAAAGGCATTTGATTTGTTTCCATCAATTGTGTGGATGTTCAAAAAGATGTGCAAGCAATTAAGTGAAGGCATGATGGGATTGATAATGAAATCAAGTCCTTTTGGTTACATTTACATTATAGAATGCACGTCATGATGTCATAAAAAAATGTAAATTCAAAACAACATTAATTGGTTTTTGTATATCTAGGGAAAGGGAGGTTATTATGTTAACTTATTGAAGAAATCATAAGAGAAGCTACATGTATAAATTAGTTATTATTGACACATGTTTTCGTTTCTATTATAACATTCACAACTTGGACTTATGACCATTGGAAGAACATATTTGGACTTGATGATTAGGTTGAACTTTGTTAAGTGATCTTTAGGCCTTCCCATGGATTCACTTTGCTATTGATGTACAACAAGGGAAAAATAGTTTGACTTGGTAACTTGGTAAAAACTTGCAACTTCGTAGCACATGCAAGGTCATGCAACTTAGTAATGTAGATGGATGAACTTACATGCTTTGCATTTGGCATGTTGATGATTGGCACAAAAGGTGCATCACCTAAAAATGCTAGCAAGTACTTGGAACTTGCAAAAGAGATAACATTCATTATAATACCCTTATGTTGCATTTTTATGTTAAGTTCATATGATCTAATAGGCAAAGCATATTTTTTGCACAAAACATAGTTATTAACAAAATGATCGTTGTTTATTTAAGATAATCCTTATGGTAACACATATAATAAAATCAACACGAAATCAAGGCACATTAGCAACCTTGGCTAGGCTAGGCAACTATTAAATTGAATGCCACATTATGTATGTATGTGGTCCTTTTTGTGAAATGTTGTGATTTTCTTCATTCCATTTCCTTCCATTGATTGTTACTTGTTTTTTTCCATGTGTGAATTATTCTGCTAGATTTTTTGTATCCTCAAGCAATGCACAAGAGAGACAATTATGGTCATACAACAATACATTTCAAAATATACATTGCTAGTTTGTTTTGAAACATGAACTGTTAATTAAAGGTTTTCACTTGGGGAAATCACGACTACTTATTTGTTCCACATATATGTAAACGTAAGCCATATTAGTTGATTCAAAAACTAAAAAACTTGGAGAAAAATAACATGACTTGGTAGTTTTTTGCATGATAATGTGGGTGGATGAACTTGTGTGCTTTACCTTTTGCATGCTAACACTTGGCACATATGGTGTGTCACTTGAAGAATCCAATACGTACTTGGAGCTTACAAAACAGGTAACACTTGATGTAATACCCTTATGCTACACTTGTAGGTCTAAGAATATTTGTCACTTGAATTTCAAAAAATGTCATTGCTTGGGTTTAAGAACAAATTGCAAAGTTGCACCTTCAAACAAAGACAATAAAAGTAAGATCTTTATTGTGATTTTGTGTTTATTGCATGTCTTGTTGAAATTTGGTGCAACTAGCTTGGATGTGTTATAATTTCTACATGTGTAGACCAACAATGCTTGGAAGAGAAAAATATTATTTTATATAAAGAATTGGAAGAAAGGATCCTCTTGAACATGTCCATACTACATATAGTTGAATTTTGATTTTCTATGGTGCATTTTAAGTATGATGAATGTTATGATGAATGTTTCATGGGTGTGATTGGTGACTTCTTTGCATTATTTAAAGCTTGAAGCATTTCTAAATGCTATCAACACCAATGATAATAACCACATTGTGCATAGTCCTTGGGAAGTTGAATGAAAGATTGGGAACACATCAATGAAAATTTACATGTAACACTTTGAGGTTGTACTAGATTTATGAGTAGGTGAATGCATGGTTGAGTGGCTCACTTTTGGTCTGACAATGGTCATTTTTGTAAGGTGCATTGTGTTTAAATGATTATAGTGAATAACATAATTTTGAATTTGTTAATTGAAAATTGGTAATACATTAACATATGATTATGAACACATTTATATAACTATATCTTGAAAATAATGTATTCATTATCAATAATGAACTTTTGAAGCTCAAAAATATGGATTGGTTAGTTAACTAAATTGTTCATACATTCATAAATTCATATTAAATTCCATCTCAAAATGTTTATAATGACTATGTATGCTTTGAAGAATGAAATAATAAATTAGGTGTGATTTTAAAAATAATAATAATAAAACCTTAACCAAATTGTAGTATGGACTTTTGAAGGGTCAAAGTTGGACCTAATTTTCAAAAGTCCTTCTAAACTGGTTTCTTTGTTGTTTTTCAAAAAAATTGTGCCTAATGAACATGTTAAAAAAATATTTACATTGGCCTTTGTTCATATGAACTTTATAGGTTTTTTTTTTAGGATTTTCAAGTGGCATCCACCATGACAAATGACATCAATGAATTTTGATATAGGTTTGTCATACATTTAGGAGGTTTCATAGGTGGGTGAACATTTGGTAATGAAAGATTAAAATATTGACAATTTAGAAATTAACAACCATTTTAATTTGATAATTTATTGAAAACTTGTTAGGGACTTGTGTGCATATGGAATCTCTATATGCCAAAAATGAGCCACTTAACCATGCATTCACCCAAGCCTCAAAATCTTTAGCATGAAGACATTTTTCATCACTTATTTCACATGGTGTTGCATTCACTATCTTCAAAAACTTGGGTGTCAAATGGGCCATAACCATTTAAACATGAAACGTTGACAAGCTTATTGACAAGCCACAAAGTTATGAACATGGATTATTTAACTTAACCACTTTTAGAACAAAATATTATTTATGTAGTCAATTGAATTGACATGTCCAAAAAAAATGCCATCTTGACTCCCACCATTCCCATGTGGTAGCCATCCACCTTACTAAACTAAAGTGAAAAAAAACATTGTTCACAATTGACAATTTTTGTTACAACATTTGACTTTTTGAACAAAAAAAGTTTCGTACAACGATTTTTGGGGTTGTTGTATTGATTCACAATCCACAAGTTTTGTTGAAACATTTGAATTTTCCAACAAAAAAGGTTATTGATGTTTTGGGCAAAAAGTTGCCAAAAGGTCACTAATTCAAAAATTGGGTGAATTTTTAAAAAATTAAAATAAAGTCACAAATTTTCCCCCTTTATTTCTATTTTTGGGGATCATTTTGTCACAAGTTTAGTAGTTTAATGGTCATGTATAAAAGTGTTGTTAATTAAGTCAAAATTTGTTTAGCAATGTTTACCATTGTTACATTACAAAACTAAAAACAAATTGTGACTTTAATAGTCCCATTTTTAATATTTCAAATTTTAAATATTTAAGAATAAACACACAAGGTACATTTCCAATAAACAATGATAGTTTAATGGTGGTTGGACAATGGGACATTTAGGTCCACTTTAGACTAAAAGTTGGGGCCAAAACATCTTGAGGCCAATAATGCAAAATTTGAGCACTTCTTGGTTCATTGTTTGGTCCCAAGTTATTAATAAAATATTTGGGGGGGAGACGAGTGCTAATGATTCATGTGTGTAAAGCCATTAAGGCCAAAAAATAAGGATTAAGGCTTTAGCTTTTAATATGCTTTCATTCATTCATTCATGGTATCATTATTCTTTTCGTCTTTGCTTCCTTTTTCAAGCTAATTCCTAGAAGTTAGACCACCATGGATGAACATAGACACAAGGTTCTTGTAATTATTGTTTTTTCATGGCAATTCAACATGTGATTATTATAATTGAAACTTGTTGGGTTTGAATGGTGCCACAATTTGAACATCCTCTTTGTGAGTGTCTTGAAAATTAGGAACTTTTTCACTAATTGACTTCTTATTGGGCACAAATTTGTCTACTCTTTCCAAACCCTCCTTATTTGGAAAAATATAATTTGAAATCAAGATGGGTAGATATGCTTTTGTAGCTACAAGCATTTGTAGAAGCAAATTGAATGGTTGAAATGAATGAAAACCTACATTTGACACACCTTTTTCATGCAACATTCCATCTCCCGAATCCCAAATAGAAAAATTAGAAACTCCTTCCACCATTCATAAACAAGTACAAAAATTTAACAAGAAAAGAGAAAAATGAAGAGAAATTTGAAATGAAAAATGAGAAGATATAAAGCCCTTGAAGCTCATTTCAATGACTACACTAATAGGAATGTTTAATTTGAGTTCAACCTTCACTTTGATTCCTAATGTAAAGTGGGTTTCATCTATGGTAACATATGATATCATTGGGGTGAAAACATGGTAAAAAGAGCCATGGGTGCTAAGGTAAAAGTCATTTTCCCAAGACTACATATGATATGTGTCATTTTTTTTGTTGGTTTGTAATTTATATTTTGGATACCCAATTTAACATTGCATGTCAAATATAAATATTTTTTGATTAAAAGTTGATTTTATATCATATATATTATTCATTCATGCTCTCTATCACATAATTATGAACAACTTTTGTTAAAGCCATAATTTAAAACATTTTTTAGCCAAATGTGCTCAAATGGGTTATAAAAAAAAATTCATTGATTCAAGGCCTTTTACCCTTCTAATCATCAATGTTAAAAATTTCTTCAATTTTACAAGGAATGATGCACATTTGGTAGGGAAAAAAAATGTTTGAAAAAAAAACAAGGAATGTCCACTTTCAATGTTTGAGTGCTTTGAACATGCAAAAACGTTTTTGATTTGTGTCAAATTTTGAGCATGTAAACTTTGCAATTATTGGAAGTATTCCAAAAAACATTATGCCATTTTTTCCATGTTTGATTAGTAACTAATGTGGTTACACATTTAAAACCTCATTGGCATAGGTGCCCAAAGTTTTTACATGAGGTGGAATTGACTCGATGAATTTTAAAAACTAACAAATGGTTATGATGGTGAGTCAATAATTCCAAATGTCCATGGAGTGGCTACAACCAAGATAATCATGATTAAAAACAATGGCAATGTGGGTTTGCAAGTGACTACATTTAACAACATGCAATTTTTCAAAGGGTTGTACTTCAAATTAAACATCAGAATCTCATGGTCAAGGATGTTAGAACTAGAAATCTTGTACCAAAGCCTAGTGACTAGGTTTGAAGTTCATTATCCTCATGGAGGACTCCCTCATAATTATGAAGCATGGCCATTTTGAAAAACAATGTTTACAAGTCTAGTTTATGAATTGATAACAAGGCATGCACAATCTTGCCATAATCACTAACTTTGCAAGGGGCACAAAAAGTTTGTTTCAAAACATTCAGGGGAATTTGAAAGGTCTCATTTGCTTTAGTAGGATTCCTAGCCCAAAATTGGGGATAAACAACACCAAAGGTAATCATAATTTGATGTTTTGGGAAACGTCATTCTAGTTCATAGATAAAGCTTTGAGTTGCCCCCTCACATTCATCTTTCATTTTGGTCACAACCTCTTTGAAAATGTCCTTGGTAATAGGTAGAGAACTTCTAGCACCGTCAACAATATGAAACTAGTAGATAAGGTATTTACTTCCAACAAATGAAAACACATGATATTCAACATTTTCCCCGCCATTTAGGTCAAAAACCAATTCATGGGAAGGGTCCAGTTGGTCAAAGATTCAATAAAATTAAAATCATTGAAAGTTAGATTAAAAATTTGGCATAAGGATCACAATGACTTGCCTATGTAGCTCTTATTGAACCAACTTTATTACATCCACATAATTGTAAATAAAGACATCTTTACCTTATGCAATTTTGATCAATGTATGCATTGTCTCAAACAAAAGCAAGATGTAAAGGAACCCAAAAATGAATTCAATGTCACACAACACATTCAAGTTTTTCAAAGCAACTTCATTTTTTATACTATCAGTGTGCATTTTCACAATCAAAAGGTAATATTCTATGTACACCTATTTTGCTAGAGATAACATGGTTTACACATTTTGAAAAAACTTGTTTTTTGTAGGTTCATTATATAACAAACTTTTGAAAATTTGTAAATTTTTTGGGGTTGTGTGTAAAGAAGGCATACATGTTTTGCAAGATGCCCTCCAACTGACACATTAGGTTTAGGTCTGATAAGGTGACCACCACAAGATTAGTTTTGTGGGCAAAACAATGAACCCCATTCAAAAATGGGGTTACCTTTTCTTTAAATTGTAGTATCATGTTAAGTCGATGGCCTTGGAACACACTTGGGCGATTGCAACCCATATTGACCAACTTTCCTCCCAATGTTTTCAACCTTAACCCATTAAAATTCAAAAAACACTTAAACATTAGAACAAAAATGTTGTTAGATGTGGCATAGACACTGACTTGGTCAACACAAAAGAGGATGGAGATCTTTGTCCAATTTTGGACCACATAGAGGTGGATTGAACACCATTGCATATTGTTAATTGATGTGACTTCATTTGCACCAACTGCTATGAAGGCAATAGTTGCAAATGTGACTTTTGTAACATCTAGCAACAAAGAATGCATGATTTCTACCATGCTTCAACTTGAGGAATTAGATTAGTGTTTTTACAAAAAAATCTTCATTTTCACAATTGCAACAAGGGCTTTAATTTTTTGTAGTTAGTCATTAAACGACCATATTGCATAAGAAGCTAAGGTGATAAACAATACCAAATTGCACATACTTCTACTTGTGGTAAGTGGGGACATCAACCAAAAGACGATCCAAGATGGATAGGTGGTCATGAGTAGTGAAAGCAACTTCATTCTTGGCATGCACAAAATCTTTGTTGAAATAGTAAAAACCAACATCAATTTCATGCATGAATACCTTGCATTTTCGACAACCAATATGTTTTAGGAAATTGTCTAGCTTTAGAGTTAGGAGCTTCTATGTCCACAAAGGTGCAAATCTTGCACTTAACTTGATGCATTAAACCCTTGTCATCAAAATATAGACTTAACCCACAATAGTTTGGAAGTTCAAACATCTTGAATTTTTTTTACTCTTTCATACAACTTCCTCTTCTTAAGATATTTTTGTGTTAGATCTTCACATATATTAATGGGTGGGCTTTCATTAAGCAACATAGTAACATGTGGTGATGAAAAAGAAGATGGATCAACATCATTTATAGGGGTGAAGACATAGGGTAGATTGACTTGAAAATAAAGTTTTTTGGGATTTGCATAGGAGCAGCCATGGTGGCTCTAGTCATTAATGGCTTTAGGTTGTAGATTACCTAATCAAGGTTAGGATTGAACAAAATAAAATGTGGCTAAAAGTTGCAAAAAAACCTAATGATGATTAAGTACAAACGAAATGTGGTTTCAAGTTGCAAAAAAAAATAATGATGATTAAGTACAAACAAAATGTGGTTTTAGGTTGCAAAATGAACAATGAAATTTGAAGAATATAATGCCATAATGAAGAAATCATAGAGATAAATTGATGAATCTTGAGATACGACATTAGTGGTTAGAGAATAGAAACCTTAAATCACGTGACGTTGCAAAAAGAGAGAGGCTAAGGTATAAAAAACTTAAATCATACAAAGTTGCATAAAAAAGAGGTAAGGGTATAGAAACCCTAAATCATACAAAGTTGCATAAAAAAGAGGTCAGGGTATAAAAACCCTAAATCATACAAAGTTGCAAAAACAAAAGTCAAGGTCAAGGAAGTTGGAACTTGTATGTAGGAAGCTTCTAATTGGGCAAGGTGCAATATCACAAAATCATCCCTTGACCCCTAACCACTTGGTTGCAACTCCAATGCCAAAGGCGCACTATCACAAAATCATCCTTTGACCCCTAGCCACCCAGTTGCAACTCCAATGCCAAAGTCCAAGATGAAGTTCTCACTTTGTTATAATGTTGAGCAATTCTTGACACCCAACTAGAAATCCATGAATCATAACTTTCATTGTTAATGAAGTCATCTTTGAAAACCCTAAACAAAACTACATAGATCCCTTTGAAAGTTTCTGATCGTACATCCATATGATGAATGTTCACTGTTAGATTGTATTGAAACAAAATTTCAAGGAAAAGAAACTTGGAAGAAGATCAGATTATGAAGACATAGGGTGCAAGGAAAACTTCCTACAATTGCCCAAATATGCAATGGACATTGCTCATTATAAATGATCCCAAACCTTTAAACTCTTAAGTATCATTCCTTTTACAAACAGATCCGGACATGCCAATTGTTAATGAGGATAAGAACACATACTTGCATACATAAGCTCTTAGCAAAGCTCTTCCCAAAATCCAAGATGTAAAAACCCTAGAAACCCGTCCTTAGAAAAATGTAACACAAACTATCATACCAATAATGGAGCCCACATGAAATCCATAATTTTCTTGAAACGTACCACCAAATTCAAGTACTAATATATCAAGTTTCAACCTTTCCAATATTGTTACTTAAAACCATTCATTTCTATGCTAGAACAAATACATGCAATAGAGGAATATTGTATTGTTCAACATACACTAGAGAATAAGAGAAAGGCAATCTTATTGTAGACTCAAGAACACAAGAACTAAATAATGGCACTAGAAACCTTAAATGCAAAAAAAACTGAGCTTACATGTAGAATGGCACATTGGAAAGTCAAAGATTGTCTAAAATCTAAGTGTACCAATACTTACAAGTTCAACCTCAAAGTGCAAGCTCCATGGTGCACCAACTCCAAATTTCAAAGTCCAAACAAGTTTCCGTTGGAACTTAGTTGTAGACAATGTGTACTAGCAATTCTAAAGTCGATTCCTTTCATTAATCTGCATTGCAATATCTTGTACACCATATCTCGACTCCAATACTCCCCAATTCCCATTGTTACATAATCCATAAATCCCAAGTTGCAAGTCCTTAAACCATAAGCTCTCATAATATAATCAACCACCAAATTTTGTTTTACACAATGGAAGCAATTACATCAGTACTAAGTAGATTATAGTCCACTTGTACATGAAAAATCCTCATGCACATAAGGCGATGGTGAATTTTAGGTGTACACATACCACCCACTCCTGGTGAATTTTAGAATGAAGAAGATCGCATGTTGCTGGTGACTTGTCTTCAAGCGTAGAAATAGCTATGGCGAAAAGCTCAACAGTGAAGCTCGCACTCTTGGCGAATTGGTGGCTAGACAGGGGAGACAAGGTGGTGATGTGGAGGTTTAGGGTTTAACGATGATGAAGATGCTGCCATGGTGGTTTGTATGCCGTGTAAAGCCCTTGGAGAAGGGCTTGTAGAGGGACTTGGAGCTAAAATGCCATGACAAGCCCTTGGAGAAGGGCTTGTAGAGGGGCTCGGAGCTAAAAAACCATTGTGGTTTGTATGCCATGTAAAGCCCTTGGGGGAAGCGCTTTTAGAGGGACTCGGGCCTGCGGTCAGCTCTGCCTCATGGGGCCCTCATTCTTGCAAAGCTTTCTCCCTGGGGCTTTACCCTACACCGATCTACTTATGATGTATAGGGTATTTCTCTAAAATTCACTTCATACCCTTTTAATACTTGGAGGAGTCTCAATTGGGGTTAGGATTAGGTTTTAGGGTTTTGTAGTTTTAGTATGTGTTTGTGGGAAAGACAAATTCAGTTTTTGGACTTGAACCTCACAAGTCTTAAAAATGGACTCACTAAAAAAGAAAAAAAGAAGAAAAGAAAAAAGAAAAAAGAAAAAGAAGAAGAAGTTTTAATTTTAGGACCTATAGGTCGACAAGGAATGGACTTGCCAAACCCGAAAAAAAGGAAAGAAAAAAAGAGAAAAGGGTAAAAGTTCATTTAGAGAACCTGTGGACCCTAAGGTTATTAAAGACCCAACACTTGTTTTTCTAAAGGCTTGTATGTACCAGTTAATCACATACCCAAACCCTCGCCCCCTACCTCATAACCGGCCATTGTTGGGCTTCTGAAACCCAGACCCGGGCAGTTCACTAAATCTTAAAAAATCAAGCAACCGATCCTGAGCGATCTTTCGATTTTATTTTTTCTAAAACCTGGACCCGACTATTATTTAAAAGATCAAATACCTGCCCCACACTGGTTTTTTCTTTTGGTGAATTCTGGCCACTTGGCAACAAAAACATTTCCAGTGCAATTCATACAAAGGATTTTTATGAGAAAAGTGGCGCCAAAGTGGAGGAATTTTTTTTCTGGAATTGCCATATTTAGACAATAGGCTAGGTTCCAGCTAGTGTTTTTTTGTGGGGAATTTTTGCCACTTTGGCAACCAAAAAAAAGGGTGGGGCGTGGCGACCTGTCCAAAAGATTCTTTTGGGGGGGGGGAAAAGCCATAATTCGCCATATTTAGACCATAAGTTCTTGAATGTCGCCAGTAGGTAGTGGGGTTTGAAAAAAAATTCCACTTTTCTCTCTGACCTTTAGCCAAATTTGGTTAAGCCCTTTGTAGATGATCGCCGTTCCACCTTCCTCACAAAATTGAAAAACAGAAAGCCCTGGTTCCAGCGCCAAAATATAACAGGACTCTTAATTAAAGTTTTCTTCTTTCTTGTCTGACCTGTAGCCAAATTTGGCTAATTCCTCTTGCGGATGATCGCTAGTGTGGCTACATCACGACGTTGACAGAAAAAACAAAGAAGAAAGCCCTCTCCTTGGTGGGTGGGATTTGAACCTCAAACTCGCCGACTGAAGAAGACGAAAACAGATGTGGAAAATCGAGGAGCTGAAACAGTTTGGGATTTGGAGAAACGATTAGGTACCAAAGATCATCAGTCAGGCGAGGAGACGAAGAAAGATGGGGTTTTGTGTCATTTCTCTTTACTACTTGCTGACAGCTTTGGTGGGATCATTGCTCATCAATTTCTGTTACAACAGGGGCAAATCCACTAACATGTAAGTAATAAGCTGCTCAAATCTCAAGCTTGGCCTTTTGCATCCTTGTTGGTTCTATGATTGCGTTTTTATTTATTTTTGTTTGATGCATGATCTGGGTTGAGGTTGTTATGCTATACAGAGTTTTGATGTGCATTTAGTCATTTTAGGGTTTTTCAGGCATCTGAATTTCAACCCCCTCCTTTTTCTCCAGTGTAGAATTTCTTGATGGAACTGCTCAAGAAGAACCCATGTCTGTGAAGTAATGATTTTGATGCATCTGAGTTGTGGTGGTTATGTTACAGAGTTTTGATTTGCATTCAGTCTTTGTAGTGTTTTAAGACACCTGAATTTCAACCCCCCTGCTTTTTCTCCTGTGTAGAATTTCTTGATGGAACTGCTCAAGTAGAGCCCATTTCTGTGAAGGGCTAATTTTCATGCATCTGGGTTGTGGTGGTCATGTTACAGAGTTTTCATGTGCATTCAGTCTTTTGCTGGTTTTTTGAATTTCTTGATGGAACTGCTCAAGAAGACCCCATGTCTGTGAATGGACTGATTTTGATGCATCTGGGTTGTGGTGGTTATGTTACAGAGTTTTAATGTGTATTCAGTCTTTTTATGGTTTTTTAGGCATCTGAATTTCAACCCCCTTCTTTTTTCTCCAGTGTACATTTTTGCAATGGAACTGCTCAAGAAGAACTCATGTCTGTGAAGGACTGCTTTCTCAAAGCTCTAGTCTTGCTTATGTTTTATCTTGATCCTTTTGTCATGTTGGATGTGGAGTTTGTTTTTTGTGGGGTATGTTCGAGGCTAAGGTATCCCATATAGAGGGTTTGTGACAATTTTGAAAGTTGTAGAGTGATTGCATCTGGATTTTGCAATGAAATTGAACTGAAGAGATCCACTTTCTCCAATAGAACTCCCAAATTGCAGAGAATTTGGGAACTTAAAGGTTCTGAATTGCAAAGCACTCTCTGTTGTTTGGGGTTTGTCTTTTTATCAGGGTCATTTTGTGCAAGCATCATGTTCAGTATACCTTTACACTGGACTTGAAATGTGGATTTTCGTTTTCTATCCACTGTTTCAAGCAAACTCTTTTGAATAAGCTGCCACAACCCCTGGAAGAACAGCTCAAATTGTTCACACAGACAGACAACTGGTATTCTTTGCTTCTCTTATTGTGTGTGGGTGTTGACAGGCTTCACATGGTGCTGGTGAATATAGGTGTGATCTCTTGCTGGCTCATGTATGTAAAACCATCTTACCTTCCCATGACTGTAGCAGATTTTGAGAGTCTTTGTGTGTTAACAGGTTTGATTTATGTACAATCTCCTGGTTAAAAATCAGGTCAGAGTTTGTACCTAAATGTCCCAGGGGTAGTATTGTTTCTACAACATATGTCATGGCTGTTATAGTTGCTATGTGGTAATCTGTATTATGTCTGATTCTGACTCATAACTAAGAATGTGGTAACAGCCATTGGTTGAATTTGGTTGTGATTGATGTGTGATTCTAACTTTTCTACAATATCTGTGAAATCATTTGGAACAAAATGTGAGATGCATGTGTTGTGGGTAGGATTTACATGATGGCATACTGAGTTTCTAACTTGTACTGTTGTGGAAAATGCAGGTGGGCAATTGTATGGCTATCGCAATGGAAACCCCTTATCAATCCTGTACTCAAAGCTGAAGGTGAATAGTGGGACACGGGGAAGTCCTTGCTGGTGCATTTGACAAGTTTAGCAAAATTCATGTGCAATGTTTTCCATTTAGAAAAAGGAGATACCTTCTCTGTGCTCCACCTTAGCAATTATGCAGTTGGTATGTTGCAATAGAATTTTGAGACCTTTATTTGTGTCTAAGATTGCCACACACACATGCATGTTATGTTTAAGACTTATGGACACCTACATATGGGGGAGTCGTGTGCTTGCAATTTCCGTATTGCTGTGGCTTTCCCTTTCTTTTGTAACCATTGTCATTGAATTATTTATTTTTCTGAGACCAAAGCAATGAATTTCATTTGTTTCTTGTTGAACAGTACTGTGAATCTGCAGGAATATGGTTAGAGACTGCTGCTGTTTGTGGTAGATTTTTTTCAGTAAATTCTGATCTACTGCCTGCTACTTTTGGGGTAGGAATCCTTCAGGGCAACCTCATACATATTCCAATTGTAGTTCTTCTCTATTTGTAGTTCTGGAATCTCTATTAGGCTGGCACAGTTTGGATGCATGTCACGAAAGGGGTGCAGCAGGTCTTTGATTTCTGCTCACACTTCCAAGGGATTCATAGCCTGATGGAAGACAAATGACGTGAACAGAAGAGTACTGAACATCTTTGGCAACTTGACTATATTTTGAGAAGATGTTGCTATTGAATTGTTGTGCACATGTCCTCAAGGGTGGAGGATGCAGGTTTTGAAGTCAACCAGCACTTTATGTGACGACTGCAAACAGCTGCTTGCAAACACTGCAAATGGAAGGCTTACAGAAATAAATCCATGGGTGTCACACAGATAATCACTACTGATTTGTGCATCAATCACTTGCACATTTTGTCTTCAGCTGGTGTCACCTTTCTTTGCATGAGAAGTAGTTTGACAGGATCAAAGCCCTTTTTTCTCTGCGAAAGCCACTGCATTCCTGGACCCTCTGTAGCAATCATGGAAAAACAGACACACAAACATTTATAGGGAAATGTTTTTCTTAATGATAGATTCTTGTTCACAACATTCAACACAGCAGCAAAAAGAAGCTGTTTTTTTAGAAAGGAAAACCTCCAAAAAATACTCACAACCTTTCTATGCTTTCTCAGGGCACTTGTGTGGCAGTAGAGCATTGTGAAGGTCATCAATGTTGTGGAATTGAGCACGAACTACTATTGTAACATTACATTATAAATTAGGGTTACTGAACTCCCACTGGATTCATATTGATTTATTTGCACATCTCATGCTACTCTGGGAAAAGCTCTGCAAACTTCCTGTCTGAAGAATGGGCACATTTTGAGAGAGCTGCTGTCAATCCACAAAAGTGGGAGGTGAGACATTCCTTAATCTGGTAGAGAATGCTAACCAGATTGCAACAGTGTCTGAGAGCTGGGCCAGGAGAGACTGATCCCCACAGAACACACTCTGTTTTGGCTCTCTAGTATGTTGCAATCTCTCATGTGCAGTTATCAAGGGATTGAACTGCTTGGTCAATATGTGTCTGTGATCTCCACAGATTTCTTCTCAAACTAGCTCTACATCAACATACACTTCTCTGAGTGGATTCATTGGCCATCAAGGCTAGCATGCAGCCCAATACAAAGGAACCCTGGAGGTGGAGTGCATTGTGAACTTTGCTCAGAAAGGCAAGCATTTTGAGTTGCAATTCCATGTGGCCACCACAGGGCAACAGTCACCACTAACATACCCAATGCTTCCAATGCCTACAGTAATGTCGAGCAATGGAAGTTCTCACTCTCCATTAGATAGATGAGTTGCAGCTAGAATCTCATTGTTTGAGTACAAAAAAACCAGAGTACTAAATTACGACTTTGTGTTGAAATATTGAAGACAATTGCCCAATTTCAACTGGGTGTCAAAGTCTCCCTAGCACCCAATTAGGAGATGGGTGCCAGTCAATTACTAGACCATAACATTGTGCTTCATCTCTGCAGCCTCTAGACAGAATTAGCTAATGTTTCCAGCCAATGAGTGTTCACATGAATCCGTGTATAAGCTCTGAACATACTCTAACATTCTTGGCCTTCCCAGGTTGTAGTGGTTGGTCACAGGTCCAGATGGAGGGATGACGTGCTCAGGTAAGAAATGAAATCTGCCTCCTTTCCCCATCCACTCCGGCCCCCAAAGTCCTCCAGTATTTTTTTTGATTTCTGGCAAATCTGCTGGTGCTTAAGGTGTACTTAGTCATTGCCGCCAAGCTATACTTGCAAGCTGCAGGAGCCTAGATGGGTTTAGCTGAATATGAAGAAGAAGTAGCACTACTGTAAACAACTACCCCTTAGTTGCAACCTTGGAGGTATGGGTGTCCCTGAGCTCTTAACATGATACTGCACTTTGCTTCATTTCATAAATTTTTAGCCTAAGAAGTTTGGTGTGGGGGAGCTCTCAAAAGAGCAGAAAGAAACTCCATCTACTTGCAAAATATCTTGAGGAAAATGTGTGCTTTCTGACACTTCACAGTTGCTGCTGCTGTTGCTTATGTTGGCCTTTGTGCAGTCACTGCCAAAAACCTGCTGTCTCTTGCCTGTTCCCCTAGTCATGCTTGGCCAGAATGAACCAGCAGCCACCAGAGAACATGCAGGATGGGTGGTGTGTTCTGTGCAGGAAACATGTTTTTCATCTTATTCCTATCCGATTGCTTAGTTATGTGTAAGGTAATGCCTGAGGAGCAAGTTGTTCCTGATGTAAGCACCCCGCCTGAGCCGGAGCCAAGGCATGCTTACTTACTTCTGCTCCAAGGGCATTTACCCAGTGGAAAATCCTAGGTCCAGATATTTTTATTAAATTTTTTCTTTCCTGCAATACCTGGGTATTGCTGGGCATTGTAGGCAAAAAGAAAAAAAGAAAGAGAGGCAGGTGTTTCGTAAAATGAAATGCCTGCTCATTTGCAGATATTTTGCAACTAGGCATTTCACTTTTCAAAGCACTGGCATCTTTGCAGGTGAAATATTGTGCTCTATAAGAGCATCTCCAGTGGGGACTGAACGTGTTCCTGCACAGTACAATTGGATGAAGACAATCCCACGTATGCTGGTTTAGCTCAGGAAAATGGCTTTTGCTCTGCTAAATTATGCATGTTGCCGTGGCTGGTAAACGGCACAGGAGTGATGTGCACCCGCAGAGAAGAGTGTAATAAATATGATCTAACTGATGCTCAGTATTTCTGATTGGCCCATCATAATGATTGGTCCAGGTGGTTTGCTATTAGTAGTCCCGTACCTATTTGCTGTCCCAGCTTCAGTTTTATAGGTGGGCTTGCAAAAGAGTACATAACTAAACTTGGATGTGAAAAATATTTTCTCAGGGTCACATACTGAGCACTGTGAGAGATGCTCTAAGGCTATCTCCAAATAGGCTAGAAAATTTCTGGGAGGGTGTTACAAACTATGCATCCACATAGATCTACATACCTAGTAACCTCAAAGTGCATTACCCAATTACCTACCTAAATAGTACTCGGATCTGCGAGATATTTCGTTATGCTTTGCAAATGGTACTCATTCACATTCCGTACCTACTAACCTATGAGACTAGCCACTTACTTCACTACCTTGGTATGGGAAGGGGAGAGTAGGACAGTTAACAGGACAGTTTACTAAGGTTGTATAACAGGTTTCCAGTGGATGGTGCACTGGTGAGTGCTGGGTGTTTGCAGGTTTCAATAGTCATCATGTCTCCCCACTACTTAAGGGGTACTAGGCTACTGGCCCTGGCAAGGTGCCTGAACAGTTTGTTTTGTCGATGTACTTAACTCAGTTGGGTGATTTTTTCAACAACCATCCTTCAATAGTGAACATGGAACCAAGCTCCTCCTAGCATTCTGTTGGTTGGACACTCTCAACAAATCTCTGATTGGCGCATAGCTGCTTTTTGGTGGGGTAAGCACAAAAGGCTTCCTCTATTTCCCATTGGTTACTCCAGGTTGGGCCTCCCTCATTGGAGACTAGCTGCCTTTGCTGTGTCAGCTTGGTTGGTGTTGGGTTGGGTTGGATTGCGTTGTCTCTGCTTCTGTGCCAGGCCTGAGTGGAGAGTTCAAAAAGTGGTTTCTAGTGCTTTTGTGCACCTCATGCATGAAGTCAAAGAAAATATCTCAAGGGGAAGTTGATTACAAGACTTCACTTCTACACAACTCCTAAATACAAAACAATGCCAACTACATTTTAGTGTAGTTGTAGGTAGCCTTATATAGTGTAATAGGCAGGCAAGCTTTTCAAAATAGGTGTCATGCTCGTGGACGTGGGCATTACATCTTTTGAAATGGCTGACAACATTAAATTATTTTTTTACCCCCATGATACTCTATGGGTATCTGGTGGGTATAATGGAAATTTAAAAAAAAAAAAAACATGAGGGTTTTTCTCATGTGTCTTGAGGCTGGGCTTTACAGATTTGGGCTACCACTTAGCTTTGCCTCCTGGTACCCTTATTCCTGTAAAGCCCTTCCCTTTGGGCTTTACCCTATACATAACTAGTTGTTTGTTGAGGGGTGCCTTGCACTTTGATTGGTTGGCTATACATGGGTTCTAACTCATAACCTGTGTGTGCAATTGGCGGAGCTTCATAACCTGTATTGGCTTGATTTCATGGGGACACATGGTATTAGCTAGGGATTTCTACTGCGCTTGGTGGAGGGGGAGCAATCGATCCCCTTAAACAACCAGTTGTGTCTGGTAGCTGGCTCAAGTTGTTGGGCAACCAAGCATTGTGGCTCAACTGCATTAGATAACCTGGTAGCTCTTGCCAGTTACCTAGTGCACAGAATTCCTAGTGTCCACATGCCATTTAGGGCGCCATGAAAGGGGGAGTCATGGGGGGATCATATTTCAACATTTTTGTTTCAGCACTCTCCTCTAAATCATAACTTGAAAAAAAAAGGTTTGCACTCAAAGCTTGTCTAGCAAGGAATTGTTATTTGTATATATGCATGGGAATTCTCATTATACTTACATGTATATATCAGAGAGAGAGAGAGACACACACACACACACACACACACATATCTCTACAGGATAACTGCACAACTATTGTTGATTACTATTGCTACTAGGTATGTCAATGTTTGGCACTTGCACTCACTTCAGGCACTCTGTTTGGCAAGAGATTATGACCACATCCCCCATCAGTGATTTGCTTTTCGGTGAAAATAATTTATAAAAAAAATTTTGTAACAAGAAAAAATCGTCGAAAAATGGAATTTATATTAAAAAAATCCCCAAAAACCACCACAATTGCCTACACACCAAATGGTGCTTAATATTTTCTACTTTCTTATTTTGAATATAGCAAAGTTTGGCTAAACGTTCTAATGTATGATCGCCACTGAAGCAACATCACAAAATTGAAAAAAAAAAATCACTGCTGCACATGGCCCAAAAGGAATTTTTGGTAAATTTTCTTTCCCCTTGTTCCATCATTGAAAAAATTTGATAAAAAATGATTTTTGGCTTATCATGCACTTAGGTACTAAGATCATGTTGCAAGTATTTGTCTGCAGCTCACAAATCATGTTTGCAAGAAATCCAAACAGCAAATTCTTATGACAACCTTGAAGGATCACCAGTTCACCTACCTCACAAAATTCATGGAGAAAACCCTAAAATTTCCCACAAGGCTAGCTGCTACCAACATACCATACCTAGAAGATAAACCAGAAATACTAATAAAACAAACACTCACAAAATATCTGTAACATGGTAACATGGCGACAGTGAAAATCTGATATAATTAGATTTGATGCACCAATGGCGTCTTCGGCTGCTGTTCCTGCTTGCATTAGCCAGGAGCACGTGTAAACACTGGAATTGGCCTGTACAGGCTAGGGTAGGGCATAGATGGCATCACCCCCAAAAAAGATAGCCACCAACTCTATCCTTGAGATACACTATGTCAGTCACTCAGTCTCGTCAAGTACTAGAAAATGGGCAAGGTTTAGCCGATTCCAGTTACTATAAAGCCCACTTTACACCAGGAGTTAAGGCCAATGTTCAACTCAAATCAAGCATTCCTATTGGTGGAAAAGTTTGAAATCAGTCCCAAGGGCTTTACACTAAGAGAGTCAAAGGCTGAAATAGAAAAAAAAATTTTCAATCTCCCCCAAGTTACTAATAAATGCTCATCTTTATGGCCTTGTATGTTTTGGTCCCAAGGCTGAAAAAAAGGGATACCATTGAATTTGGGAAGCCAAATTGCAACCCCTTGAGGCCTATGGTCCAGCATTTATTATATATCCTGAAGTCAATGTTCTAACGTGTATTAATAACTTGGGGCCTAACAACAAGCCAAAAAATGCTCAAAGTTGGCCTCAAGTTTTTTCGAAGCGATTCCTTAGTGTAAAGCGGGGCCTAAGAAGCCTCTGGTCAAGTACTAGAGACTAGAAAAAGTTTGGCTGATGCCAGTTCCTAGCAAGCCTTTGGTGAAGTACTTGAGAGTGGGCAAGGTTTGGCTGATTTCAATTCCTGTGACAGAGGCCAAATGCCATGGTGAGTGCGGAATTCAGCATGAGAATTGGTCCATTGAATAAGAACGAATATAATATAAGATATTCTATTGTCCTCTAATCTACTACTACTGTGAGAGATTCATGAAAATCTATTTTTGAAGTACTATTTACATAAGTAATTTAGACAGTTCAAAACCTAACAAGTACACATATCACAGGGGAGTGACTTTTATTGTGTCTTTGAAGTACAATGATCATCCCTTGCGTTTCACATTGGGAATATCTTAAATCAGCAGGATGTCTTTATTGTATGTAGTACAAAAGCACTGCTTGCTTCTTTTTTTTCCCTGGCTGCCCATTTTCCCCAACAAGATGTGTCTGGGCAGTAACACCAGACACAACTTTCTTCTGCCCAGACATTACTTTTGGGTCTTGTTATGCATGTTTTGGTTCCTTAGAGTATCTTCACCACATGACATTATACTGGTCATTTACACTTGAACATTCATTTGGATTTATTGTATTTAAAATTCCATTACAGAAGTTCATGAGGAAATAGTTGTAAATGTATTTGTTAAGATTGTGGAAAACTAGAAAATTCCCTTCTTTAAAAAAAAATGGTTGAATGTGTGTGTCCAAACTGAAAGTATGTTCTGCTAATTTTCTGTAGTTTTATCAAATATTCTACCAACTTTTTGGCAATTGACACAGAATTGTTTTTGGGATGCTTGTAAGTGATCCTACATGAGAATAATGAATTTCTTAAAGAAAAAACTTAAGTTCTGGGTGGTGAACCAAACCTAAAACCACAAAATAACAATGAAACTACACTTGCAAAATGTTTAGCAAACAATGACAAACTCAATTGTCAATGGATAAATCCATATAAGTGTAAATGTCAAAATGAAATTTATTTATATTTTGTGCAAGTGTAAAATTGTGTAAGTCTATTTTATGTTGTGTAAAATTATGTGTAAGTTTATTTTATGCCATGAAAAACCATTGAGACACAAGTGTAAAACAAATACAATTATATGGTTTTACATGGCCATATAAAACAATATGAAAATTCGTCATTTCCATTTGGGCAGGCCCAAAATTTTAGAATGTTTTTGATAATGGGTCAATCAAAGTGGCCATTGCAAAAAATAAATAAATAAAAAAATAAAAAAATTTGTGCTTTGGGGTTTGTGACAACTAATTAAACTAATTAATATGAAGCACAATATGTACCCAAAGCTCTTGCAAAAGCCAAAGCAAAAAATGATGATGAGCAAGTTAGACTGGAAACTCTACTCAAACAATGAGGTGGGGGCAAAGTCCACCCAAGAATCTGCATCCAACATATTCCTTAGAATAACATCTTTGCGCAAAAGTTTGGGCTTTGATTGCATGTAATGTGACTCAAGAAAAGCACTACCACAATCCCATATTGCAGTGTTGTTAAAAATGATCGTCACAAATTTAGTAAACATTTAAATGGCGTTTAAATGGTGTTTAAACACCATTTAAACGATAAAAAAATGTTTTTTCGTTTAAACGTTTAAACTGTACCTAACAACATTGCATATTGGTAGAAAATGCTTCAACTGGGGGAAACATTAAAAATATCATGATTTTTTTGTGAACGGCAAAACAAAGTGACTTATTGTGAAAAAAAATTGAGCTTGGAGATGTACCCGCAATAATTAATATGGATTGCAAGGAGATATAATCTCTAAAGGCAATACACTTACATTAATATGCTTCAAAACATTCCCTCAAAACATTTACATGGCATGGTGTAAATATATTTGACAAACATCAACTTTACAAACATTTAGATTACCCCCCATGTAAGTGTAAAAATTTGGGCATGTAAGTGTAAAGATTTACATTTACAAATGATTTACACACCATACATATGACTATTTGGCACTTACACGCACAACATTGGTCTAAACTCATCAAATTGTAATTCAATATAGGTATAAGGCTATGTCCCAACAATTCATGCCCCTTGCCATTAGCCTAGTAGGTCAAATAATGCAATTGAACACAATTGAGAATATAAATTTTGCTCAACTAATGAGGGATTGTAGATGCTCCCAACTTGTTCCCAATAGGACCTCATGTTGTCTAATATCCATTGCTCAAACTTGTCCTCTTGGACTCTATATCACTGAGGTGCAGTGGGAACTTAAATGTTTCTATGGTTGCAGTGAATACATTTATACCTGGGCAGGCTCCAAATTTTCAGAAGTCTTTTGTGATGGGCCAATCAAAGAGGCTCATTGCAAAAAGCGAAAAAAAAATTAATTCTGACCTTGGAAGGCACTCTAAAACTAATTTCCATATCGATCACACTATCCAATTCTACACAGCAAACATTCAACAATTTGAAACCTTTTGGTTAGCCTTTAAAATACAATTGAGGGTGGTGGGACAAAAAAAAGGAAGGTGGTAAAAGGGAGCGGTATTGTGGAAAAGAAATAATCATCCAAATCATATTGTCTTTTGTGCGAGAATCCAGGTATCAAGAACGGATGGAGTCTCATCGGCCAAATCAACCCTCATTCAATTGGTGGGGTCCCCAAGACTTAATAATAGTACTAGGACCTCAAGTGGGGCCACCTAGCTCTAGTGCCTTCCTCTTCTCCAATTGGTTCATCCATGCTCTGACCTAGATCTGACGTCTGACACGCTTCCCACAACTCCTTTGGACACCTATCCAGGCCAGATATTTTGTGTGACCTGAATTGGGTTTATTGGCCTAAAAACCCATAAACCCTAAACGTCCAATTGGCAATTATTAACTTACTTATTATTATGTGCTCTTGGTAGAATTGTATAGTGTGAATTATATCAATTACTTTGCAGGGTGTTTCTGAATGTGTTTTTTCATTTTTTATTTTTAATTTAGCAAGGAGCCTCTTTGATTGGCCCATCACAAAAGGTTCTGAAAGTTTAGAGGTTCCCCCCAATATACAAAAGTATTTACTCCAAACATAAAATCATACTTAGGGCCTACCCAGTTACTTACTCTAAGAGCGACCCATTTTTGGAGACCTTATTGATTGGCAGGAGAGTTACAAGGGATTGGTTGGTTTGTTCCAGGTTCTCATTCCCACGACACCTCGTTTGATTCCCACGCCCCGAAAAGTAGCTAGCTTTTCCCCAATGGCCACCTGCCTTGGCACCACCCCCATACCCGTGCACCACTTTGTCCCCCCCCCCCAAGTCGACCTCCCATTGGTCTGCTATTGGACGCGCGCGCGAATGCAGTGCGTCGCTTGTCGCGGGCGGTGCCGAACGTCTTCCCCTTTGTCGAGGAAGGAAGGCTATGGTGGGATAATAGCTTCTGGTGTGTTTAGCGGGGAAAATTTGATGTTTGAGGTTCGTTCTTTGTCGTGTTTTTTTTTCTTTCGTTTGGCCTTCAGATAACGACGGGTTTGTATGTTTTAGGTTTTCCAACAAGAACGTTTTTTCAGGAAGAATTCCAGAGTAGTCGCAGGGTAAGAGGAAGAAGAAGAAGAAGAAGAAGAAGAAGAAGAAGAGGGGATGGTGAGAAGCTGTAGGAATTTGTGGAAGTTGTTTGAGAGTATTTCAGTGGTTTCGGTCATAAAAGGGAAGGTTTGAGCTTCTTCCCTTTTTCTTTCCCCTTATGCTAAAACAGAAGCAGCAGAATGAAAG
Source organism: Sphagnum contortum (assembly GCA_963920785.1). NCBI lineage: Eukaryota > Viridiplantae > Streptophyta > Sphagnopsida > Sphagnales > Sphagnaceae > Sphagnum > Sphagnum contortum. The sequence continues at coordinate 11,740,687 of OY987279.1, read as the reverse complement.
CGCCAATAGATGCCAAAGTAGACGGCAGCAAACAGCAGCAGCAGCAAGCGGGGCCAGCCTTGTTTCCCAGGTTGCATGTAGCAGAGACGAAACGGATGGGCCCGAGAGCGCCTCCGCGGAATAAGATGGCTTTGTATGAGCAGTTTACTATCCCCGTAAAGAGATTCAGTTCATCTCCCGTGCCTCCTCTATCCGCTACACAGAACGCCTTTAACAATCCTCCCATGAGCCCTGCACTAGTGCCAGGCTTTCCACCCCAGGTAATAATATGTCTCCTCTTCCTGCATCGTCCCACAAGCATCTGAAGCTTCTTTTCCTCTACTTTTTCTTTTGTGAACTGGGCTGGTACTATTGAGCTCCATGATGCTACCCTATGATTGCTACATTCCAGAATGCGAGCACTTGAATTTTCCAGTAACACATATATGATCATGCAAATGTTACTTGGAAGATGCATTTCCTTGCACTTCTCTGGATGTCAGTACTGTCTCTGAGGGTAATGTGATGTGTGACATGGACTCCTTCCTTGAAGATGCTTGTGGGGTGAAGAAGTACATATCGCGGTGCCTGTTTTTCTAACCAAGTCACTCACCTCACAATATTTGGTGCTGGGGATGTTGAAGCCATATGTGTGTGCATGTTCACATGTTTGAGGTTTTACACTCGTCTGTGTTCAACACCAGGAGTTTTGTTTCCTTTTTGGCTGCCTGCTTTATTTCTGGGTTTGATTCTTTGCTATCAAAAGAGATTGGATGAGAAGGTTTTTGAGGAAGCTGCCCTCTTTGCGTTTCAAGTTTTGCTCTGGTTTCTTGACACTTGCAAAGAAGCTAGGTTTGAGCACCCCTGAACTGGAGAATTATGACTGTAGTGTCTTCTCTCATGCCACTGTTGTACAATGATTGTAGTATTCTTCCCAACTCCTTGATGTGAATTGGTCTCAAAGTCCTCTATGGCTTGCAAAAGGCAGGATGGCAGCTGGTTAGGTATGAACTCCTATATATATTGAACCTAGGGGTGGAGATGCAGGTGCAGGATGGATCTTATGATGGCAGATATTCATATGTTCCTTGCTACTTGAATCCTATGGGCTCTGCGATTGCATACATGCCATCTTTGAATGTGGAGCATCGTTCAGGACCTGGTCAGGCTTCTTTGAATGAGACAAGCAGCAGTACAGTTGTGGATGGGGATACTGAACTTCAACGAGTGCCTTTGGTTGCTGGGAGTTCAGTACCAATGCCTGGACCAAAGTCCAGCAAGAAAGGAAAGCTTGATGATGACTTTGCAGTGCCCACATATTCTACAGCAACACAGGGCAGCAGCCAGAAAAGGTCTACTTCAAGTGGCCCCCAATCACAAGAGGCAGCATCAAGGGAGCACCACCCAACATGGAGACACTGGGATTCTGGAAAGCAAAAGAGATTCAACACTGAGGCACCTGGAGGCTCAGATCAGCCCCAAGTGCACAAAGCAGTGACAAACTCAGATGATGTGTCATCTGAGCAAACTGGAGGCCTGAGTGAGCAAACTGGATGCTTGAGTGAACAAAATGGAGGCTTGAGTGAGCAGAATTGTGGCTTGACCTGGCACACAAGCAGTGTGACTGCATCAGTTGATGATCGTGATGTGAGAGAGCGGGTTATTGATCAGACAGATGATGACCTTGATGTCAGCTTGCAGGAAAGTGATATGCTTGAAAGGGATAGGGATGCAGCAGAGCAATTGCAGCCAAGTCTAACATCTCCTTGCAGCAGAGCTGAGGAAGCTGAGAGATTGCGAGGGCAATCAGAGCATAATCGTTACAGCAGTAGAACCTCTGAAAATGTGAGTGGAGTAGTGTCAGAGCAGGTAGGGCGAGGCTGTAGTGGCAATGAGTCCGAATCCTCAATGCTTGATTATGTTCCTGTGGAGAATACTACTCCGCTTGATGTAATGAGTGCTATTGGACAACAAGAATTTTGGAGAGTCCGCAAAACCATTCTCAGGTGAGGTTTCCCAGATTGCCCCATTCCTTGTGTCAAAACATGTGGATGGCAGACCCTGCTTTTCCTTCATCATTTCATGGTGTTCCTCTGAAAATGCAGGACAACTTTTGGAATCATGGGTCAGGTTAGGACCATTTTTTCCTGTTTAAAGGGTAGTATATACTTATCTATACCCACCATTGGGAGCTGTTGAAGTCAGTGGGTAGCCATGGCAACTTGTCATGGCTATTCAGGATGATGGCAATGGTCTGACACTTTGTGAGCATTGCCTTCAAAATTGTTGTTGTGGGGATTTCTCTGCAATTTAATAGATATGTTCAAAGGTTTGTCAAGCAATTTTTCCTTTGACAACATCAAGCTGCGAGGGCTAAATAGTAGTTCAATGCTTCATTCCTGGATCTTCAACTCCATTTGGTACTCCGTTGTCTTATGCTTGGAGTAGTACCATGGGATGCTCATTTGAGTCATGATTGTTCAGCCTGGATGTGTAGTAACAGTCAGTTGATCCAAGCCAAGAGTAAGCAAATAATGCTAGCATCTTGTGTATTTTGTTCAGACATCCACAATGTTCTGTTTCAGAGGTAGCCTCTGGTGATTTATAAATCTTCTCTACTGCATTTTGAAAGAGCTCAATGCAAAGTTGCTGCTGTGCAGGCAACAGAAAATGTTTTCAGTGCAAGTATATGAACTTCATCGGTTGATGGAAGTTCAGCGGCAGTTGGCAATGTGTCCTGATTTAACACTAGAAGCTCATGATGATGTGGTGGAAGAACAAGAACAAGAACAGGAGGACCAGCAGCAGGTGCCTGAATCTGCACCTGTGACTCCACTGCAGCCACATGTGCCTGAGCTACCTGCCAAATGCATAGAAGACAATGGCATTAAGAAGTGCAAAGATAATCAGCTGGTGATAATGGAGAGACCTCAACTCAAGTATCCACTTCTTCCCCACCAGCAGCAAAGTTTTCTACCAGGACAGCACTGGCAAGCAGCACCCTTTGCAGCTAATGAATGGGGTGCACAAATGGGACCACCATACATGTACTTCCCATATCCACCTCCATATCCCCCTGCATATGGGTTTCATCCTCTCATGCACCCAGATATGGTGATGTGTGAGCAAAATGGAGGAATGCGGTATGCTCAACTGCCACCATGGCAGCAGCCAACATTTCCTCATGACTCTGGTGCTCTGGGACCTGCACCAGCATGGTACACTGCACCCTGTGTGCCTGCTATGGAGTCTGCACAGCAAAGAGTGACAGTTGGTCTTCCGCATCATGGACATCCCCCTGTCCAGTTGGAATCTGTAGGTGGATCCTCTCAGATGCATGGGTTCATCCCTTATGGTACACAATGTAGTGGTCAGTCTCACAAGCCCACTCAAAACAGAGATGATGGATGGGCAAAAGGGTGGGGAATATACCAAGGCTATGTGAAGCATCAGGGGAAGGGCGCATAAGGTGGGGAACGGGAAGGTGAGAAAGCAGTGGGAGGAATGAGACATTCACAGGTTCCTCATGAGAAAACATTAAAGTGGGGCCGTGATGGTAATGTGTCTGATCCTTTGCCACTGTTTCGAGTAGTACCTGTGCCTAATAGAAGTCCTCAAGGGGGAGCAATAAAAGCCGTTCCCCAAGCTGCTTTGGCGACACCTGAGTTAACAGCTGGAATCTTGTTGTCCATCCAGCAAGAAAGGCAGCAATCGTAGGGCCAGGAAGGCTTGTGCTTGTGTTGTGGAGTTTTGAAATGCACAGGTCTGTTTATGCCAGCACAATGTTTCCCTCTTTTCTACTTGGATGTTTTTAGGGTTTACTCAATTACTGAGATGCAGAAGCTTGTGTGCAGGGAGGTTGTTTGAATCATGTTGGAAATGACACATCTTAGTTGAGTTTGAACCTGGATGTTTTCTGGAAGGCAGTCATGGGAGATGGGTGGGCAAGGTCTGTATTGTATCAGTGAGGTTGGGTCCTCAGCTGACCACAGCCATGTCTGCAGAGCTAGGAAGCCTACTAAGTGTTTTAGAGTGTTATGGAATGGGGAGAGACAGCAGTCCTCAAGCTTTCTTTGTGGCATAGCATATTGAATGCCAGAATGTCAATGTGCAACTGTGCTTCACTCGTGGAGACAATCTTGGTACCAACTGTAAAAAAATTCCATTGCCTTAGCTTTTGTGCAATCTCTAGATCAGTTTTGTTTACATGGGTCTGAAGACTACGACAAAAGCCAGTTTACTAGAGCACACTGACAAAACTGGCTACAAGATTGGAACTCTTGTTGCTGGTTACATTTTCAGCATACGAAAAGATGACGCAGAAGCATATGCGAGAAAAGTGATGGGGATTCATGGTTGCTTTGTGAGAACAATTCATCAGTATGCTATGCCAGATGTTGCGTATTAATGTATTTCTCAATGCAATTCAGCATTTGGAGTGTCTTGCTGCACACTCCCTATTTTTGCTTTCTATTAGAGTTTACCACACCCAACATAGTGTTAATTAATCCCATCCCATTTATTAACATGAAAACGTGGACATATAATGTGAGGGACTCTTTAAATATTATCACGTGTGCCAATCAGTCTGGCTGCTGGCCAATCAAAAACAGTAATTTCTTTGTAGTTACTATGTTGGATGGCACTCTACTTGGAGAACATTTACAGGCCCAAAATGAGTTGCACACTTTAATTGACTTCAAACTTAGTTGCCTTCACTATTTTGCACACTAAACTTCATAAAAGACGTACAGGCCATTTTACTGCTGTGGGTGGAGATGCTCTTAATAATCCCCAAATTGTACCAGCTGGAAAGTCATGGAACTTCTTGTATCACAAGAGTCTCTTTACTGTGTATTATCAACATATTTGTATGCGAGTTTGATGAACTTTTTGTGTAGGGTAGCAGCCCAGCTCAAGGATGTTGCATGGCATAAAAAAATTGATGGATCTCAGTACATCTTTTTAATTTTTTTGCTTTAATCCAAGGGTACCTGCTGCATATCAGGGGAAAACAAAATGCCTGTGAGAGCGTTTTCCAAAATGCCCTGCTCTTATCTTACACATTGTAAGCACTACTCCAACTAAACTAAGAATTTTTTCAGAGGTTTTTATGTGTAAGGTAAAGACTGAGGCCACAGGCTTTACTGAGTGTAAAGACGTGCTTCAATTATTTTCTGTTTGATTTCCTGCGATACTTGACTAGTATCATGGCATTAAACAGAAAGAAAATTCTTGGTGTTTCAAAAAATGGAGCACCCACTTAGAACACCTGCTGGAGCAGGCATTCATTTTTCTAAAAGACCCCCCACAACAGGAGAGGAAAAAATACTTTTGGTAAGGTGCTCTTGGGTTACACTAAAAACTCAGAGCAGGTCTTTTCAAGTTAGTTTAGAAAATTTGCCAGAAATTGAGGTCTGCCAGACCCCATTTCTTTCAATATTAACTATTTTGGTAAAAGAGATTTACTAGAAATAGAGAGTTTTACATGCATTATCATGGCATTGTCCCAAGTTTGTAATCTTCATATCTTGTTAATAGCCAAGTTTGACTACGTCATTTTATGGATGATCCATAGCCACTTTAGCTATGTCTCAAAAAAAAAACATATAAAAAGAACACTGATGCAGAGAGTACCTATACATTCCTCTTAATTCCTGTGCTACAATGTACACGCTGGATTATGTGATTTAATGCATCCAGCAGCAATCAGAGTGTTTGGAACTTGGAGTTAAAGATATACTTAAAAAACTTGTTGATATTCGTGATCTGAGTTCTATTCAATTCTCTTGTAAACTCTGATAAATTATTAGCACTGCAGACTCCCACGCTATGGCCACATGAGAGACACAGCCTCACTATCAATTAGGAATTAGCAGCTGCTTGCTTTATAATGCCTCTTCATCAAGTTCAAATCCACTCAAGATTTTAAATATTTTTTTTCCAACATTTAGGACTCCAATTAACCATAATTTTCAATCTGCAGGTCGCAAAACCCAGAGCTAGAATATTATTACAGATCAATTACAAACAACAATATACAGAGTTTTGAGACAATTACATATGTACATACATATTTATAAATAGTGTACACCATAATGTTCCATCATCCTTGTTTCTAGTCCAGCCTTCTTCACAAGCTCAGCTACAGCTACAACAGGTTCATCAAGCGTTTAGACAAGCATGGTATCTAGGTTTACATTTGTAGCTCAATTATGATCGTTGCAGCTCATGCAGGCAAGTTCATCTGTGATGAAAAATTCTCGACCTACAGGGTAGCTATCGAGAGTCCACATCCTCAGTTCTGCTATCAAAAAAATAACGCCAGCTACTGATCGTTCGCCATGTACAGAAGTAGACAGAGCCTCGGAACAAACAAGATTTTCCAAACTAGTAGTTAAAATAATAGCTTATAGGTAGTTATATATAATTATGTTTCAGTCCTTGTTGGTCTACCCACGTAGCACCCACGCGGGTGGATCCAACATTAGCAACAGCTGTCCAATGTTCCTTGTTCGATTCGTCCCAGTTGACACCGGTCGAGCAGCTACAGAATTGTTCATCTGAATTGGGATATTATTGCTAATTGTTGATCTGTTGATGGCGCAATAATTCATAGTCCAGAATCAGATTTTCGTACATTTGAAGGAAAGGGCTTAGGAAAACGATTTGACCGATTCTACTACTAAAAATTCCTTGAGTGATTTCTTGTGGGATCACCCAAGGATGCTTTACACCGAAGTGTACTTGCAGATCACTAATTCCATGAAATTTATGGAAGTGACTGGACTGAGATCAAGTGATTTGACTTCTATCCCCTTAGAATTGGTATTTCTCGTATGTTGAGCTCGTTTTCAGTTATCGAGATTAAGCCGGTAATTAATTACTCATCCGAATTTTTCTTCTTGCCCTCATGAGAACTAGAAGCTCATGAGAAATATGAGGTAGAGCTGGTGCTCAAGAACTGCTGATCATCTGTGTGAACCCAATATTATATTACCTACTGCTGACTTGTTTGTCTTCCGATTACTCTACTTCGTTTGCTAAGGAATTACTTGCAATCAGATGTTGACCAGCTATCTAGATCCAATCGTGACCAAAATAATACTGACGAGCTCGTGATCATCTGTACTACTCGCTGCTGAAGTTTGGGCAAGCAGCCAGTAGTCGGCCATTGGAACGATGCAGGGACCTGTACACCGGGGTGATCCGGGTGCAGAAGCCAGCTTCGTTTCAATAGTCCTCGCACCTAGGAGAGCACTCAATTTTCAGGAAGCCTGCAGAGGACGACTCGGTCCGCGGAGCTCATGATATCTCTAGCTTAAGTACTTCCATTGCTGCACTGGTGAAGAGATATTACCCGAATATCTCCTCACTTGATTTGATGCAATGGTGTACTAGTGCTAGTGATACGACGAGATTCTTATGACCCAAGTATCGATCACGACCGAACTTCCATAAAATGAGTGCCTGCTTCTTCAAGCACTGGCGATTTGCCCTTGACCTATCCTAGATCACGGGCAGGTTTTTTGGTCTGGAATCTGATTATCTAGCTAAGATAAGCTCTAGTATGTGATATTTAGCGGAAGGGGAGGACTAGTCCTGCAAGCAGACTCTACGATCTGAAGGAAAAAAACCTGAGGGGAATAATTTCGGAGGTAAAAGACAAAGGTTCGAGTTTCAGGAGGCAAGAAGAGAACAAAGTTTGGAGCGAGAATAGACGGGGGAACTAAGAGATCTGTGGCAGTTTCGTATTTTCAGTCAATTCCCGCGGTGTGCTAGTGAAGGTTCACGAGAGACCGGTGGGAAAAACTCGTAGAATGGTCGATGCGAGTCGTTGAGCTGCTTACTACTACAAAAGTTGTCTGGGTATTGCAGCTGGTTGGAAGAACTGCGCCCAGCAGAGCCGGGAGACGGCAGTGCTTCCCGCGTCTTACTCGGCTGCATGCCTTCATCTCTATGCGGTATGGACGCAGCGAGCTTTGCACGTTTCTGAATGGCGATGTGGCGCTCGTCTTGGTCGAGATTCTCATCGAGGGGCGGGAGATTCTTCACATATTCGGGGAAATTGTAACCGATCTTCTTTCCCGTATAGTAGACACCCGCATCGAATGCAAGAGCAGCTTCAAAAGCAGTTTTGTAGGTACCGAGCCAGATCTTCCGCTTTCTAGGCAGTGCGGGCCGTATCTCAGAAATGTATCTGTTGAGCTCTGGGCGGTATCTGATCCCCTTGTAACTCGTTGTTTCGTCGCCGTGACCTGCTGATCTGCTACTACCTGTACGATAATGCGCAACTCGGGGGGGACCTCGACTATGTGACTCGACATGGTTTGATGATCTGAACACATTAGGCTGCATTTCTTGGAACATATGGCCTGATCGGTTAGAGTGGTAGTCATGCATCATCCTCCTCTCGACTGCTTGACTCATCCTTCAAAATTCTATATGCAGAGTCAGTCGCTCAAGAATCAGCCCGAAATTGACCTGAAACGCTGCAATCGACGGTACTATGGCAGTCGGCCTAGTTTAACAGAGTTTGCTTAAGGTCAATCCAACGACAAAAAGTCGTACTGATTGCAGCAGGTGTCTATGCAATTTGACAGCTAATTTTAGACTAGATCATGAGTCTATCAACTACTGTAAGGGTGGACAAGCAAGCGATGAAAGCCGGCCTCAACGCAATACACAGCCCAGGATTGAACTGATCCAGGCTCAACACAAATACACGGATACAACAGATATAGAACTGAGGTGAAAGCCCTGATCAAACACAAACACACCGATAACAGCAGCTTAGAACTGAGGCGATTCCTCAACACAACTTCACTGCGGACAGAGCTTGAGAATTGAAATCCTTCAATACAAATTCTCGAACTACATCTTAGAATTGAAATTCCTCAACACAAATACGCTGAGGATGCTGAAAATGTGTCTCTACTTGCTTCTCTACTTGTTTTTAGCCAAATATGGTTTTTCTAGCCAATTGAATATCTTGGATAGCTGAAATTGTTTCTCTACTTGCGGACAGCTAGCTTGTAACCCGTAGCTAAGCTGATCGAGCATGCAGACAGGATGCGGACCTAGTGACCCAAGCGCTCCAAGAAGAAAAGAAAAACCCCCTCTGCAAGCAAGCTGCATGCAACACAGGCTTCAGCTCTCACACAATCAAACCTATAGCTCTCTACTAGCCCTCAAAGAGAGAAAAACCCCGGGTGCAAGTCCACAGATGATGAGACAATCCTATGAACTCTTGGGTTCCTCCTATTTTATAACTTGCCAGAGGTTGCCTGTAAGATTAAAGATTGATCTTTCCTAGCAGTCGCCGATTCCTGACTTATGTGTCGAAGACAGAATCCAAGAACTATTTTATGTATTTAGTTCTCATCTATATGAAGAAAAACTAGACCAAATTACTTCATTATCTCATAGACTTCGCATGGAAGATGGAAGTTTGTATAGCTAACTAGTTATTCAAGTATAAATGATCTAATGTCAGCCTGACAGGATCCCCATTAAGTCAGCAAAATGTATTATCAAGTCCCCCAATGTTGATTACTGCTACTGCACGCTCCCCCGATGAGTGGATTTTCTCTAACTACACATTTCGGGATTTGTTGATAAGTTAGACTTTACCGACAGGGTAGAAAACGTGAGTTTCCCAGGTGCCAATAAAGAGACTGATAATTCAAATCTTGCTGACAGGAGCGCATTGTGCGTAGGAGTGACGATGACCCAGGGCTTTTTTTGGGGGTCAATTTTTTGATGTAAAGGGAGTGGTGATCAAGTCTATTTTTTTGGCGAAACTGCCGAAAATTTCTGGCGAAAATTTTCCCTTTTTTCAAAAAATAGTTCGCCAGATTTCGCCCCTTGGGGGGCGGGGGGGGGGGGTGTGGTGTGTCGCCACAAGTCTTTCTACTGGTTACAGTTTTAATGGTACTGTACAAAAGTGTAGCCAGTTAACGTGAAATCTTTTGACTTAACATGTGTGTGGGCAGTACAAGTGTTGCTACAGGACAAAAATGAAAAACAAAAAAAAAAGATTGCTGGTGATCAGTCTCAAGAGGACTTAGCCAAATATTTTGGCTACAGGATAAAGAGAAAAGTAAATTTGTTTTTTAAACCCTGCTATATACTGGTTACATGCAAGTAAGTACCAGCAACCATGGTCTAAATATGAAGAATTCAAAAACAAACTCCCTCAAATATGATCAGTTTGCGCCAATTTTTCCCCCAAAAATTTGCATTATACAACCTTGGAGCCCACCCTATTAGCCCTTTGTGCCATGTCTACAGGAAATGTCGGTTTTTAAGACTTTTCTTCGTAAAGTAATCCACAAGTTTAGATGTGAAAACTTTCCAGGCACGTTCTCCCTTGCCTTATACTGCAAGCAAAGGGAAGGGATTGGAATATACTATTCTAGACGTCAGTTTTCATTGGTATAGCGTGAGGAGTGTCGGAAGGAGAACTCCTACTACAGTAGTACTGTTTTTGTGTAGGTGACTATTGTTCTTCTTTACCGACGCTTCCGCGGGTTATCTCCTTCCTTGCAAGTTCTTGGAGGAGCGTTTATGCTACCCCTTGTAGAAGTGATGTGAACTTGAGCCACAAGACTGTATTCCAAGAAAAACGGGTTGGGAGCGGTGAGAGGTGGAAACAAAATAACAAGAAATTGGTGACACTCCTGGTACCTTCATCTCTTAGTGGCTATAATTAATCCAAATTTGAACTTGGAGGCCCTGATTTAGTTTTAGCATTGGACATTTATAATGTATAGAAGAATCCCAAGACAATGTTTGGGTTTTACACTGGTATCAGTGTTGGTGCTGGTTCACCCAAGTCCCACAAGCATTACCCTCTATTGTCTCTCATCCACCTTTGCATAGGCAGACATGAGGTGGCAATGCCCAAAGGGTTTGCTACTGTGGGCAGGCAGTGTACCTTGGCCACTTCCACACATGTTTGCTCATTAGTTAATTAATTAGTTTTGAGGATTCCATTTTGACAAAATGACATATTCCCAAATATTTCATCAGATTCTTTATTTTCAGAGAAAAATGATTCTGAAAAGAAAATGTTTTTTTTGAAAGTTTCAGCATTTCTGGAAATAATCTAATTAGTGAACTGGCCCAGGCAGTGTTTAATTTTTGATTTGTCCTAGGTCTCCTATTTGGCTATATATGTTGTCTCTAGGAGGCAGTGTTGGCAACTATTCTACATTTTTTAATGTACAAGTGGCAACATGCAGTAGATGTAAGAAAAAATATGACATGCAAAAAAAATTCAAAATAACATATAGTTGTGACATTTTATTCTTTTCAAGTGTGACAAATTAACTGGATGATGTTTTCACTTGTACAAAATTCGGCAATCTTTTCAACAAAATTGTATGTGCATTTACAAGCATTTCAAACATTGTGTAAAAAATGTGGTAATAAGAATTTTTTGCAATTCACTTTTTGTGCTTAAAAATGAAAGGCCTATAGAGGGATCAAACCTTGATATTTTTGAATCTTGGCCATTGCAAGCTAGGTTAGATTTGCACAAGCAACGCCCATTAAAACCTTCCTTGCATTCCCACATTAGTTCAAGCATGCAATTAAAAAAACCAAACCAACAAGCAAGGTGCATATCAAATGAAAATAGAAAACCAACAAGCAAGTAGTAGGAATTTGTATACAATGTGTCAAAAACAGCAAAGGAAATATGAAAGAATGCAATTGCAAACTACAAATCAAAACTTGGCTTCATTGCTTACATAATTGCCTACATACAAGCTACAACTTGAGCTCAAAAAAATGTGCATCGTTAAAACTTTAGCAAATATTAAACATCCTCTACTTCCTATCCTACCAATCCTTAATTCCATTTCCAACTGAAAAGGTTTCCATGGAGTAATAGTTTCAAACAAACATCGCAACAACCAAATCAAAATGATTTGTTAAATACTTTTAAACTTGGATTTCATAAAAGATAAAGTTGAAAAGTATCACTTGTCATTCACACTCCCCAATACCATCACTACACAAACCTTCACTAGCTTGAAATACTTGGATAATTAATGTTGTAACACAACACTAGAAGCCATTTGATTGACATGGGATTAATAGTCAGTGGAAGCTCCAAAGCTTGTTTGTAATTTGTTTACATAGTAACCTTGAAAAATAAAGCTCCTACATCAAGCTTGCGCTGATGGGAAAAAATATCCTTGGGTGGTACCACTTGGAACCACCTTGCCAAAATCACATGAAAGTTGAACCTAGTTTAAGAAATAAAATTTCATCTACTTATACATTGGTTTATTTGATTAGACTAGGTGGGCCATGTTTCTTCCACCTATGCACACACTCATGAAAAATAATGATCACTCAAAAACCTATAATATGTATTAACATTTTGATTCCTAAATAATTCCTAACCTAATTCCTGACTTTTTAAATTTTAAGTGTCCTTACACTTACACATTAAATATTTTTTCTATTTATTTTGTACATGCACAAGGGAAATGGTCCAAACTAGTCATTAGAATAACTAAAGATGAAAATAGTTATCATTTGTGTTTAATTAATTATGATTTAAAAAATAATAATCTTAAGGTCTTCTTACATAATTAAAAGATTTTTTTTAATGGTGGATGTAAGATCCCAAAATCTTCAAATAAGAGTTTTAATGTGATCCAACAAAAATCCTAATATCTTTAAAAGAGAATTTTTAATATGATAAAATAAAGATCCTAAAATCAAGGCCAAATATGCTCAAGTTGAGATTTTAAATGAGTTGGATTTGAAAAGCATTTGAGGAGGGGAAAGCCAACCTTTAAGAATTAGGAACTTATTTTTAAAATCACTTACCAAGGCACCTTAAATGCAGAAGTTACCACCTTAAATTATCATCCTAAACAAGGGAATTCTAGAAGCTAAAATTTTATCAGAACTTTAATCATATTGTGTGACTTTTAAAATATCCCTAAACAACTCATTATTACAATATGATATTCCCAATAGATTTGAATGATTATAGAGAGCAAAAGGAGGGTGGGTTAAGATACCGTGCCCTTAATAAATGCCTCTACCTTAGTTGTTGGCGCCCATAAAGAGCTACCCAAGGAATTGCCCATAAAATAGTAGTTGGGTAGGCAACATTATTTACACATAAAAAAAACAAGGCTACAGTCTAGATGTAGTGCAAAATCTCCATTGCATTTGTATTGCATTTTAGATAGAGCTGGCTTAATTGTGTAGTTAAAGGTCAAACATAGAGAAGTCATCACAAGCTCAAAGGAATTTGAGAGCGTCCTGAAGGATGTGTGACATGTGTGATGTATTGGTGTATGTGGTATGGTGTTGTTGTGAATTGTGGGAAGGGGAGAGAGTACTTTGATATTTGGGAGCTTTGAAGCAAGGACTGCACTGGGAGAGAGTGTTGCATTGTTAAAATCATTTGTTGAACCTACTATAGTTTCATTTTTTTGTCCACCTCCATCCTATCAATTCATATCATGAAGCAAAGAGTATTGTGAGCATGTAATGGCTACCGAGTGTTAAATAAGGGACTGCATTGAAGTTGTTAGTTTGTGATTTTGGGTCATTGTGTTCATGTTTTTGTTGCATTTATACTTTCTTGTTGATTGTTTTTGGATTCTTCGAACTTTTGTTGTCGGTGGGTTTCATGGTGTATGGGAAATGTTGTCCTATGGCAAGTTGGCTCATGAAAATGAGTTTGGAATGAACTGATCTCTATGGACCTATAGATTTATATGATCCAAATAGAATAGGATATTGTGTAGTTCATGCATAGTAAAAGTAATGGTAGAGGTGGAGATGTAAAATCACATGTTTAGGTCATACATATACTTTGTGTTAAGATCATATTATAATTGCTAGATCCTTTTATGATTGTTTTAGGGAACACAAATGTGATGTTCCCCCTTTTTTTTTTTGTTACCGCTCCTCCTTTAAAGTGGGAGGGATCATATTAAAAGATATTACTCATGGATCTTACTCTTATTTATAGCCATAAAAGATCTTGCACTCTTAAGGAACAAGCATAATATCCCTCTCCTTTTGGAAGAGAGATATAAAGTAGCCTCCAAATACACTAATGAAATTTTGTTAAAGGTTTTATATAAAGCCCATGCCCATTACTTTGGATAAGGTAGCAAGTAAGCCCATTATGTTGAATTGGGTGACATACCCAGCATAATGTGCAAAGTTAAGGTCATTCCATGCCATTAAACTTTAAGGTGGAAAAATGAATTTTTTTTCAAAATATTATTCACCATAAATTTTGGTCATTATTAAAAATGTATCATCATTAGCAAAGGATTATGTCAAGTAATATGATCAAGGAAATGACATAATTTGCCACTCTAGGGTGAAATCTTTTAAGGTGTACCACACATGATGAAAAGGGCCTAGTCTTTACTACAATCATTTTTTACTTTATATTTAGATCCCCATAAAATATAATGAATCAAAAGTTGTCAAAAATTTCAAAAATACTATAATTTTAAATTTGTACAATTATAAATTCCATCATAATCAATGTGTTTTTACATGGTAAAAAAAGAATAAATAAAAAAGAAAGAAAATGGTGATGTTGTGACAAGATTTTTGTATGAAATGGGATGGGGATGAATTCATATAGTAAATGGGATGGATATTGTGCCTTTGTTGATCTTGTTAAGCAGGTAAGTAACACCTACCCACAATGGGAACAGCCCCCAACAAGTCCCAGCACCCAGCAGCACACCATCCACTCGTTATTACTCACTTGTGCATGAACCTCAACTGAGTTAATATTTTGTTTCACCTTGGTAACCAATTATGTAAGAAACAGTTCTCATATATAGGTAGAAAGGTAAAGAAAAAAAAAGATAACTACTAGGTAAGTAGATGTTTTATACATAGGTAAGGGCTATTTTATATTAGCTACCTATTAACAACCTGCTTGTGAGTTGTTAGTAAGTAAGTAGAAATATAAAGCAATTGGGCTAATCACCCTGGTTAACTAGAGAATTGGAACCCAACAGAGAACTGTTTCCTGGTCACTTACCATTCATCCTTCATGGTACACTGGTGGGTGCTGGTTCATAGTGGCCAGTATTGGCAACATCTGGACCAATTCCGTGTATGCAGGAAGCGCGAAAGTGTTCTCTCGAGTCCACACATGCGCAGGGTTCTGGGCGGTACATTTGAGTGCATGAGAATGACCTTGGGCCGGAGCTGACCATTTCAAGTAGCCTCTTCCAGTAACTGGTCCAATGCATATGCCATGTTTCCTCTGTAGGTGGACTCGAGACAAAAGGTATTTTTCAGCTTATTGAAGGTACCACCAGTGTAGGTGCAGGTTCCCACTTGCCACCTACACTAGGAATTTTTAGATTTCACCTTAGCCTGCTGGTTCCTCCTTGCCTTGGCTGAACCAACACCTACAATGGGCTTTTCCCCCCAAGTACCTCCTGAGGTGCTGCTTTCCTCTTCCTTGGGTCAACCAGCCCTGACAGTGGTAGCCTGCTACCATGGCAATATTATGGTGCATTCACACTTGATGTTAAGTCAGTGTCAAATGAAAATCTAGGTGGCATCCTAGGTGGCACACAATGTTAAATAGGTGATAGCTTAATGTTAAGTGAATGTTAGCTTAACATAAAATTTTCGTGGTAAGTAGGAATAAGTCCTAAATGACTAGCATGATGTTACATGACTTAACACCAGAGACCCTAACACCAAGTGTGAACACACCTTGAACTAGTTATCAAAAAGGATCCAAGTGTGGCTTATTTCTAATGAACATGCAATTATGCAAGGTTTGTTTGATAAGAATTAAAACTTGGCAAGATCCTTGTGGGTCCAGCATTATTAGATCATGAAAACCAAAAAATAGGAGTGTAGATTTTCATTTTGGGTGTTAAGTTTTACCTATGAAAATTTTGTTAAATGCAAAATTAACCTTGCCTAATAGCTTTAATGTGGGCCACTCCCAATATAAACTAAGCTTCCTCTTTTGTGATCTCTCTCTCAAAATAATTATCTTTTTCTTACCTTGTTTGATCTAATTATCAATTCCTTCTTTTATTCACGACTTAACTTCTTACCCTTGTTGTACTAAACTTAACCTTAACCTTAATGAATTGTAGCTGAGTTCAAACTTGCATTCTTCTTCTTTTTTCTAAATATGATTACCTTTCCCCTACCTTGTTTGATTTAGACAACAACTACACTTCCTTCTCATAACACTACCTTCTTACTTTTACTATACTAACCCCAACCCTAACCCAATGATTCACAACTAGTTAAGATTTGGATACTTCTTTTTCTCCATATCTCTTTACAGGCATCATTATCTTTCTCCTACCTTGTCAAAATTGATAACAACTACCTTTCCTACTCCCACATTATGCTCTTGTTCTTGCTATAATTAACCACAACCCTAAAATTAACAATTTGTAACCAAGACCACACACACACAACTTGCAACAACAAGAAATAGTAATTTTCAAAATAAAACTTCACATATAAAACAAAATTAAAAAATTTTACATGGGTTTGTTTAGTCCCTAATGTGGATCTCTTCTCCACCAAGCTCCTACCTTGCTTGATATAACATTATCTTATTTACCAACAACTCTTCATTTCTATCCTACCTCTACTTGCAGCCTTACTAACAACATTAATTTTTCCAAATCCTTGAAACTAAACTTCGTCCTATCTTTTCTACTTTCACTCTAGGGGGACAAACCTCTATCTTTTCCTTAGGTCCACCCCTTCCTCCACCTCTTCATCTTCCTTTTCTACCAAGCCCTAACATAAGATCCATGTATTTTTTTCAACTTTGCCCTTAATTACAATTCCCACCAAAATCGCCTTGAGCAACTGCCAACACCATCACTCATGTATCCACCTCCAACTCCTCATATTACTAAGTTGGAACATGTATTTGGTCAACCCACCTTCTCATGATGCAACAACCTCCTATGTCTTTGCCTCCTTAGGATACATCCAGTCCCATCAACTTTCACATTACTCATCATCACTTTTCACTCTCCTTGCATTACTTCACACATCATTCATCACTTTAAATATTGAAAGTGATCAAAAAAATGTACCAAATTTTTTTTTGTCTTAATTAACCTTAATATCTAGCACCTTATAAGCTTAAGCCACCATGTTTGTACCCTTTTATCTGGGAGGCTTACCCAGCCCAAACCAAGATAGGATAACCATGTTTAACCTAGCCCAATGATCTTACCCTCACCCCACCTTATATTGTCAAGGCCACCCATCCTTAGTAGTTCATCTTGGATAAAATCCTCCTATTATCTTACATTATGAACCTCCAATTAAAACCCCAAAACTTCATTAGTTGACCTACCTAGGCTTAACCGGAATTGGGTTAGGCTAATTAATGCCCAACAAAACCTACTTTGATAATATATTAAATTATGGGTTGGATATAAGTTGATTATTCCAAAACCAACTCTTATGCATAATAAGGTGGGTATCATTAAAAAAGTAACTAAAGAAATTGGTAATTGGTTGCAATCACAATTAAGGTGCCCAAAAAAGAATGTCACATTGCAAAAAAATCCAATTAATAGATTTCAACCATGGATTATGTTTTTTTTTGCATATTATATTTTTAGCTCAAAATGATCCATGAGTTTTATAAGTTGCAATGAACACAAGGAAGATTCAATTTATAAATTTAATGCAAAATTTAATGTCCTCAAAATTTTGAAACTAATTTTTAGACTTGATCACGACTACTGTAACTTTGTTCTAACATGGTTTTGGAATCAATAAAACAAATAAACTTATGACAAATTGCACAAATTTGAAACCATAAACAAAAATTATTATCAAATATCAAATGCGATAAAAATTATATCATATACATTTTTCAAAAATTTAATAAAATACTTAAAAAGTTTTATTCCAAATATTTTCAAGCTACAAGCATGAGGACTAGTAAATGAACATTATTTAATATGTCATCAAGCACATCTAGATATAAATTAGGGCTACATGCAAAAATAATTATGATCATAGACCATGATTTAATCTGGGTGTTATTTGGGATCTACTTTGACCCTATGAAGTTTGTGAGGGTGTTTAGCACCTTGCCTACCAAACTACCATGTTAGGTAAAAATTAAATAAGAGTGAAATTGCTTTATAATTATGTCTACCATGTGTAATTCTTGAAACATGTGCTCGAAAATTGGCTAATTTCTGAAAACTAATTGAGCTTTTGACACCTTATCATGAATCCTCAAACAAAATAGCTTTCCAAGACATAATGTCATGTGAGCACAACTCTTCATGCTTCAACAAAATAGGAAGAAGAGGGTGTGTCAATGCCATACTTATCAAACAACAATGCTAGAAAGATGATTCTTAGAGCCTCTAAACAAGAATGATCAAGACTCAAGTATATATATGAACCCTAAATTTCAAGTCCTATGAGTTGCTGATTTCACCTGTCCTCAATTGATCAAATACAAGTAAAAACCTAAATGCCATTTCACTCAAATTCCAGATCAGTTTGCCTAATAGACTTTTTCATTATTTAATAAATATTAGGCAACAAAGTGCCTAAGTTGGTAGGCAGGTACTGTACTGTTTAGCATTGCTTGTTTGTGCATGAAGAGAGAACCGGCCACATTGAACCAGCACCCACCGGCACACCATGAAGGATGGATGGTAAGTGGTCAAGAAACAGCTTCTCTGTTGGGTTCCAACTCCTTAGTTAACCAAGGTGATTAGCTCAGTTGCCTTTGTTTTAAAACCTACCTACTAACAACTCACAAGAAGGTTGTTAATAAGTAGGTAGTAAAGACAGCCCTTACCTATGTGCAAACCACCTACTTACCTAGTAAATACCTATTTTCCTACCTACCTATCTATATATGAGACCTTTTTTCTAACATAATTGGCTACCAAGGTGAAGAAAAATATTAACTCAGTTGAGGTTCATCCACAACTGGAGTAATAATGGGCTTCCAGTGGATGGTGGCCTAGTGGGTGCTGGGTCACTGTGGCCAAGAGAACCTTACTCAGGGTATGCTCCTATCTTTTGACCACCCAGGTGGCAGCTGGTCCAGAGCTAAGGTGAGTGAAAAGTTTCACAGACATAGAAACCTTATCATATTTTTGGACCATAGCAAACAAGGTTGAATTGTGGGTGGGCTTCCCTGGAATTATGCTCGGCCACAATTCCCCAACCCTGGATGTTTCAAGATAGTGAAAAAAGGCTGCATATGTTCAGTCAAGCATTTTTTGCATTTGAATCAATAATGCATAAGTTGAGCTTGTGCCAAACATATAATTGGTGTGGCATGTCCTTTAGACATCAATAATCAAGAATATTTAATCCATTATTGGGGTTCCTTTTAATTTTATGAATAATTCTAGAAAGTATGAATTTATCTTCAGTGTTTAACTGCATATATATATATATACACTTTTTAGCTCCCAAAAAATGGAAAAAAATTGAATGATAATATACCCTTGTCTTGCTTGAGGGTAAATAAAATTTTAAAGGTATGTATCCTAATACAAAGGTATATCAAAAACAATATACTTACACAACACTGGGCACAACTGATAACCAGTGTTGGGCAGTTCATGACTTTTTATGAAGAACCTCCAGTTCTCCTGTCCTGGTTGTAAAACTAAATTGGAGTGCTTACAGTTTTGGGTCCCATTCTTAAAAAAACCAAAATCCTAGTTCTGGTTTCAGGTCTGGTTCTTTGAAGGAAAAAAAAAATCCGGTTTCTAGTTTTTAAAAATAAGACCTGGTTCTGGTCCAGTTCTAGATAAACTGGTGATTAACAGCTGGTTAACCTCCAATTAGCCCCCCTTCTTCTAGTCCTGTTTTATAAGAAAAATCCCAGATCCAGTTTGGGTTCTTAAGAAACTAAGATAGCAGTTCCAGTTCAGTTCCTGTTGTATGAAAAAACTAAAACCCCGGTTCTGGTTCCAAACCTGGGTCCAAAAATCTGACTCGGTATGACACATAATTTTCTCTCCTCTAGTTTTTCTCTCCTCAAGCTTTTAGTTTTTACTTACCTAGTTCAACTTTTCAACATAGTTTCCTAGCAATTATGTTAGTCAGTCCAGAAATCAATTGTGCCCCATAACTGGTGAAAGGAGCCCCATTACCGAAATGATCTCAGCGCATGCACACACCTCCACGATATTCGATAATCTGGCCCCTCTCGACCGTCACCCAATACTGTTCATAAAAGGCTTCCAATTATGGATGAAGCATTTGTGAGGGTTTGGTTCACTCTGGCCCCATTTAAGCACAATTTTTGCAAATGGGTAGGTACCGACAATGGGAGGGAGTAGTGAAGTAGGCAGGCAAGGTACCTACAGTAGCAGTGTTTTTGTCTTCCCCAAGGTAGCGGTAAAAATTCAAAGAGGCCTGCCTATGCAATCAAGGAAGGCAGCATCCAGATCGTATGCCGACGATTTCTTCGGGGTACAAATCTTTTACCAATGATCATCTGCAACAAAAGCCTCTTTACCGACTGTTTCAATGGCGGCAATGAAATGCCGACAGAAATGTGAATTGTTTTGTTATGTAGGTACTTTGCAGCTCAGCTTTTCTTTATCATTTCAATGGACAGGCGGAGTTCTGTGGTAGCTTGATCAATGATATTGTCTTTTCTACCGATTCTTGGCTTTAAATTATTGTGGGTGTTTACTTTGGGTGACAATTGAAGCTTCTCAGCAATTTTGCCATGAAAGTTGCTGGCAAGTGGGAATCAGTTATGATAAGTGTCGTATTCATGAGCTTTGAAGTTTGGTACCTTGGTGAGCTGCTGCGAAGCTGCTAGAATGATCGTGAGTGGATCGTCCAGGTCTGGCAGGAATCCTACATGCAAATTATCAAAAAAATTGCACTAGTATAGGTCGATATTGCGTTTCTAGCTGACCAGAAGAGAATGATTTCGACGTTCGGAATCCATGATTCGTTGAAGCTGGGACGAGAAAGATCCGGAGTGACATTGCAATGGTACGTACACTCCAGGATATTTTGCAGGCAAGTCTTATTGAGATGGTGGTGCACTTGTGAAGTAGGTAGTTGTAATCAGTAGTCGATCCTGGAACTTCGTTTCTCTGTGTTCTGGGCGTGAGTCTCTGGGCAGTAGGCATCGTAGACTGATTTGTGGAGTTGAACAAAACTTGAATGCAAAGATTGGTGGTACTATGTCTACCGTCTGGACTGATGTGTGCAGTTGAAGACTTAAGCGTGATGCAAAGACTGGTGGTTGTGTGTTTACAGTCTAGACTGATTTGTGGAGTTGAACAAAGCTTGAATGCAAAGATGGGTGAAAGAGATGTGAAAACAACTTTGAATTTCAGTGGACTGACAACTTCTGCTGGAATATATCTGTGTATGGGCTTTGTTGAACTGATTCATATTTACTTATGTAAAGTTCTTCAAGAGCAAAGAGCTGGGTGATATGAAGTCCTAGGTATGTTTTCAGGTTTTTCTGTCGATTGGGGCTTTAAATCTGCTGTTATAACCTCCCAAACTCGACATTTATCTAGCTCTCCCAATTAGAGCTTTAGAGAGATCTGGTATTTTCTGGCAATCCACTTTGACTTGTGAAAGGAGCACAGGATGTGAAGCTAGGAGGGATTGTGAGGAGATCAGTGTACATGGGTCATTGGGTGTGCTTTAAAATGAGAGAAAAAAAAACCCCAAAAACCCTTGCTTCAAGTCCTCAAACACTAAAAGCCAAATACTAATGATCAAAATAGATCCACACACCCACACCCGGTACATGTACTGGGCCTCTATCAGTGTCTATCGTATTCAAAATAGTGTGCAAGTTATTCTCCAAGACTCACATATGTTTATGGTACTATGTTTATTGTCTTATTGTAGATGGAGGGCACATTCCTCACCATTCCTCAGGGTAACTTGTTGTCAGCAAAGGAGCAGGTTTCCCCATCTACTTTTTTCAATAACTTCCGGAGGGGAGGGGCTTTATCTACCACATAAAATCCTTGACAATGTAAAGTGAGTATCAAGTAAATGGCATCACATGGGTCAATCATTGATTGACCAATCAAAGTTAATCATATTTCTTTCCGAATCCTTTTGGAGAAAGTGGTATCCTTTGCATATTTACAAGGTCAAACTCAATTTCTCACTACCTAACCCTAAAGTTTCTCAAAATAACAGTGTTTACAGGCCATTATACAGCTGCCTGTGGACCTGTTCTCAAAGTGAATTGCATCTTTGTAGCAATATTTGTTAGGGCACTTGTCATGGCTATTGTGGCAGAAATCTATTCCACATTCTCTTTTATCATTTTGTCCTTAATTAGTGTGCAGTTCCCCCTGTCACTTAGTCTCCTGGGACTGTTCCTCCTGGGATCCACCAGAACAAAAAGTGAGCAGCTAAGCTTGCATGGTTACCTTCAAAATTCAACTCAGAAAAGTCATAAACTCAAAGCAACCAAAGAATAAAACCAATGAATAAGCTTGGAGACTTATGTAACAGGTTTCTGGACATTGTTAAGGATATCTCACAATTGTCTTGTGCCAACCTTGAGCATCAAAGTAGCACACATTCTGGCATATCCCATGCTGCTGTAATTATGAGATTGAGGCAACAACATTACAGGGTCATGCCTCCAGACCAAGCCACAGAAGCTAATTAGTAGACCATATAACCATTGAGATAAGTGAGATTTATTCATATTTCAAAGGGCTTTTAGCCAAGCTGAACTCTGACTCTAACAGGCTGTAATAAACTGCTTGCTAAAGCCAGTGGCAAAAGAGCTTTCACTAAACAGATATACCCCACAGTGTGTGCTGTAAGAGCACCCTCACCATGCATAAAGAGTTTAAAGAACAGCTGAAAGAATCAAATTAGCAAACCTGCTGCCTATCTCAGTATCAGTACTAGTGTAAGCAGTGAGCACCAAACCTAGTGCTGAAACAAGAATATGAAGAGACATTGGGGTTCTGTAGTGTACAGCTGTCTTAGATGCCAATGAGGTGCTTGTAGTGTGCATAGCCCAATACTGCTATGAAGACGGCCATACACATAAGGCCTGTTAACCTCACCACCTGTTCTCCACCCCAAATTCCCATCACCAGCACAGTCAAATTTACGACCATTTGTTGTTGTCAAATGACAGAAAGCTGATGTCCATCTGAAATTTTATACCCGCCAGACCTAATTCACAACATACATAATCATCATGTTGTGCTCACATATAACACACAGTGATGTCCACCCAAACATCTCCA
The DNA here is from genome assembly GCA_963920785.1 of Sphagnum contortum. NCBI lineage: Eukaryota > Viridiplantae > Streptophyta > Sphagnopsida > Sphagnales > Sphagnaceae > Sphagnum > Sphagnum contortum. Next base: position 11,717,432 of record OY987279.1, on the reverse strand, counting down.
CAACAACAATTTGAAGGTAACATGACAATGAGTGCAGCCACAACCTTATGAGAGTCACTCAGAAAGTGTTAGACCATCACCTTTATCACAAATAGCAGTGATGAACTGCCACAACTCCTTAGTGAACTTTATCAGCTCCTGATGGTGGGTGTAGATAAGTATACATATAACCTGCCCGATATTTTGGGCCAAGGAATATACAAAATGTGTCCTGAGTTTTTGTTCCATCTCTAGAAGCCATGGGATGACTAAGTCACGATGTTGGCTAGCACTCAATAGACATAGCTAGTACAAAAAGTTAGAAGTATCCTCATTCAAGCTGCAACAAGCTTGTGAGGCTAAGCTTCAATTCCTTTTAGCTTGTCCCTGTAAAAGCAAGAATCTGAACCTCAGGCATAGAGATGCCTACATAGAGGTCAGTGGTTGAGACTTCCTGTGCCGTGAACTCTTATCCTTTCAGCACACCATTTGGACTACTTGGATGCGGCACATATGACAAAGCCACATGAACAAATATCTATGAAATTGCAGGACAATCACCATTGCAACAACAATTGAAGATAATACAACAGGTGTGCAATGACAAGCCACCAAAGTAGATACCTCAAGACGGCTAAAGAAAAACCTGGAACATCCAGAGGTTTCAAATTACAGAAAAATTAGAGATGCTACTGTATCTTCTTTGCCAGTCAAGTCTTGCAGTAAACACTGCTGAAAAAGGAGAATCTCCAACTTACCCAATTAAAAAGTGTAAGAATGGTTTTAATTCCATGTATAAGGCATATTAACACCAAAAATGCCTGCCACTAGTGAATAGATAAACACCACAATTGTGGCTAAGCTAAGAACCAGTTCCAATTGTAAGTTCACAAAAAAATATTGAAGGCCTCTTACCACTACAAGTTGAGAGCTTGTCTAGAACGAACGCTAGCTACAAGATAGACATAACATAAACAACAAACATTAGCCTTTCAAGGGATCTTCTTGGCCACTAAGGTGCTCAACACAAAAACTAAATGCACCGACATCTCCAACACCCATCTAAAGGGTGTAAACTTGTTGCACTTCAAAGGAGGAAAATGAGACTAACTACCATGTTGTTATTGTGAAATCAGCATACAGGTTGAGAATCAAGGCAAAAGAAGTTTCAGGGGCTTGAATCAAAGAATGACACACACAAACCATGCTGATTTCTATGATTGTCAAGTTGTTCCAAAAAGGAAGGAAACAAGGAATTATCAGAACACTACATTAAAAAAATTAGAAGGAAGCCATGTTAGGTTTTGGGCACCCTTCAAATATTGATATGCATTTGCGAAATGCCCACAGATTAACCTACCATTGATAACATATCCATCCAATGAATGGCTACTTGCAAAACTCAACATTAAGAAATGAATGCAAGTATTTGAATTAAAAGACTTGTAGTCATCTACCAGTTACCCTAGAAGCAACAAAACCCTTCACAAATACAATTCACAATCTCCATTTTTTTTATTACAGGGGAGACACATTTCAAATTTGTGCAACAAAATAGTTGTCTTCATTAATTTTAGGCAATACTTCAAAAGTTGTAAATGTTCCCAAATGAAGCACTTATATATAAAGGTAATCCTTAATGTCATCAATGTACTCACATAGTTGCAAGCAGCATGCAAACTCAATAGAAGTCAAAACACTGCAACTAGCAATGCATGAGAACCAAGTCATTCTCCATTTTAATTGTTGCAAGACCAACAATTCTGACTATTTGCATTGTTTTCATGCAGAATCATGAAAACACTTTAGATGCAATAATGTATTGAACCCTTCCATAAACTAGATTTCAAATTGCTTGTTGAAGATAGCTTCACTTTTGCATAATTTCAAATCTAATGCAAAAGTGGTTCTACACAAACCCACAAACTACATGTGGTTGTAAGGAGTAAGCCTTATGCCAGAAAAAGGTCAAAGCACTTGACTGTGTGAGTTTATTCAGCATTCCATCAATCTACATGAAGTAGGCCTACACATTTTCCATCCATTAGTTGTATCCAACAAGAAGTTTCTAGAGAAAAAATAGTTAATGCATGTAAAGGTGGGAACAAATCATTGATCATGTGTAAGCAGTTGACAGAAGAGCTGATATTTATATGATGTAAACAACAGTAATCCCTAGTCTAAAAACATAAAAATATCAAGTCCATCAACTCAGACTTAGATTGGAGTATTAGAGCAAAATGGAAAGGTAATATTGAGGCATTCCATTGAGACGTTTCTCCCTGAGGATAATATAGAGTACCAGAGAATAGAAAATGGAAGAAAACAAAGACCCAAAGTATATATGATAGTGGAATGTGATGCAGAGAGATAATGCTGAACATATTAGTAAACCAAACACAATGTCCCAAGGACAAGAAAATTGTGAACATGCACTGAAAAATTTAGACAGCAAAGAGACCAAGAGAATGTCATTTAAGATAAACACACCTTAAAAGAAGAAATGCTATATTCAACAAGTACCTCAAGCAACATCTATGAGTCCTCAGCATCATCTGCCCCTGTACAATTCCCATGAGCATAGCTCATGATTGTGCTTGCATTGTCAACCCATGATATACCAGAACCCATGGTTGGGGATGTTGGGGCCTAGTTAGGTGCAGCAACACTTGCAGCAGGGAATCCAGCTCCAATTGCCTTCCAGGAAAGAAAAAGGTCTACCATGTCATCATCATCATCTAGCAGCTGCTCCAGCTCATCCCTCACCTGTGACAAACAGTGAGCACCTCATGAACTTCTCATATATTCCAAGACACTCTTGACACATGTTCAGGACCAGTTTCTGCAGTATCTCATCTATGTAAAATCAACCTGCAAAATCAAACTGCAAGATGGGACATGTGAGGAAACCCATGTTGGCACAGCAATGAAATTCCAATATTGCAGATCAGGCTGTTGGCCACTTTATTACTGATGTCTGTGCTTTCAAAATGATGTAGAAGATTTCCAACCAACAAAACATAGCTGCCATTCACAACTTCTGCAAACATACTGCCAGATGCACTCATCAATCTAAAACTCTTAAATCTCATGTCAAAACAAAAGCATTACCTTTTGCACTTGTGCAGTTAACCTGGTCATGGCACTCTTCATGTTCCAACTGCTGACCTGCATCCAGGTCACTTCCAAACCTCAATCAACCTCCATGGCCAAGGCACTTCCAAAATCATATTTAAAACCAGCTTAAATAAGCTGCAAACAAAAATCAAGGGACAGATTGTTAGGATGCAGAATACAGGACACACAGTGAACACATCAAATCTCAGTGCACTGCAACAACAAGAGTATTGCAGTGAAAAAATTGATCAGGTACAACCACAATTGCTGATCCTGATAAATAAGTAGAGGGGAAGTTTTTTAATGCCTTTTTTATTAAACCATCCAAAGCTGGGTGACCAGTAGATTCCAACTCTTTTGTTTTTGCGTCCAGAAAGCTGCAGATTGCTTCTAATGCCACCTCCAGAGCCCAGAACTCAAATGGTGGTACTGATTCAGCCCCAACACTACTCATCAGTCTTCCTTAAGGGTGAAGAATCGTGATCGAAGCAGGTATTCAAAATCAGTATTCTTTCGGATCTGTTCTCTGTTTTACTGGAAACCAATGTAGGCTCATTTCTGTGAGCAGAACCTCTCTAATATACGTTCTTTACATCTGATATATCAAAAAATTGCTTTAGCTCCTACAATAGATTGCTTGAAGTGCTTAAGCATTGTGCTCTTGCTCATCATCAACACCACCACACAAGACACATTGCAATCCTCAGTAAACGCACCATCTGATCCTGGCAAATCATCATTATGGTCTTGCATCTGAGGACTCCAAGAATTGCCCTTCCCATTTTTTTCCAATTCTTTAACGTCACCCTCATTTTCATTCAAACCCAAGTGATCAGAAACACCATTCACAGACAGAGTTCTTGTACAAAAGGTTCCACAATAAGACCAGTGTTGGGTGGTTCTCTCTTTCTTTATGAGAGTTGGTTCCAGTTCTTCCCAAAACTTGAGAGAACTGACTCGGTTCTTTAAAATTTTATTTTTAGACTCATGAGAACTGATCAGGGTATCACACTTCAAATTTTTTTCATCAAGCTGGTTCTCAGACAGGACGATTTTCACAAATGCACAATAATAGTCGATTTTCATATCTAGTTTTCACAATCCAGATCTCAAATTTATGTGTTTTTTCTTTTTTTAAATCTCAAGTAAAAAATAATTGAAAAGTAAAAACAAACTTGTGCTTATATGTTTGGGCACCACCTCCCAATGCTTCCTGCCTCCTCCTCCCTAAACTAACCTAAATCAAAACCTGAACTAATCTAATCTAACATAAACTAGTCCTAAACTTTTCTAACTAGGGTAGATAGGCTTGTGAACAAACACTTAAGAAATCAAAGGAGGTCAAATCCTCACACGTTGTTTGTCTGCTTCTGAAGCTCATTGAAAATTTGTAGCCCCACCTAGTACTTCCAATGTCGCAAAAATGGCTCAATTTGGTAAATGAATGAGGAAGATTTGGGGTGTTTGTTCTAATGGGGTTCAGCACTTGATGATGGATGAATTAAAGCAGATTAGGATTCCAAGCTTAAAATATTGGATCATTGCATCCTTGCCTCTGAAATACAAAAAAGTTTTGTAAAGCCCTAATTAGTGCAACCCATCAGGTTTTAAATCACTCAAAACGGACTAAAAATGAGGAAGATAGGGGGGTGGAACCAAAGAGGTCTAGAGCTATTTTTTCAAACCCTAAACCCTCCATAGATCAGTTAAACCTTGAAGGAAGTGCTTGCAATAACAGTGGGACTGTTGTAAATTGACAAGCCCCTGAAGAGATTCAATCTGTTCTGCTGGTGTTTTGTGCATTATTCAGCAATTGTCTGAACTGTTTTATACCTATTTTATTCTTAGTCTAAACTGTTTATTGACTGCAAGGCCCTGATACACTACAGGATTGGTATTTAGCATAGCCTGTAAACTCTAAGCAAAACCCAAGAAAGTGAGAAGGAGAAAGGAGACCTCTTTTGCTGTTATTACGGCTTTGCTATGCTGTTCAACCCACAAGTGACAAACATATGTACACAAAGAAAAACATGAGTTCTCTACTTGAACATTCCTACCACCAATGTCAACAATGAAAACCAGGCTCCTCCTTGCAACAGAAGTACCAAGGTTGTGATACAAAGACCGCCTGTTGCAATGCTAGAAAGCAATATTTGTGCACAGATGTTTGACATTGCAATCTGATCTGTTCCTGCTAGACACTTCAGTGGCACCACTCTGCACCAGTACTACTGCAACTTGCAACACACATTTGCAAGGTTGCAGACCAAGCCCTAGGATGATGACAAGCAGAGGATGTGATATCATTCATGCAAGATCTGATCTATTCCTGCCAGACGCTTGGGCAGTGCCTAGAAAACACTGCTCTGTACCACCACCACCACTACTACTGCGACCTGTGATACACATTTGCAAGGTTGCACACCAAGCCCTAGGATGATGCCAAGTAGACAATGTGATATCATACCCAAGTGGATATGAGCTCCTGCAGTTCAGCCCTAGGTTGATCTCAAGCAGACAATGTGATATCATACCCAAGTGGATCTGCACTCCTGCAGTTCAGCCCTAGGATGATGTCACATAGACAATGTGATATCATACCCAAGTGGATATGAGCTCATGTGGTTTAGCACATTGGAGTAGCACTTCAACACGAAAGACAACAACACAAATCATATCTCAGAACCACATTCAAAACCAAACGGTAGGTTTGAACTTTGCTTTACTGAAACCAATGATAGGTTTCCACCATCATCATCACACTTATTGTATACTACAAAAGTCTGTGAAAATCCATGCAATAGTGTGAGAGCCAGGCATGAAGGGTACTTTTGCTATTGAAACATATGAAGAACAACACTCATACATACTATTGTCTTACCCTTTCCCTTTGCAATCCTTGATGCCTTGCTCCCATGAGAAGATGGAAGGAATAGACAATCTTGATGCCTGTCTGCAAATGAGAGGACTACAGGAGAGGAACAGACAATAATCTCACCTCAAGATTCAGCACAATGGCTGGCTCCTGCCTGAGAATTGTTGATGGATATGATAAGAGGGGATCCAAAATGCTAAGGTCACGAGCATGGATACTGACGTGATGCATGATGTCATACTTGAGCACTTCCAACAGCATTGATTCCCCTTTGCATCAACCAACATCCAGGATTTGGATGCTGCCACCTTCTTGTTGTTTGGAAATGCTGATGTCAAATCTGGCACTGAATTTACTGCCACCATCTCAGAGGCTTGGCCATTGTGGCATACTAGGTTCATAACAGGCAAAAGCACTTAGCAAGCATGAAACAATAGGAAACCCAACCCTAAACAACAGGGAAAACCAGAGCACAAAACTACCAGATTCTTCAGGAGCCGGTTGTTGCCGCCACAGAAGAATTCTTCGCTCATCATCTTGCTGCACATTCTTCTGATGTGCTTGAATCTCTCCAGATGCGTGGATCCTCTTGATCAAAGCTATAGTATAGTGGAGCTTGGATCAGGTGTTTCTCGACATCTGCATCCTTGTAGAAAAGATCTGCGTAAGAGCTCTGAATCCGCTGCAATCATGACGATGATTTTTCTCCTATTCAGACACAATAATGAATGCACAAACAACATCCTGCTGAAGTCGATTTGTTGCTGGTCATCATGTGGTGTAGATTGCCAAGTTTCATCGCAACAAGATCCCGAAACTTTTGCCCCCTGATGATGGATAGATAGCAGCAGTGTGTTCTTCATCAGATGGATTGGGGGGGCTTCCTTCTCCAGAGATTTGTCAACAAACAACGACACCTAATGCTTCAAGACAAAAATCAGAATCTGAATTTCCGAGCTGAGACCGAAGAGGACATGACGATCAAGATGCTTCCAAGACATTATTGTTACTAAGCGCTTTCTTTCTGAAAAGGGTCTCAGAAATCACACGAGACCTTCTTGCGCGCGAGCGCGATGGTGTGCTCGATCTTCAACCGAAGATTCAGAAGATACCAATTCGATCCATGAGTTGATGATGGAAGAGATCAAACACAAATGCAGTATCAGCGAGTATCTATCTCATCAGTGACTATTGAGAACCTCGGGTAAGGATCCTCGGAACTGGATCGTCAGAAATCGTGCATAGAGAGAGAGAGAGAGAGAATCTTGAGCCTCGCACATGAAGGAAGAAGAAGTGCGGCTGCTCGAGAACCAGACCGGCCCGCGATCGGCCACAAAACCTGGCAGGCAGAAAATCCCGACGTTCTCCTCGGCCGCACCCGGCCGACGTCTGCCTGCCATTGGAGCTCCCCTTCCGGCCTGCCCACGAACTGCGGCGCTCCGTTTAGCACTCTGCCCGAGTCTCTCACGAGTTTCATCGTTCACCTTCGTGCTCCAGCGTGCTCACCTGCCTGCATTCCATAGCCATTTTCTCACTGCACACAATACCAGCACTGTGTTTCTCAATTTTTCCTTTGAATCGCATTTTCTTCTGTCTTTCTCACTGCACACAATACAAGCACTGTGTTTCTCAAAAAAAATCTTTGAATCACATTTTTTTTCGGTCTTTCTGTCCATGGAACCTTCTCAAGAGCCAAGTTTCCTGACCCAGATGACGATGGGTTCAAGCTCTTCACTTCCCTTGTCCATTGTGCCTCACACAGCACCTCCAGCTCCACCCAAATCCAAGAGAGATTGATTGGAAAGATGGTTCTACAGCATTGTTTATGTATTTGTTTGAGGAGAAGTTTCTTGCCAATAGCATGAACAGCTTGACACAGCAGCAGTGGCAAGAAATTTTATTCAGGATTAAGGAGGCATTTCCATTGAACCCTCAGCGCAGTTGGGCTCAAGTTCAGTCCAAAGTACATAATATGCGGAAGAAATTTAATCAATTGAAACAGGAGCATGGAGAATCCGGCGCAAATGGCCATGGTTTGAGCGATGTTTAATGATTTGGGGCAAGACTGCCAAATTTGTTTTTAACAAATTGTATGGAGGGCAGGGAGAGAAAATTTGATCGAGCAGCTAAAAAGGTATGCAGACTTTGTGTGCATGTGCGCATTTTGTCTGTCTGCCTCCCTTTCTGCCAGCGAATTTTAAGGAGCAGGCAGGCGTAAGCCAAGGTTTTCAATATCATGTGCGCGACCCAAGAGATCGCCGATGCGAAAGCCAAGGGTTTTCATCCTTTCCGATGAAAACCCTAAACCCTCTTCCTCCAATGCACTCGAAGATCTTGACTCTTCATTCTTGTAATGGAGCAAACCCTAACGAGCTCCTCCTGTTGCATGCACGATCCGTGTCGAATTTCTCAGCATTTTATGCAATGTCCAGGCGCAGATGATTGAAAGAGGAGAAGGCACGAGAGAAGGAAGATCGTGTTTTGCAGCTCAATTTTTCTCCAGGAGACTTGGAAAGTTACGGAGTTTTGTTGTTGGTGCGAGTGGAGAAGAACAAGTGCAGGTGCGCGAGCCAAAATGTGTTAGTCTCTTCCATGTGCGCGGGCAAGTGTTGCCGTTGGAGTCGAAGCGCGGGAGGAGGAGGAGGAGTTCATCAGTCTGTTGTTGTTGCAAGTGTTTTTTTGTTGTTGTAATTGAGAGTGGAGTGGTATGAGAGAGAGAGCGAGAGAGAGAGACAGTAAGCCATGGCTATAGCAGTGAAGGGGAGCGTGAGGCGCGCTTGGGAAGTTTTTCTCTTGCAGGAAGCAAGTTTTGTCTTGCAGCACCAGCAGCACCGTTTGCTGAATGAACGAGCAGTTGGCAATCAAAGTTGCAAGTTCTGTCATAACGACAGAAGGCTGGTTTCTTCGAGCGACAATTCTGTAAATGTCCGCAATGCAGCTGGGGAAGAGATGAAGGGATCTCTCGACGCTGTCGATCACAGACAAGGAGGCGGAGGAGGAGGAGGAACAAGGCACATGGATTCTCGCTACTGGAGATTCAGGTTTCGGACTTTGGAACCTCTTGTTGTTGTTGGTAGGAATGTGGAGCAGCCATCACGTGGATACCGTTGGAATAGTAGTAGTGTTGTAGCTGTGAACGCCGCATTAGAAGGACTAGAAGAGGAAGCAACACTGGAGTATGAGTATTTTGCTGCACAAGAAGCACAAGAATCAGAAGAATCAGAGGCAGAAATGGAACAATCCATATCCAAGCAGTGGCATATAGACAAGTTGTGTCCGACCAGCATGAGACTGCGGCGAATCAAGGAGCGTGATTACGACAACATCATCGAGAGAGAAAAGAAGCTGAAGATTGTGTTGCGAATCAAAGACATTCTTCTGAAGCAACAACCAGAATGGTCCATGACGTTGCTGGAGCTAGGGAAGCACAGAGATGACATCGGACTACCAGGCAAGAAGCGATTCATCGCCTTTCTGAAAACCTTTCCTGCAATCTTTCAGGTTGTGGAATTGAGGGAACCAGGATTGTTACCTTGGTTTCATCTCACCCCAGAAGCAGAAGCAATTTGTAGACAAGAGTGCACAATCCGAGAACAAATGCAGGACGAACTTATTGTGAAACTAATGAAGCTTCTGATGATGTCAAGCACCAGGAAGCTGTCACTTGCAAAGATTGCTCATATTGCAAAAGATTTAGGTCTACCTGCAGATTTCAGGAAAGGTTTAGTCTATGAATATCCTCAATACTTTAGGGTAGTCAAGAATCCAGACACAATTCCTGGATGTGAAGAAGATCCCCTTCTGGAGCTTGTTGAATGGAGTGAACAATTGGCTGTAACTGCAGCAGACAAGAAGCTCCAACAATGTATGCAAGAAAGCTCATCAGGTATGCTTTGTGGAGGTTTTGTAAGATTATGAAACATGGTGAAGGATGGCTTTCTTTATGTCTCAGCTTTCAAATTCATGGTTTAGGGAATCAGTGAAGACTTTCAACATGGTTTCGTGCATGGGTGACAGAAGTTCTTCTAATCTCTGTCCTTGCAGAAAACAATTTCGTGTACTGTCTTTTCTTCCTCAGCTCTTCCTCCTTCATCCTCTTCATTTGGGGTTTTCTGTGTTTTTTCCTTCTCTCCTTTCTCTCACCACTGCGATGTTTTTCTTTTCCTCTTTTGGTTGTTTTGTGATGTTGTTTATCTGATTTTCATTTGAACACCAGCTAGTTAGCTTCTTGATTGCTGCAGATTAGTACATTTGTGTATGCTGTTCAGGGAGCTGTGAAAATGGATCGATTTGTGCTCTGTGTAAATCTGTGCAACTAATTTTGCAGAAGTGGTGCCAAGATTGGAGATCCGGTTGCCAAAGCGGTATCGCCTCTCAAATAAAGATAAGTGGGTGGTCTATAAGTTTCATGAGCTTGAAGCTCCAACACCATATGAGGATGCAAGTAACCTCCATCCAGCCTCTGCAGAGGCAGAGAAGCGTGCAGTTCTCACTGTTCAAGAAGTTTTGTCCCTTACTCTAGAAAAGCGCATCCTTGTTGATCATCTCACCCATTTCCGGAAAGAGTTCAAGTTTTCAAATCAGTTAAGGGGGATGATAATTCGGCACCCCGAGCATTTTTATGTCTCCAGAAAGGGGGCACGTGACACTGTGTTTTTGAGGGATGAATTTGAAGGAATGCATGTGCCAGGCCAACGACAAGATTGTGTTTTACGAGACAAGCATCCTCTGGTACTAGTCAAGGAGGAATTTGCAACTTTGATGCAAGTTAAACAAAGAAATGCACCTGTGACAGATGTGCAGACTCCTGTCACTGGCAGCTAGTGAACAACATCCCTTCTTCTAAAGTAAAGCTTTTTCTCTTTGTTCAATGGAAAACACACACCACCTATCTTATGTTTTTAGCCTGAATTTCTGTCAAGAAACAGTGCAATTGCAAGGCTGTCTATGTAACTATTGTCACTAACAAAGCTGTATTCCATTAGCATTCATGGGTGACCACCAACCATCTCATCAGATCACATGCATTGTGCAGCAACCTGACAACACAGAAATCCAGCATGGGCATGAACCTCAATCAACTTTGGATCAGGTTGAAGCCCTCCTAGTCTAGATAGTTATTCTTGTCGGATGGAAATCATACTATCAATGCTTATGGGAAGAGGTTTAATTTTAGGTATAGGATTATTGGTCAGGATCAAGGGGAACCACATCGTTAATTGCTTAATTATAATCCTTCATGGCCAATTGAATGATAATTGTCTATAAATCATTCATTTTCCCATTGCAGCATTCAGATGTTATTAATAATGTGACACAAAAATTACCAGAAAGGGTTGCACGTCTTAACCTTAAGATTATAATTTCATCTTATGATGTTATCCATAATGTGACACACAAAAATTACCAGAAAGGGTTGTAAGTGTTAACCTTAACATTATAAGTTCATCTTATGAATCAGAAATGATTCATTAGGTTTTCTCTCTGTTAAGCTTGAGTGGTCCATCTCCAACATAATAATATCCGTGGTGTCTGTCTGTCCGGTGGTGTTGGTGTTGGTCCTCCTTTCCATCCATCCGTCTCGTCGTTCGTCCCGTCATCCGTCCATCCATCCAAGTTTTTCATCCCGAAAGAAGAAGATGATGGAAGAGTCTACTCCTATAAAGAAATTGGTGTCAGTGTCTTGATGCAGTTATTCCTGATTGGCTGGAGCCCCCCCCTCCCCACATCCATTGAGGGCCTCAGCCAAGGTGAGCGGATGGTGGGATGGTCAACATAGAGGGAACCAGGGAAAACTGAAAAATATCCTCCATTAAATCCCCCGCCCCCCAAATTTAAAAGAAAAAAATGCAAGGCACATTCAGTGTGTGCTTGGGCCTTCCCATGGGCTGCATGAAATTTCTCCTCCCAAAAACGTTCATCACCATTTTTGGCCTGACCTTTATCCCTCACAAGTCCAACTTTTTTTTATTGAATTTGATTGGGCCCGGCATAAAATAATTGAAACTATGAAGGCTCACAAAAATTGAAGATTCTATGGATAGATGGAGTGCCTCCCCCTTTGGCCCATCGATATATGTGAAAAGGGGAGGACTTTGAGCAAAACATATGGGATTAAAGCAAGGTGCGATTGGGAATACCCATGGGGAACACATTGGGAACGTGGGGAACATTTTGGGAACCCATTAAGAACTTAAAGGGAACACCGTGGGAATACAATAGGAAACAGGGAAAACTGAAAAAAAAAATCTTCCATCCCCCCCAGCTTAAAAGAAATAAGTCGACTTCACAGTGCCCAAAGGTCACGGGTACCCATCTTGCCCGGGAGAGGCATGCTCCTGGTTTAAAGAAAATAAATACGATTTAAAGAAAGGGGGGGACTTGAGAGTGTCCGAAGGTCACGGGTACCCACTAGTTTTGAATATAATCTTATAAATTCTATTAAGATCTTGTGTTAGGACTTCATTTGGGGTTATGCCCCTTTCTCTCATGGTGTTGAAGGTTCCATTATATATACTTGGGTAATAAATAAATCTTATGGTTTAATTTGAGGTTATGATGCTAGTTCTTATTTGCTTTCTTAACACACATGGGATTAAATATCAACCATTTATGTACCTTGGTATACCCACTTTCTTTTTAAGTACCTTAGGAAGAAGTGGTGTCAATACATATGCCATCCTTTCGACCATTTGATTTTTCTTATTGTCACATAAGGTGATACCTATGATAACGAATTGAAATTATTGAAATGATAATGCACATAATGTATGGCATTAATTTGAAAACCAAATAATCATGAAATATTAGATGTGTATAGTCTAAATATATCATGATTTCATGTTGAATTCTTGTAAGTAATTGATATCATTTTTCAAACACATCATCAATGGCCAATAATTTTTCATAATTAAAAATTTATAATGATTAATGTTCAAGAAAAATTCATAATTGGAATAAGACTTACAACACAAAAAAATTAAATTAACCTTTAAAATAATCAATTTGGAAACATTAACACGAATAAATATAAGGGTTGCCATGATTGAATGCTTCAAAGATTGAAATGCAATTTAGTTTCAAGTTGTTATTCCAAAGGTTGATGCTTTCAAACCAAATGAATCACAAGGATGGTCGTTGTTTTGAAATAGTGTCTAATTGAAAAAAACTGAAAAATAACAAACCCAAGAAAACATTGAAAGGTGCAAAAGTCACATTTGCCCAATTTAGTGATTGTTTGAAAAAACATGGGTTTGTTTGTCAAGATAATATTAGGGTTGTCAAGAGGGACACCCTTATGCTAGTAGTAGAGATGCTCTTAATGTCTTTCCAAATGTCCCTAGTACTAACAATTTTCTTAAAACATTTTTATCAAAGATTTTTATTTTTATTTTGTTTAGTCTTACCGTTTCCTATCATCCATTACTATCTTCCCCACATTGCTTGGTGTCTTTTCGACATTATCTAATGGTTTTTTGGTGTTATTTCCTGATGTCATGTCCCCCATTGTTTTCTTTGGTGCTGCCAAATATCTTCCCAAAGTTTTTCAATGTCCTCTAGAGCTTTCCTAATGTTGCTCGACAACCTTAAAGCTTTCCCAACTTTGCTTGTCATCTCGAAAGGTTTTTCAATGTTGCCCAACATCCTTTGACATTCCTTCATGTGTTATTTGATGTGACTTGAGATCTCCCCATTATCCTTCAACATCCCACCATTGTCTCAAAAACAAATCTCAACACCCCCTAATGTTTTCTCAACACTAACCAACACACCTTGGCATCTCCCCTTTTTGGTGTCCTTTGGCATCTCCTTAACATTATCTGATGCCTTTGTCATGCCCCAACATCCACTCATTGCTTGAAATAAAAATTCTAACATCCCCCATTGTCCCATCATCCCCATCATTACCCATTGTTTTCTCATCATCCCTAAACTTATCCTCATCATTGCCTATTGTTTTCTCATCATCCTCGAGCCCATCATCTCCTGAACTTAAACAAGACGTTTTGAAACCCAAAAAACCAATGGCAAGCTTAAAATTTATCAAGGGCACCCCCTTCAAGACATCCCTCAAGTCCCAAGGACATCACAAGAAAAGGGACTTTGGCAACCTAGATAACATGATAAATTAAAATTGATCACAAAAGGTGATGAATTATGTTTAGAGAATTCATGATTTCTACAACAACTAGAAAACATTCATAATAATAAAAAATCATAGTATTATGTAACAATGGGTATAAATTTTTTTATGAATATGCCATTTTTGAAGCATTTCAAATCATTTTTTTAATTGATTAAATGATGAAACCACACCATTTTAATGTGATTGCACTTTGAACATCAGAAACTAGATATGAAATCATCAACTCATAATGGTTCAAACCTTATGAGAATTCATGTGCAAATGTTATCACCAAAAATGATGTCATCAATGCATTTCATTTCACTTTTATGACTTTCATTTGTTTTGCGTAAAGTTTAATTTCTTTTAACTTATCCAAAATAAATCATACATACTGGTTGTGTTCTTTAAAATTCCTTGGGAAAATAAAGATGTCATCAACATAAACCAGAAAATCATCCAAATTTTCTCGAATGACATATTTAATGAATTTAATTAATTTATAATTTAATTCAATTTGGTGGGTGGGACCAAATCCATTTGGTGGCCATCAAATTCAAATAAATTATAATATGTTGGAAACAAAATTGAATTTATTTTCTTTTTAGAAAAAACATTATCATGTGATTTAGTATTAGATTGTTCTTAATCCCCAAAACTATCATCAATGTACACAATCCCTACACATAAATAACATGAACATTTGACTACCATGAAATATATATATTGGGTGTGTGTATATATATATATATACATGAACTTGGAATAACACACTTGATGACCACCAAATTTTTATGTTTTAAACTTTTATGTATCAAATCATTATAGGAAAACATATTTGTATATAGAAAATATGAATGCAATGGGAGGAGATGACATAGCTCCTAACTACCATTTTCACAATTTAAAAATTTTATTGTATCAAATTATTACCAAAAAAATTATAACTTTAATTTTTTGGGAATAGTTAATATAATAGAAGCTCATAAAATTTTATCCACTAACTTGATATACTACATTAACATATTGAATCCCAACATTCATTTATAAAAGGTGTATGAAATTACAATGTAATGCATGATTATTGATGACGTTGCGTCGATGTGTTTTTTTGTAATTGTATGGTTCAACCATTGCTTTGTTTAAGCTTATATTAAACCCACCCTTATAAAAAAATTGAAGGTTTTATTTACACCTTATAAGGTTCACACAAATGTAAAATTTCATATAATGTTATGATTGTCTAAATGTTAAAAATTGGGTAAATGCAAACCTATTCAAATGCCCCAATATGTGATGTCAAAATATGGTTATAGATGCCATTTGATGGTTGCACACACATTTTTGTATTCTACCTTCAATGATATGTGTTGGGAGAGTGACATGCTTCCAAACTTAATAATTTTGTTTATTGTCACTCAATTTTTTTATAATTTCTTACTTTCCTTAATAACAAAATTGTCTTTCATCATGTCATTAGTGCCTTAAATTGATTTTTAGGAGAAATTTTCATTTCACATTGTCCCATTTGCCAATTAAGCATTTTTCTATGTTGACTTACTAAACCTAAAATGTTTTTGCAAATACTTCTCCATAATCTTTGGTTTCAAAAGAGAGGTCATGATGAAATTTCCTTGAAAATTTGTCATAAGTCACTTGCCATTGCTTGATATGTTGCATGGTTTAATTCAAGTGCTTAATACATTTGTATCTTTGACACTTTGGTGCCAAATGGTTTTAACCCAATTATCTAACCTTTTTCATTTGTCAAAAAGTGAATCAAAATGGTGTGACCCACTGTAAGGTTTTCTTTCACCTCTCAATCATATGTTGTCATGTTTTTTTGGTTCACTTTCATCTTATGTGTCTTATGTGCTTTCTTTGTAATTAGTATTTTTGTTTTTTTAAGATGTGAATTCCTTAATGTCAATGAAAACATTGATATTTTTAAAAATATAATTACCTAAGAAAAAATAAAATAGACATTCCACTTTAAGAAGAAAAAATTAGGACAAAAAATCACTACTAGCAATTTGTAATTCAAACTTTTTAAAACATGTGAAAACATGTCAAACTTATACATAACTTATGAATTGCATCATGATAAAATCTTACAATCTAAAATGCTTGAAAGATCAAACAAAACATTTCAAAACATAGATAATGAATATGAATAATAAACTATATATTAATACATGTTGTATGTTCATATATAATTTTTATTAATAAATATTTCATTATCTATCAACAAATAAGTTAATATTTCATGAAAACATGCTACACATTGTTGAATTATGCACTCTGCACCCCCTTATCACAAGTGCCAACTCTAGTCACAAGTAATCAAGAACATAATACAACTAATTAAACTTATGTGCATTTTGCTCCAAGAAAGTCCTTTTACAAATATTCACATAACATATTACTACTCATATCCTACATATATATTTTCCCCCCAAAATCATATCATATTCTTGCTTAGGAATTTTAAACTAGATTGTTTTACACCAATTACATGTGCTTAAATGTTCAAGATGCCATGTAACAAGATAGCTAAATCTAATAGGCAAAAAATATTTTTTAAATAATATTTTATTTTATTTCATCCTAGGACCTACACGAAGAGTTGCCAAAGACCTCAAAAATGGGACTAGGTTTACCATGTTTTTGTAAAGTCATCTAAAGGTGCCAAAAAAAACACACACACACACACAACAAATGTTGCAATTTTTTGCTTTCTAACCATTTTGAATTAGTGTTACCTTTTGAGTTGGGGTTTTCTTCACACCCAAATTTTTACTTTGGATGCAAATTTCAAAATCCTAATAACCACAAGGTTGGCCTCATTTAATTTTGCAATATATATTTAAGCCATCAAGGCTACAACTTGCCAAAATAGTTATATACCCTTGTGTTCTTTTGGGATAATTGTGATTGACACCAATGCATGAACAAGTATACACACATTTACAAGATGACACAAACATGTTTGAACATTAAATTAAAAAATACATATTGAGCAATATGTGATTACCAATGTTAGTGATTTTGTTGTTCATGTGGTAAGGTGTATGATTAAGTTAGTGGTGGAGAACATGATTTTATTGAAACTATCATTTTGAAAATAACTTTGCAATGTGAAATGTCACTTTGTTACAACTTCCAAACATTTGAATGTAAGCAAGATAAAGTGAACAACTTGATTACCTTGTCAAAATTGGAACAAGTATATTTTAAATAGCAACAAAACTCATTATAAAATTGTGAAATATTGAATGTTTTCATTTCAATGACTAAATATGATATATGTTTACTCTACTGATATATGTGCATTGATTTTCATATTTCAAAGTGTAAGAGTAGGTTTTAAGTAGGTTTTTCAAAATACAAGTAGCTTTTAACATCTACTTTTCACTATGGGCTTTTGATTTCAAATAGGTGTCAAGTAGGTTCTTACGTAAAACTAATGATTTTCTTTTAATGAATTGTTAAAACATATGTTGTTCATTTCCTATCTTATTACATATCAATTTCATTAATGTTTTTAACCAAAAAATAGGTTTGAATGCATATTTTTCAATCAATTTCAAATGTAATTTTATCTACTTTTTAAATTCATTTGTTTTTTTTTTAGAATTAAATTCTTATAAACTTAATAAAGCCAACTAATGCTACTTGACACATATTTTCACCTGAATTTGATGCTACTTTATAGTAGTTATATGAAAGGCACATGGTTAAAATGGAGACTTCTACTTTTTGGGTATACTTTATCTTGCTTTGACCCATTTGTGACAAACAAAATCTACAAACTTAATCATGCCATTTAAAGAATATTGTAACATGTGCACATTTCCTAAATGTAAGAGTTTATACCTTTTGAACTAATGCCTGAGCTTGTTTAAGGATGTTTTAATTCATTGATGTTACATTTCATCAACTTCCCAAACATTGTTAGCATGTGAAAGCTAATTTTGAATGTTTAAAAAAAATATTCCCTTCATTATTTCAGCATTGTGCATATGGTTGTCATTCTTGCATATGATCCTTGAATAATAGTCATGTCAAATTCAATTTTTTCAAATTGCCCATTCAATTGAATGTATGTGCACATGATGTTTTACAAAACATCCTTGTAGTCTTTCAACTTTAAAAATTATGATTGATTTTCATATATATAGTTACATTTTTTATTTCTAGCTAATTTATGATTGTTTAAAACTTTGTTTGTAATTGATTGGGTAGGATTAATAACCACTTAGTTTACAATCCATTCATACATATTTTCTTCCATAACCACATATTTTACTTTTGAATCTTGTAAAAGTTTATTCAAATTAGTTCACACATATAATTAAATTTACTTTAAAACTATGCACATTAATTAACCAGTATAAATATAATAAAATGATGCACAAGCAATTGTTTCGTCATATGCTTACTTTGGAATATTTCTGAAATTTTAATCTTTTTAATATTTTCATCTTAAGGTTGATATTTTTAAAGAATCAAATATATGTAATTTTCAACTATTTAAATAAAATAAAATATACTATTTAAAAATATTGTGCTTTTGGCTACTTTGTATTCATTAGATTCATTTCAAAAATTTCACATGTTCCCATAATATATTAAAAACATTGTAAAATACACTAAACATTTTCAACATTATTTTTTTACCATTTAAAAACATGTAAAATTAATCATTTTTTACTCATGGAATGAGTTGTTTTACTATATTTGCACATTTAACATTTCATGCTTAACTATTTTTACACTATGATGGCATTTAGTTGGGTGCTGAAAAACATAGAAAAAGGGGGAAAAACATAAGGATTAAAAATAAGTGAAATTAAATTTTAAGATGAACCTTTAAAGTGCATATTAAAATAATAGTTGTATGTTGAACAAAATGAATCCCTGGAACTCCAATAATTAAGTTAAAATAATTGGTGAATACTTATCAACTTATTATTGTTAAATTTAATAATCTAACATTTGATAACTTGTATATTATAATAATATATTACAAAGCTACATATGGTAAGAAATTTCCCATTTAAAACCTATAATATGTATTTTATTTTAGTCAACAATAATAATGTCCTAACTTTTATTTTAAAATTGCAATAATTTTTTAAAAATGTGTAACTGGGTTTAAACGAAATAAATGTTTGATTTCAAATGCATGGTATTTCAACAAAATTCCATAATGTTAACGAATATATCAACCTTTGTTTTAATTAGGAAGCATTATGACCCTAACATGGGTATGGGATTAATTTCAAGATTGGCAACAAAATGTATTTTTTTAAATGAAAGAAAGTTGAAGATTATCAAGTTTAATTCAAGCTAAATAATATGTTAGGGTTCAAACATAGTAAATTAGACCAAAAAATACATCTGCTTAAAGTCCCTTTTAAAAACATGACATTTTTCTATAAAAATGCAAGAAAGTATATTGGAAATTTGTTATCTTTCATTTTGAAAACATCTATGCCTCCATTGAGTTGAGTATAAAATTTGAAGAACCTTAATATAATAAAAGTAGGTAACAAGTAGGTTTGAAATTGTTTAATAAATATTTTTTTCAAACCTACTTTTACGTTACAAGCTAGATATATTTTCATTAGAATGTGAAAAAGAATGAAAAACCACAAGTACATTTAGGACCCCATTAATTCAAAAAAAATTTAAATGTAATATTTCATCTACTAACAACCTATTTAAAGACTATAAAGTAGACTGTGAGCTTTGCTTGAATTCCCATGAATATATTTAAACCTATTTTAAACATGTAGTCTTTAATCAAAGTTTTAACAAAGTTGAAAAAATATTCATACTAATTTTTAAAGTAAATAATATTTTTAAGTTCGATATATCAAAACATACTTTATGGCTACTTTTCATTATGCTACAAAATACATTTGTAATCTAATTTACCATGCTTGGACATGTTAATCTATGTGTAATGAATACAAATGAATGCAAATAAACTCTCACATGACATGTGTTGCAAGCTACCAAAACTTCAAAAATCCAATTCTCACTTTGAAAATTATAACTTTCAAAATCTCTAAGGCTTTTGAACAATGTTTTGAGTGGATTATTTTTTCAAATTAGGTTATTTGTAAATCATCGAAAAAGTTTTGAAACTTAAATAATTAAAATGATTTATATTTTCATATTGATGATTTGAAACAAAAGTTATTTCCTATTCAATGTTTGAGAATTAAATTATCAAAATGATTTTGAATCGTTAAATTATATTTTAAAAAATTAAATCACTTTGAATTGAAATTTGATATGTCATTAAAGTGAATCCATGTTAAAATGAATTATGAAATGTATAAAACTTATTTAATTTTACATAAATTTTAAATGGCATGCCAAATTACATTTTAATGTTGAATTTTTTCAACATACACTTATATAATTATGCATTATATGAAATGAAAATTTTAATTTAATGAATACATTAAAAAAATCTTTAAAAATACACATATAACCAAAAAATTTAAAAACTTAATGGACTTTTGAAAATATTTTAAATGATTCAAAAATGAAGTATTTATAAATTTTTCTAATGTGTATTTATATAATAAAATAATGCAACACTTTTTTAAGTCATAAATGTTTTACATCAATTCAAAAGTCATCATTAAAAAATATTTTTAAAAAATCACTCATTCTTTGATTCTTTTGAAATTGAAGTGTTCAATGACGATGAATTCCTTAAAGCAAACATCTGGTTAGTCCTATGGAAAAAAACGGAAGGCAAGAAAGAAAGGTAAGAAAGGTTTCATTACCCAACCTTCCATACAATGGAAAAATATTGGCAAAAGAAGGATGCCTTTGGGCTAATAATTCAGCAACCAAGGATAATTTGTTTTATGAAGAAGTAGTAAATTGCCTTTCAATTGGCTTTCCAATTCACGCAATTAACTTAGAACTGAAGGACTTTCAAATTGAGTGGAAATGGAACATGAAGGAGAAGAGGGGGATATAAACTCCACATTATTGGTGCATATAGAAGCAAGGATAGGATCACATTGTGCTCAATAAAAAATAGTTGGACTTGTGTTGGACATAATGAATATGTAAAATGATATTCCATATGCACCCCTAGCACATAAATTTGTCTTGAATAAAAACATAGGGGTAGAAGGGATAACCTATTTCAGAGGTATTCTTGCCCATCTCTTCTCCTCCCCAAACGCTACTAAAAGAAAAGGTCAACCATTCAGACCATGATGGAACATGCACGAGAAGGTTCAATCTTCTTTTTCCATTAAAGTTCCAACAAAAGATCAAGGGAAAATTCTCATGAAGGAGAAACTAAAGAGGTTGGATGGTGAAGGAATTAAACAAAAACAAACTTAAAGAAGATCATTCAACTTGAAGAGCTATTTGAAAAAACATTATAATGATGATTAGTACACTCATTCTCAACATTGTCTCACTTAATGTGAAAGGGCTCCAAAAGGAACAAAATGCAACCAAATAGAAAAGGATCAAGAAATGGATGGCATCCCTTGCCCCCCCAACCAAGTTCTTCTAATCTAGGAACATCACTTGGATGCAATTAACTACAAACCAAGCAAAAGGCATTGAATTTTAATAAGGGACGGCCTTGTGAAATCCAAGGACTCCAATGGGAAGATCCAATCGAATGAGTGTAGGAACAACTATCCTAGTGAGTAGGCCTTTCATTGTTACTATCCTAAGCCATGGCAATATTCAGAAGGGAAGAGTTCAATTTGTTTTCTTGGAAGTTTTTAACCACAAGACAATTGCCATCTTTGACATTTATGGAGTTAGGAACTTTAGGGATAAGCCTAACACATGGAGGCTGATCTTAAACCAAAACCAAGTGGTTACCCACAATATCATTGGAAGAGATTTCAACAACTTGGAGGTGGTAGAAAAGATGGGACCAACAAGGCCTCTTTTAATGCTGAAGAAAGAAGCCACCACTTGGCATCACATGACCACAAGTATGGGTTGATCAACGTTTGCAACTGGATAGTTTCAAAAAAATGAACTAAAAAAAATACACTTTTGATAACAAAAGGATAGGTCCAATTTCATTTAGTTAAGTTGTCAATTTCCATATAATTGGACTCCTTAGGTGGCATGATTGAAATCGCCTTTCCAATTGGTCCAAATATGGGATAAGTGTTCTAAATTTTATTTTTGACTTTCACAAGATAGGAAGAAAAAAATGTTGATCAAGGAATTGGTGGGTCAAGAAAACACACTAACCAAGTAAAAAGACATTTCCCATTTTATAACATAATTTTACTCAGACTTTTATACAACTAAACCCCAATTATAATCAACTTCAACAGCTCAAAACAAATGCAGGGAGTCGGTCTCACATAAGGGTTCAGAGGTTACAAACAAAGGACCTCAACACACAGCTAATGTTGGAGGAAATTTGTATGCCATTCTCGTTATGCCGAAAGAAGAAGCTTCGAGTACAGATGAGCTACCAACAAAATTCTCTTAGGAGAATTTGGAGTCTGTAATGCCAACCTTGACATAAGCATATAATGTAATTTTGAATGAAGGTCGAATTTCAAAATTTCTTAACAAAGGCCTTATTGCCTTAATCTCAAAATCTGAAAACCATTCTAGAATAAATAATTGACGCCTTATTACTTTATTAAAGAATGTTTATAAAATCCTAACCAAATTTCTGTTTAGAAGATTATAGCTCTTCCTTCCTTCCTTCCATCATAAAACATAACCAAATTAGTTTTTCTTTTTTTAAAAACATCTTGAATATCAATTTCTTAGCTTAAGAATTTTAGATTAGGCAAGAAACAATGACTAGAAAGTAGTTCTTTTATTACTAAATTTTGAAAAAATCTTTGACAAAATAGAGTGAGGAATTGTATTTAAAGTTGTGGATAAGTTCGGTTTTTCCCCTACTTGGATTAAATGGGTCTCATCATCATATTGGCTTTTTAGTTCAGAAATCAAAATTAATGAAAACATTGGGGCACCATTTAAACTAATCAAAAGTTCTTTCAGGCCATACAACTTGTAAAAAACTTGATCAATATTATTCACTAGTTTTTTAAGACTACAAATTCATAAGGGAATTGATTAACATTGATTAAAAGCTCTTTAAGCTAGTTATACAATTGATAAAAAATTGATCAATGTTGACAAAAAGTCATTTAAGATCATAAATTCATAAAGAATTTTATCAACATTGATCAAAAGTCCTTTAAGGCTATACAATTGATAAAGAAGTTGATCAATGTTGATCAAAAGTTCATTAAGACCATAAACTCATAAAAAAATGATCAACATTAATCAAAAGTTCTTTAAAGTCATACGATTAATAAAAAAAATTGATCAATGTTGATCGAAAGTTTTTTAAAACCATAAATTTATAAAAAAAAAATCAATATTGATTGGAAGTTTTAGAAGGTTATATAACCAATAATGAAGTTGATCAATATTGATTGAAATATCTTTAAGGCCATGTAATTTGTAAAAGAAATCATCAATATTGATCGAAAGTTCATTAAGGTCATATAACTCATAATTATTTTTTTCAATTCATAAAAGTTTTTTTTCAACTTACAATGAAGAAAACATTAATGTTTTTGCACAATAAAGATAATAATGAATTTATGAAAAAATTGACCCCAAAAAACTCAATTTTGTGTGCAAAATATTAACAATGAATTTATAAAACATTTATAAAACATTTTCAAGACATTTGCAATGCATGACAAAATATTTATAAACGATTTATAACATATCTTTACCAAACTTTGTCATTACATAACACAAAATTAAATTTATTAATTAAAATATCATGTGTGTTAGCATTAAAAATATTTGTAATTAAAATAATAATCATCAATGTACACATCCCTACACATAAATAGTATGAAATATGTTTAATTATTTTAAAATGCAATGATGTACCATTTAATGAATTATGTACCTCAATAGGTTATTACAAAAATTACAGGTGATTAGAAAATTCATTTAAAATTTTTATATCTTATTAATTTGTACAAAAATCATAACGTTCTATTTTTTTTTGAAATCTTAATAAATTTTGAAATATATATAATCAAATTAAAAATCAAATTGATTTAACTGCATAATATTTTATTAAAATTTCAAAAATAGATTTTCTTTTTAAAAGGGAGAAAATGTTATGACCTTAATTTGAGTGTGGGATCAATTCTTATGATAAGCAACAACATGTTTTTGTGAAATGAAAGAAATAGAAAATTTTCAAATTTAATTCAAGTTAAACAAATAATTAATGTACATGTAACAAATATAAATGAATGTAAACACATTTTCATATGAAAACATGAAATCTGATGAAATCTGTCAAAACTTCAAAAATCAATTTTGAATACTATGAGCTTAAAAGTGTTTAAAACCTTTGAAACAAGGTTTTGAAAACAAAACTTTCTTCAAATTTTGTGAGTTATAAATTTTATTTTATTTTTGAAAATTAAATAATTAAAATGTTCATATTTGCAAAATGAAAATTTGAAAATAAATTATTTTTATTCGAAATTTGATACAAAAGTATCAAAATGACTTTAAATCATTTAATTGTTCAGGGAAAAAAATTAAAATCATTTCAAATTAGGAACTTGATATATTATTAGAGTGTGTTCATGTTAAAATGATTTATGTTGAATGGAATTTTTTGCTCACATGATGACGAATGATTAAATTGTAAAGTGTGAAAGGAAATTGAGTAGGAAGACTTGGTATTTAATAACATAAAAGGTGTTTATTGAAATGATTTGAAGAGATAAAAAAAGAAGTGTTTGAAAGGATGTTTAATTGGCTGAATTCAAAAATTTGAGAATGGGGATGCATTGGTATGGAAGCAAACAATGTAAAAATTGAAAGTGATGGAAGAAATCAAAATGAAAAAAAAAGTGCATTAACAAAGCTATTGTTGATTGTCAATCCTATGTTGGGCAATGAATTTTTCGAGAATATGTAATTGCTACTTACTTTTATATAAATTTAAAATAATACATCATGTTAAATTTTAATGTCAATTTTTTTGGGCACACAAGGTATATAATCATTTTTACTTAATAAATAATGAAAAAAATATCACATTTTAAAATATGTATAATTATTTTTTAATTTAATATTCTTAATTGATTTTTAAATGAAATATTTATAGAATGTTTTTTTTTAAAATTATGTTATAAATAATGTAACATCTTTTGAGATCATACAATTTTTACTTGAACTTATAAATCTTGATTGTAAAAATATTTATTAAAAAAATCAATTTGATGTTCTCATGTCGTTTTGAGTAGTTAATCAATTATTTGTAAACAATACACATGAAAATTGAAAGTTGTTATTTTAAACATGGATCTATACATTAGTTAATTTTTTAATAATATTTTATTTGAAATTTTTTAAATACAAGTTGAAAAATCTTTTATAAGTTTTCAAAATGATGAGTTTCATAAGTTTATTGTTCAAAAACTTTTAGTAAGTGGTAAAAAAAATTGTTATTGAGATATAAGTTTTTGGAAATAATTAAATAATTCAATTGGAGAATAAAAATGATGATTTTCTTCATGTTCGGGCCATTTTGATTTTGATTTTGATTTTGAGTTAATTGATGGTTCATATGTGGCCCATTTCCACTTTGAATTATTTAAGTTAATTATGGCATATCATGTTCAAAAATTGTCTTTGACAAGTTTTTAAAGGTACATGAAATTGCATGATTTGATGTTTTTGTTAACTTTGATTTTCATCGATTTTTCAAGTTTCATTTCATGTTATGTTGGTAATCATTTGATAATGTTTCATAATTTATCATGAACCGATTGAAAATTAAAAAAGTATGAATATGAATGTTTTTTAAAAATAATCAACCTTGACAAAATGCATTATTTACAAATATTTTGAAAACTCAAAATCAAAGGATTATCAAAATTATGAACCAATTCAAGTTCAATTCATGTTATTTTGGTAATATCCTTACTAATTGGAAAACAAATATAAAAAATATTGTGTTTTTCATGTTATAATCGCATGAGGAAAAACATTTATGTGTGAAAAATGTTGAAGTTTCAAACCTTTTGTGTGAAAAAGGATAAACTTCATGCCATGTGTTTAAACATGTGATTTACTCATGTGATCCCTATCATATTTAAATTCATTTCATCAAGTTACTTGTCAAACTTTCATTTCATTTTATCATATTTTATATTTGTTTATGTAGAATTTTAAAACAATTTCTTGTGATAACAAATCTTTTTGGATCGTTCTCCTTTATGAAACAATTAATTTTTATTTTGAAAATTTAGGAGATCAAAAATTAACTTCACTTCATCAAGTTGAGCAACCTTTATTCAACAAGTTAACAAAGTTCAAAACCATGACCTTTCAAACACTTATTAATCTAGAATAATATTGAAAACTTTCCCAAAAGGTTCACACATACAACAAGCCCTTGAAAACTAAACATCAATATCACCTAGATCTTTACTTTTCACAAAGAAAAATTCACTTTTTTTCCCTTCATGCACTTATCGCATGCATGACCTAATCCATGATTCATTTTTTCTTCTCAAAACTTGCCAACATTATGTCAAAACATGATGTTCATGACTTGAACATTTTATTATCAATGCCCCAACTTAATCATGTAACCATGATTATTTTGATTATGAAGACATGATTATAATCATTTTAAGTTGATCAAACTTGTTTGACTTATCTTGTTGATCATGTTTGATCAATTTTAACAAATTAAAACATTAAAATATTTAAAAACTTATAATAAGAAATAAAATACATAACTAAATATTAAAAAATTAAATGGAAGTTATAAGTAGGCTAAATAGTTAGCCTACTTAAATAGTATAGATAGGTAGGCTAGGTAGGTAAACATATAAATACATATGTAAGCAAGTAGGTAGGCTAGGTAATTAAGATATGCAATTTAGCTAGCTTATGTAGGTATGCAAGGTAAATTGGAAACCTAGTTAGGTAGATAGTCTAAATAAGTAGGTAGATAAACTAGGCATGATCTAAATAGGCTAGGCCTAGGTAGATAGATTAGGTAGGCATATGTAAACTAGGTAGGTAAAAGTTAAATCCACAAGTAGGGGAATAAAAAAGTAGTAATGGAGTTTGCTCATGTTAATAAAATGGACAACAAAGTTGTACATTTGCCAGAGAAGATGTGATAAATATGATCTAACATAAGTTCTGACAACAATAATGGGGGTGTTCAGGAAAAGGGTAATACAATAACAATGGAGTTTTTTTGTTTGTTTGTCAAGTTTTTGTTTATCTTAAACGAACTTCAAGTAGTAGACAAACCAACAAGTCGATGAGAGAATGAACAGGCGAAGCTAGATTCTTTTGAGACTATTGTGGACGAACACGAAGAAAATAAAAGTAGAAGAAAAAGAATAAAATCCTGGTGCTTGCTTATGTTGTGAGCTACTTGTCAACTTCCATTTTTCCACAATGTCCATAGGTTTTAAAACACTAGCAAAACTTTTTTGTAAGAATTTTCTTTTTTTGCTTGGTTAGCCTAGATAGATTGATTTGCCCCATCATTAACCCCATCTTAATTTGTAAAAGGGCGTGACATTGGTTATGCCCAGAAGAAGAAAGAAGGAAGGTTTAGGGTTTTGGGATAGGCATCCAAATAATAATAATAATAATAATAATAAATAGGAAAAGGCCATAGTAGTGGACTATTTTGTTTGCAAACCATTTTGTTTAGGTAACTAATTGACTCACAGGCCTATTTAGGGATCTTTTTATTACAATGTTTTTTCCCCCCTTTTCTATCTAGTTTTCGACATTAGTAGATTATGGGACCCATGCAATAAGGAAAAAAAATTGAAAATAATAACACTTGGTATTAAAAGGTTCATCTAAAACAAGTACATGACAATGCAACATAAAATACAAATCTCATCGGGGCACCCAACTAACTAGCCATCCTTGAGCATCATAGTGCATATTCTAAAAAGGTGAAGACATAATTAATTTTCCACCACAAAATTAGGAAACTTTTGTGTGGTGTTCATTGTTTCAAATCTTGTAAAACTAAAAACAAAGAGTGAAACTTGTAATATTTTGGTATTAGAATGTTTAGGTCTTGTTGAATTTAATAGAATAGTGATCGTGACACCCATGCCTATATCGAAGTTAGGGTTTGGCCTTGGCATAATGCCTTAGCAAAGTACTCCTTGGAATTTATTTTATTTTTTTCATTTTGTTTTGTTTAATATTGTGTGACTGGTTTTATAAATTTAAGATTGCTTTATAGCAGTAGGCAGTCTTTAGAAAGTGGAACTAATGTTCATAATAGACCTCCTATTTTATGGGCACCAAATGTTTCATGTCCCCCAATTTGTCATGTCTTATCAAACCTTGTAGTTCTTCTCATCACCCATTTGTTTTATCATGTGCCACCATAAACTTATCTTCCACCTCATCCCCACGCAAATCACAAACCACCCATTAGTTACCCCTCCCATTTTAACAAATCACACACCACCTACTAATTCACACTATTGACCCCAACCTTACATTTTCTCAAACCCCATCGATCATGCACAGTTACGACATTTTTCGCCTCCCATTTTATTGGTTCCTACAGTTGGCCATGATCATACCCCTAACCTACCCCTATATCTTCAACATGTTTTTAACCTCCACTTAAAGTCTTTTGCCCCATTTGTGAATGTCAATTTATTAATTGAAGGTTAATTTGTCATCAGCGTTCCTGTCAAACATCTAATTCATTTAATCTAAACCTTTGTGATCATCATAGTTCCACACCCTCCCTTATTCCCACCTTGCTTGCATAAGTTTGGACATGGGTTTCATCATTGGATGTCCTTAGGTCCTTTCATTTAAGCCTTTGCCATTTTCGATTATATAATCACATCTCCATTGCTCTAAGACGTGATATACAAGTGACATTTCTTTTTTCATTGGTTAAATTAAAGCAAGACCCATATAATGTGATAATTTGGCACTTATTATCCCAATGGTGTTTTGCTTTGCCCTTTCGTGGTGGGGCAACGAAGCATAGGGAAACATGGATTTGACTTAAACACTTTTTAGCATGCGATTAAAAAAACTTGCAAAAGAGTTTTTTTTTGCAAGTCTAAGTTTTGGGTGACTAGTTTGAGTCCAATCCTTTTTCCTTAACATGGTCTTCCAATTCACAAATATTGGTTTCATAGTTTAGGTCTTGGGTGTGTAAAGGAATAATTCATAGTAGTGACATACGAAATACGCGTATTTTTCGAAGGTGTTCAAAAAGAAGTATTTTCAAGTATTTTAAAATTTGAAAATGTGAATATGTGAAATACGTGAATACGATGAGCAAAACGCTGAGCAAGCTGAGCTTAAGTTGTGCCCAAACCCAAAGACAACGATGATCAAGTATTTTCAAGTATTTTTTAAAAAGCCCAAAAAAACGTATAATATGCGTATGTTTGAATCGAATTGAGAGTATGTCACTACTATGAAATAATTTCAAGTAGTTCGCACTTTGGCACCATTTTCTCTTACACCTACGTCCTTTGACACCATTTTAGTTCTCATCACATTACACCCTGAATCAAATGGCTATTTCTCACTTTTTTTCAAAGAGTACAAGCTAGATTAGGACCTTGAGTTTTCTTTTGATTCATTCAAGTTGGCGTTACAATGCATGTTAAATTATTGGTAAGTGGTCATTTTGGGATGGTTTTTGAACACCTTCAAGATTATTTTCACCTATAAGATTCAATGAGTGGATTTTTTTAGTTGTTTTAATTTTGTTCTCATATCACACATGGTCACATTCCACCCCAAATTGCACGTGTCTTTGGAGCGACTGACTTTTTAGCCATAACCAAGCCTTTTAAGTGGAGTTCAATCTTATTGTAGGGGGGCAAACATTGTGTTGATTCACAAGGTGCATTTTATGTTTTCAATTTCATGATGCTTTTGTAACACATTTATCTTCATACCAATTTGGAGTTGTAATTAAGGGCGGTTGTGAAGTAGGAATCCATGCCATCAAGTGCATTTTGAACCTTCATTTCAACTAGGTTGTTCTATAGTTAGATGTGGCAAACACATTCAATTTAGTGTTAAAATGGGTCATATTTTAAGAACTTCATGTAACAAGTGGGGACATCATACAATTCATCCCCTTTGTTCATGCATTTATGCATTTGAGTTTCCCTTGTTTTACAATCATTGTAATTATGGAAATGGTGTCATAATCAACTCATTTGTTATGGGAACTTGACAAGGTGATCCTTTTTGGGGGGTGGGGGACTATTCGTTTTAACCCATTTTAAGGCTGTACGTTTTATAATTAGTCATTTCCCCTTTTGTCTATTTCCATCCATTATAAATGACATTCACATCATAGGTTTCCTTTTAATCGTATCATGTGCATATGAACATTTCCAGACCAAATTTTATGTAATAAGTCTTTCTATCCAACTTCATAAATGCATAGCATGGTCACCCATTAGATTTCAACACCCCATTTTAGTTATCACCTCGTCGAAAAGAATTAAAATTTTGAAAGTTCTATTGGGCACCTCAATTTTCACATCATCCTTCATCAAAGATGTCATATTAGAGGATGCTTAACATGTGAACCTTTTTCTTAGAATGGGTGATGTTCGGGTAGCCTTTAGAATTATAATTCGTTGTTTCGTGCAATGCCCATTTTGTTTTTTATGATGCACCTTGATCTTCCATCTTCACAAAGATTTTTTTTTTTTTGGGTTTTTTCTTCCTTCTAGTGTTTGGATGTTTTTTGGGTCCATGATCCTTTGATAGCCTAGAAGGACCTCTAGTTCGTAAATAGGCCTCATTCTCAATAATTTTTGGTGTTTTCGAACTTATATTAATAATCATCATCGCCCCATTAATCTATTTAGTGAGTTGGCCCCCTAATCTTTTAGTCATTGGGTTAGGTTTATGGTTGATCAACATCCCTTCCTTCTTAAAGCCTTAACACGAATTGATAATAACACATTTCCTTTCTAACAACACTTTAAAGCTACATGTGATCGTCTACCACCTAGCTTGTGTGTGTTTTTTTCATTTGAATAACTTATCGGGCAACAAATGATTCAATTTCAAAATTCCATTTTGAAATGTTTACACCATCATACCTTTCCTTGCATGTTTTTTGATAGAATATTTGAAACCCATTGTGTTCCGAATTTTATCATGTTTTAACCCAAGGGCGGGCACTTAGTTTACAACTTGATTAATCTTTCCAAACTTTTGATTATTTCCCCAATTTTTTCACAACATTTTGTACATTACTTAGATTACCCCATCCTTCAATTGCATGTATCTTTCAATGTGTGTGCACACATCCCATCGACCTTATGAATATTCACCTTTTATGTAACGTTCATGACAACAAACACATTAAAACCCATGATGTAATTGGTGACACCTTTGTTGCCATTGCACAATAGGCTAACTTTCATATGGGTCATGAACAATTACATGTGATTTTTTCAATCACATTTAACTCCTTTCATTGACAAGTCAACATTATGTTCATCAAAAATTGCATTCACACCTTAGTTAACATTGTCATTGCCAACCCAATGCAAGCGTATTTACCTCACCAATCTTGCGCATCTTAAGGATTTGCCACCTCCAATGCAACTCAAACCAAAGAAAAGAGTTATTGCAATCGACACGCTATTGATCAATTCCTCTTTTTAGAATTTGAAATATTTGGTTGCTTACACAAACATGCCGATGTGTTTTTGCACTATTGTGTCAATGCCATTTAGAACTTGAAAGGGCCAAAGTTTTCATCTTTCTACCTTGGTCACTTTTTTTCATGAAAAAGTTTCAATCACATTACAAAAGATGCAAGCATTCTTCAACTTAAGTCGCGCAATAGCAGCAAGCTTAGTTACTTCTTGACTGCCACCCCTTCAAAACACACCTCCCATCACCACGACCGATCTATTGTAGGCCACTAATTTTTGACATAGAAATATGGCCAACCTATAATAGGCAATTGATTTTGGACAAGGAAAGCTTTTGACATCTACTTTGAGCCAACTTGACATTCAATAACTTCTCCCTTTCCTTTTTCTTTCACCTTTGTACATTTTCCTAATCTACAATTTGCCTTTTAATAAAGCTTAATAGGATTAAAGAAGAATAATAAGAGATAACCTCAAATGATCTTTTTCAAATAACAATTCAATGACTATTCAAAGTTGATGGATTTGTAGTAAAGATATCACCATAAGGTAATCAACATTGACTACCAAAAACTACAACCCCTTAATGAACCACATTATAGAGTTTGGATGAATGAAGCCACACATGGTAATGACAATATATTAAGCATGGAAGAGTTCACAATCAAAGCATTAAAACACTCCAAGGAGACCATCTCATAACAAAATCAGCCATACAATCCAATGTATGAACACATCACATAGAAGTTTATAGAACTCTTCTTGACACATACATTCATATACACATCTTTTGTCCATGCAACAAAAGCAATTTCAATATTAACATTGTACTTAAAAGGATGCTGAATTATATCCCATTGTTAACCTCCAATTTTCAATTTTGCATTATACTTTGATAATGGTCTTGCTTTGAGCACATGTAAACTAAAGGATCACAACTAAATTGTAGATTCACATTCAATAGCAAAGTCAGGTAAATTTGTCTAGTGACATACTTACTTGGTGTCATCAAGCTTTGATGTGGTCGTGCTCTGAGCATATGTGTGCTTATACAAGCGGTAAGATGGATCTCTTTCCAAAACAATGGCAGAAGCACCACCCCCTCCATTGCACACAGATGCAGCTCCAAACTTCTGGTCTTGAATAGCAAGACCTGTCAGAAGTGAGATGATAATACGAGCTCCTGATGCTCCAATTGGATGTCCCAGGGACACTGCACCACCATGAATGTTTATTTGTTCTTGACCCAGCCCAAGGAGCTGTCCATTTGCAAGATCCACCACCTGCACTCCCACCACTAGGTCATCCTCCAGAGATATGTACACACATCTGCATTAGAAATTGGACAATTATTAATTAAGCATGCAATGGAAACAATAATGAGACAGAGTAGTACAGACTGAAGGGGTTCAGAAAACTTGCTGAGAATGCTTCATTTATCTCAAACAGACTAATGTCATTCTTGCTCAAGCCTGCATGTTTCAAAGCTTGTGGAATTGCCAGCGCTGGTGATGTGGGATATTTTTCTGGGCTCTGTTGCAGCATAGACATGTGAACTTCATGAGTAAGCTACTCAGAGTGGACAATTGCAACTAGTTGCCATCCCCATTTTCTGTCTTAAAAACTTCTAGTGAAGATACTAGGAACAATCCTAGCTTAGTTATCTAGACCACTGAAATGAACATTTGACTGAATGAGCCACTGCATAACTCACCTCCAGACAATATTTCGATTCTACAAAGACAAGTCCTCATACATAAGGCTCCAAACTTGTTACCTGAGCAGCATCCCCAAAACCACAGATGCGGGCCATGATAGGCAGGTCCTGCTGCTCAGCATACGCAGCTGAGGTGAGAAGCAGGACAGCTGCCCCATCACTGATACTGGAGGAATTGCCAGCTGTGATGGTGCCATTTTCCTTGAAGACAGGCCGAAGTTTCCTCAGTTTCTCTGGATCAAACTGTAACCAACTTTCAATGTCAAATACATGATAATAGTCTTCAAGGACTGATTTGAGTACCCATTCAGCACATGATTTGAATGGAAGCTGATTCAACTCCCTCACAAAGTTTTAAAAAAAAGGGTTAGTATTTAAATTTGTGCATGCTTTTATGACCATCTCCAAAATAAGACAGGGGTAAGCTGCATAGTTGTAGAGCATACCTTGTAGCATTCTTCATCTTGAGAAACAACAGTTGGACCTTGTCCTTTCCTACCCTCAAGCGTCACAGGCACAATTTCAGCCTTGGTGATCCCTAGCGCTTGTGCTCGTGCTGCACGCTCATAGCTTGCAATGGCATGATCATCCTAGTGATCACAACACACATATGAGAAAACACCCTGTCCCCTATTCCACATCAAAAGGATGTTAACCATGCTCATGCCCCTAGACCATAGCCCAAGTCCGAATGGATAACTAGTGAATATAGCTGATAACTTAAATAGCACTCCATACCTGAGCACCTCGAGAAATTTTCATCTCCTCTGCACAGAGCTCAGCACAGCTTCCCATAGACATGTCTTTAGTAGGATCCCATAGTCCATCATAAAGCATACTGCTCTTCAACTGCAAATGTCCTAGTGTCTTGAGAGATGTTGATGCAGGTAAGAAAAAGGGAGCATTTGACATACTTTCCATCCCCCCAACACAAACTACCTGATTTATGCCCAACATAATGCTTTGTGCTCCCAACATCACCGCTGTGTTCAAGACAACATTGATCAGCACCAGAATTTTCAGTGCACAAACCGATGACTAGTTACTAGCTTGTTGCACAGGTAGCTTCTAAAGTAGTAGGCACAGAAATGAAAAATTGCTGCCGTTTACTTAGAAAAAAACTATTTACCTTCCAAGGAATTAAAATGCAGATACTGAGGTTGGCTGATGGCAAGCAGAAAACTACCTTTCATGCCAGAAGCACAGACTTTGTTTATGGTGGTGCAAATTGTGGAAGAGGACAATCCTGCTCCCTGTGGACCATGTATCTCCAGTGAGAGCTCTGTGAGAACAAACCCTGAACTCCATCACTTGACCAAGCATGTAACTATTTAGATACTCCACATGTTTAACAAAAGTAATGTTTCAGCAGATATTCTTCAGATAAACATCTCAGCATTGCAGCCAAACCCATTGAAGCATGTGAATCTGTATGTGGCTGATTGATTTGCCAGACAGCTAAGAAAACCCATGAGGAAAAAATCCTGAACTTAAACATCAAGAGAAAGGAAGTTGATAAAATTTACCAGAGCAGCTTGACGAGCAGGAGCCTGGCCCAAGCCTGCACTTAAAACATTCCCCATATACACCTCTTGCACCTGGTCTGTTTGCATCTGGACAGATTCCAATGCCGCTGCCCCAGAACCATGCAACAATCCCAGAATCTTAAGCATCTAAAATGCAAAACGAAATGCTACTGAGAAACATATTAGTCTGCATGGAAGAGTTCCCACTCAACTCACAATACATGCATTGGCTGCTTCATCATGAAGCAGACCATCACAGAGATGATTAGAGCATGACAGCCTTCCACAACAAGAGTCTAAACTTGCATATACTTCATGAACCCTAGTATCTGAATCATAGAACAGCAGAGTGATCAAAGTGGTGATGCAATTATTGAGCTTGCTATCTGCACTGGCCATAAACATATCTACCATCCAATCAATTGGTAGCTAGTGAACATGACTAGCTGTGATGATACTTCTTTCTGTAGATGCTGCAATCCATGGTATAGTGCATGGACAGGATTCTAGTCTTAAAAATTGGACATGGTCAGTCAATAGCAACAGAATGCAGACTAATCGCCCCTTTGCCCTACCTATCTCCACAAGAGTCTCACACTACCAATTCTGCTATACTAATTGTGGAGATGGCTTTGTCAGCAGCAAAAGAAAAGACATGCTTGTTGGCCTGCTCCCAGCTACATATCTGCAGACTAGCCTAACCTAATTAAGACAGCTTGTCTCTGTGGAGGAAGAAGCAAATCCCTAGTCACAGGGTACACTCAAGCTTCCTCTACACTGAAGATCGAATGACATAAGAAAACAAAATCCTCGGATTTGCATCTTTCCTCGACAGAACTGGCAATTGAACGGTATCTTCTCCTTGTGGAAACGAGCACAAGCCTAGACACTAGAGCGGCGTTACATCTTCCTCCTAGAAATCTGGCACAGTACTATTCTCAACATCACTATATACATGCCTAGAAACAATCATGCTTTATCCCCGCGGCAAAGGAGAAGAAAGGAACCAGACACACGCGGAAACAGCAAGCTGCACACGTAAATCTATCCACCTGCAATAGCGAGGGATCCAAGACGGGTGGCAGAGACCGATGCCAGAGAGCCGTGGAAGGAGCCGATGGGAGTGCGCTTGGCGGCCACGATGACGACATCACAAAACGAGCTTGCAGAAAAATTGGAAGATGCAGACCTCGCAAAACGCCGCCACGCCGCGCCTCGCCCAGCCATGGTTGCTACTGCGACGATGCAAAAAGCTTTGTGCAACAACAAAAATCGCAGAAAACTAGACTTGAACAAGCCTCAAATCGCCACTCGACATACAAGGATACGTATTTCAAGGCAGAGCTGGATTCAACATCAGAGTACTGCAATAAGAAGACGCAATCCTAAAGCAAAAGAAGACAAATCCAAGAACAACAGTTTGCGAGAAAACACTCATTTCTTCTTTCACACAAAGATTTCGGGGAAGACGACAAGTGCATTGCAATCCAATCCCAAATCCCTGTCATGGCTGAGTCACTCCCGAGTCCCAGCACGTCAAGTCCTCCTAGAATGGATCCTTCAACTAAAAAGCTGCGATGTCTTTACGGATCATAGGGTTCACGACTGGAGTGAGGAGATTCACGAGGTACTGCAACGTTTTTGTCTTGATTTTTACTTTGAGTTCCGAGAAATTTGTTTTGGCAACGTTTTTGTCTTGATTTTTACTTTGAGTTACGAGAAATTTGTTTTGGCAGGAAGCAGCTGGAAAAGCATAATCCCAGCTGGTGCAAAACAGTTGTCGGCGTCAACGGCCTGCAGTAGTAACCTAATGAAGGGCTGTAGCTAGAATCAAAACGTTTGGAGCGTTGGAGGTTTCAGTGTTTTCAGCATCGTGCTGTTTCCTTCTTGACTGAAAAGTTTTGCAGCACTGGCAAGCATCTGAACCACGGGTGTGAAATCTTTGCACACTGAAATTAAATGACACAACATAAGAAACTGCACACTGCAGAGCGGTACTGGTGAAATTTTGCAGAGAACAATATGCAACAGAAGTAGATGCCAGTAAGTGATGAGTCATAGATAAAATGTCTGTCCTCTTCAAGCTTCTGTTGTGATGATTTCTCTGCAATTTCATAGATAATATTGTATGGCCTCTTCGTACTTTTGGTGACATCTTGGTCAACTTGAAACTCTTCAAGTGTTTGTTGTGAAGATTTCTTTGCGATTTCATAGATGATATTGTATGGCCTCTTGATACTTGAATACATCTTCGTCTAGCCTTCAACTCTTCGATTTCCTGTCGTGGAGATTCCTCTGGTGTTTCATAGCTATGTATGTACTCTTGATCATTCATAACATCTTGGCCAGCCTGCAACTCTTCAATTTTCTGTTGTTGAGATTTCTCTGCAATCCCATAGATATTTACATACTCTTGATACTTGCTAACATCTTGGCCAGCCTGAAACTCTTTGTCCTTGGCTATTATCGTTCATGTTTTTGATGTTCTAGGATTACAGCCTTGCATGCAAGACTGTAGTAACGACTGTTTGAACTTTCTTGTGTTCAAGTTTTCTTTGAACACCACCACAAGAATAGCTCTGTCAGTTGTTTGGAGTGATAACTCCTGCTGCACTTTGAGCAGGAAATAAAACCGGCAGATGTATGTATAGTAGAACACATCTGCTTGCAGGAAGTTGGCCAAATTTGCAGCCAGATTGGGTGAGAATTCTGGTTGGTGGTGAGACAGGAGCATAAACCCTGCATCCCAATGGCAACAATTCTAGAGCAAAATCATATACAAGGAGATAGTTCAAGAGCACCACCAAAAGAAACAAGGGGAGAATACCCAACAGGTGTAATGCCAAGGCACCAAGATTGCAACAAAGTAAATGAAGATCACTTGAAATTCACTGACAGGAGTTAGGCAGATTTCTGAAGCTGAACTTCTTCACAGTAAAGCTTCAGCTTGTCTGAAATGAAGGATCAAAGTCATTCTTCAAATTGGTGAATAGATAAGGTCAAGCACCAAACTGAAGTTTGCAATGTACTAATGACATTTGCAATCCAGAGATGAGAGTGGGCTGATCAGCAAATCCTTGTATGTGCAGGTATCATCAGCCCATTGAAGTTATGTCTAGATTTTACTGTGGTTGCCTTTCAAGCCTGCAGGAGCACCCAATGCACCAATGGCATCCACTCTGCACCTATGCCCTTCCAAGTCCCCCTGGCGGGAAACAGAATTGTACAGTGCACTAATGAAATTGCAATCCAGAGATGAGAGTGGGCTGACTGGCAAATCCTTATATGCCAAGGTATCAAATGGACATAAATTAATACCCATGTGCAACAAGTATCACCAGGTACCTCAGTAGGTTTGTTAATTGCAAATCTGTCTGAAATAAGGTTCAGTGCAAACGACACTCCAGCATCTATCTCACACACCCACCCAATTGAAATATATCACTATAGGAAGCAAAGCAAACCATGGGAACCCTCTCCTACACACCAGGCAAATCGAAATGTAATTTCTAATCACAAAGGACCAAAGTACAATCTTGTGGACAGGAGATCAAGTGAATGACAATAGTGTGGTTATCGTTGAATGAAACCCTTTAGAGCTATGTGAACAAAACACAACAAGGCACCACAAAACTATCTGTGCTACTGTGCACCATTACATCTTGCGGGATGCAGTTGGGAATCAAAATTTCATGAATAGCAAAAGATCTTGAAGCTTTTGCAAGGTGTGGTGCCTTGGCCAAATTTTTTGGCAAGGAGTGCAACAAAACAGTCCCAAGTAGTGCACAGTTCCTACCTGAGCTTCAAGCTGCTACTACTTTGTACTCATCTCACTCTGCATGGACTATGCAAATCTCCCAGCTTGGAGCATAATGGTGTATTCAGTGGCAAATAATCTGGTCTGCAAAGAAGGTATTGAGTTTGCTTAATGAAATTATGGGCTACCGGGGTTTGATTTTGCTGGTGAAGTGACATTCATATTGAATGGTCATGCTATTTAAAGTCAACTTTCTCTTCAGTGTTCAATTTTCTTCTTGTGCTCTGTGGCTCCAGTTGGATTGGGTGCACAGTGTGTGTCTTCTGTGCATGCCAACAAATTTACTCAGTTCCTTATTCTTGATATCAGCGGTTGCAAAATGCAACAGTTATCATCCTTCTCAATTGCAGTAAAGAGAAAGTGTAGGCAGGTGTTGTGGCCACCTCTGATTCCAGACCAACAACTACTAAAACCCTGCTTGAGACTTTGTGAGGGAGTTTGATTGTGAGAGAGTATGTGAACAGACAATTTTTGAAGTGTGTGAGGATGTATACAAAATTACCTTTCCACAATGTTCTCTTGAATGAGCTCGATTCTTCTCAAGGGTAATAAAGAGAGAAGGTGAAAAACCCTTCAATTCAAACTTTTCGTGCAATTGTGTAGAAACTTCGAGGTTTTAGTCTCCTCACAAAAGAAAATTCTTTAGTCCACACAAACAACAAAGAGTAGAGCATGGGAGCAAGTTAGGAGCAGCATTCCATTTCCAGAGTGAACCATTCAGAATGAAGTGTTTCATCCAAACATGGTTTTATCACATGACTGACACCAACGAATTCAGGCCAGGCTTGTTATGAAGTTCTGATCAGGTGTCACAATCACTTGAGACATATTGCCCCAAGAATCAAGTTAACACATCCTTCAATATCTCACTGAACTCTCCCAAGAGTAGCAGAAGCAGGACTTCACAAAGTTCCTTGGATTCAATAACTTAGATCGAGAAACTGCAGACAGATCTTCAAGGACTACCTGCAAGTAAAGCAACCTGGATGGTGGTTTTGATAATCCTCCAGAAAGGTCTCATTGGAATGCAATTTTCGTATTGATGACTTCATCGAATCAAATGCCAACACTTGCTAAGCCAACATCATAGCATGTTGAAAGACATCAGCAATTCTCCTAGTCCTTAACCAGCTATCTTCCAAAAAGAATAATGGGTTTATCATTAGATTTTTCATTTTTTTTGTGAACACAAGCAAATCCAACTAACAAATTGTTGTACCTTCAAGTCAGGCCCAATGGGCAAAGAACACACTAGGGCTTTCACCTACTCACCAGCAAGTTTGAACTCAAGACCTTTTGGTACGCAACAGAGGCTATGCCATTGAGCCATCAACCACAAGGCTACCACTGGATTTTGAGATGCATGGAATGTTGAAACATCAAATCACCAATTTTCAATCCTGCCCTTGCACGGAACAAAATGTTGGATCATAAGATAGATGGCCCATGCCCATGTAACAAGTCTGATGATATGCACCCAGGTTGTAATAGCATATGTGCAGCCTAGCAACAATCTGAAACCTAATACAAGTCTGGTAGATGCTTGGACTGCTTGTTTCCCCATACTCAAGACCACAGATCACCTAGCACCTGGATTCAATAACCAATTGCATATCAGACTTGCAGCCACAGGAAAACAACATAAATTTCAAATATTATTTAAGTTGAAATTCCTATGAGGGCTTAGTCAATGTGAAATATGTAGGTTGAAGGTTCTAGGCTATAAGGGGTTAAGCTTTGGTAATGTTAAACACAAACTTCAGAAACTCTAACAACAAAATTTAGTAAGGGTTTGTTGTGATTAATAATTGGTTTAAACGTTTAAACATTATTTGAGCTTGTGACCATTTAAAAACTCAAATCGCTCAGATGAATCAGCTTAATGACTCAATATTGTGTGTTCCCAATGTGTTCCATATTTGTTCCCTGCAACATGTTTTCAATGTATCCCCTCTGAGTTCCCAGAGATTACTTATGATGTTCCCATTGTGTTTTTTTCTGATTGAAATTTTGGTGTTTT
This sequence comes from Sphagnum contortum, assembly GCA_963920785.1. Taxonomy (NCBI): domain Eukaryota; kingdom Viridiplantae; phylum Streptophyta; class Sphagnopsida; order Sphagnales; family Sphagnaceae; genus Sphagnum; species Sphagnum contortum. The sequence continues at coordinate 11,676,500 of OY987279.1, read as the reverse complement.
CAATGCATTCACATGGTCCTAGCTTGTTCCCAATGTGTTCCCACCACGCTCTCAAAAATTGTTTACATTGTTTCACAAGTATCCACATGTGTTTTATATGTTCAAGTTACAATGTTTCGAAAGTACCAATACGTTCCCCAAGTTATTCCCAATAGCATTGTGTCCTATCCAACATCATTTGCCCCAAGTTCTGCTCTCAAGGTCTATGTAGGTAGGCCAAAGGCAAACATTACACATAATATTCTATTTTGAAAATTTCCCAATTGAATTTTTCTTTGGTGATGGGGCAATCGAAGAGGCCCATCACCAAATTGTATTTTGAACTTTGGGTGCCCCTACAACTAATTCGTGTGAATCAACTTACGGTCATTTATCTTAATTCAGAACACCATCTGCCAGATACATAATCTACTACTACTTAGACATATTGATCAAGAGGGATTTGAGACAATTAAATTTTTTTGAGAAATTTCTGAGTGTAAACCTTATACACCCAATAATCTCAGGAAGGGTGTTTTTTATTTGTAAAAAGCCCAAACAATGCAGTGGGCCTGTACAGGCGGCACTCCCAACTATGCAATGGAGATTCAGAAAACCTGCATGTGTATGAAAATATATGACCTTTTTTTCAATTTCCCTATGTCCAAGCAGGACGGCCTTTGTGTACAGGCCCGCCCACATTGTTTATTACAAGGGGTAAAAGCAAGGAGGAGGCATTTCTGCCCTGGACCATAGGGTCCCGCCCTCAGGTCCAGGGTGCAAATGAAGTACTCCTAGGTCTTGACCCTCCACATTACTAATGACTCCTTGAAAATAGCAGGCACTGTACACCTACATGAGGGTTTTTTTAGGCTCCAAATAACATTGGCACAATTGTGTAAGAACACATGAACCTATTTGTGTAAATATTTAAATATGTCAATTGTTAGAGAGAGGAATTCATTAGTGAGGTGTCGGTCATGGTAGCTTTTTTCTTTGGTTTCAATTGTGTCAAAGTAACAAATTTTTGAGTTGTGCAAGATCATGAAAATAAATTCACACATGTTGGGTTGGCTATAATAACATCAACTAGGGTGCGAATTCCATCACAAGAGGTTTGAAATCCATTGTGAGAAGAGGTTTTAGGAATTATAATTAGAGTTGGGTTAAAGTTAGTGTTTTGGTGGAAGTTTCTTGGATATGTAATAGATGGTGAAACCACTTTGAGTCAGGTTTGAGTTTTGGTTAGGTCCAAGTTTAGATATGGGTCTATTTATGTAAAGGGGTGAAATTTTGGCCTTCAAACTTAATCTTCTTCAAGAAGGTAACTTTAAGGGAATAAGGTCAACTCCTTTTTACTCCCAAAAAGAATTATTTTCACTTGTTTAATCTCCTACAACTATTCATATAATAATTAAAAGTTCGTGAAAAGGAAAAAAAGGTAGGGCTTGTCATCTAGGGACATATCTACTGTCCTAACTATAAACTACTCCAATAGTATCATAAGAAGAAAATGTAGACAACAAGCAAGCCAAATATGAGGAACTTGGCAATAATTACCTTCCAAGTTTCTATAGGACCACCAATGCATTAGAATGCAGTCCAATGGGTGTGCAAGCTTTCCATAACTATTATCCAACCTTCTCCCCACCTGCAAATCCTCTAAGGGTGTTATAGTGTTTTAGAAAGTCTCCTCATCACTGCCTACCATCTGCAGCCACTATAAATTCCCTTGATTGTTGCTTACCATTTGTAATAGTTTCATGTACCTTGCAAACTTTTATTCCATGTGCTCTTTCATCTTATGCCATATGCTAAGTGCTACTTCCCTATGGCAGCTAGTGACTTCCTACTTTAGAAACAAAAAACAAACATGCATTCTTACCCATTTAAAAAAAAGAAACGCAAAACTATTATATAAGATATAATAATATATTATATAAGCTTAAACTATACTATCTTTCCTTATATTCTAATGGAATAAACTCACACAAAACACATGAAGATTTTTTAATAATTTTTCATTGAGATAATACACAAGCATGAATACATTTTCAAATTACTCCCTCCTATCTAGTGTTATACTATACACCTCTCCAAAAGAAAGTTCTTCATTCTAACTCCAAATTACAAGCTTATCGAATAATGTTTAAAAAATCCTTCAAGTCCTTCTTTAATCCTTCTTTTTCACAAAGCCACATATTGACCCCATGAAAATAGGGTCTTTATCTTAATTATTTTTTAGAAATTTCCTAGGTGATCGGGTGGATTACATCCAACTATTCAATACATGAAACTATTTAATCCCACTAATTTCATCTTTTTGGTAAGGGATAGAAGTCTACCACTAATAACTACAAGTTATGAAGATGCCTATAGCACTAACTAGTTTAAATTTTTTTATCTTAATAGTCTAATGAACCCAAAGTCAATAACCATATCTCGTAGTTTTACATGGACCCAAACCCAAGGGGTCTTCATGGATCCAAACATGGCCAAGAATCGAACCTAGCGAGTCTTAAGGGTTTTTTTATAAGATGAAATTCTTAAGGTTGAGTAGGGACAATGGTTTTAGGTCTAAATAATGTTTAAATTTTCTAGATTTTAGGTCCTAGATCTAAGAATTGGTCCTAGCTTTAAGCTTTAATATAAGAGGGCATCTCCAATGGTAGCATTAAAATGGCTTTTACATAAATATGTTGCGACATTCCTTTAAGTTGTTTCCTATGTTCGATATAGGCCCAAACATGGCCCATGTGAGTGAAGACTATTCTCAACTACCTATTCATTATGTTGTTCCTTATTGTGGCAACATGCTTAAAAATACACTGGAAACTTTGGGAATCCATTGAGAACTTAAAGGAATAGCATGCAAACATCATGAGAACATCAAAATTTTAAAAAATCAATGGTTTTTAGAAATAAAACCATCCCCAAGAATAAGCTAAAATGGACGCTGACCTAAACCTGGAATTAGACCTTCTTACAAGGGTTGGACCTAAAACAATCAATCAACTTTTTTTGACCCAAGCCTGGAATTGACAAGTTTTAATTTTTGAAAATATTCCCTAGACCCAGAACTGAGGGGTCTAAAAAAAAGCTTTAGACCTAGACCCAATGGTTCTTGAAAAAACCAAGAACCCACCAACATTAGTTGAGACCTTACATTTAAGTGCCTACTAAATGAATGTATTAGATTCAGACTTTTTCAATGGATTTCTAATCTGCAAGGAAACAGCCTGTAAAACGCCCATGTATGAAGCATTGTTCCTTTAAAAATAGTTCTCAAAAGGGACATGAAGCATGTGGTGGGTGGAGAAGTAACAAAGGCGAAGGGCTAAATTTAATTCTCACAACAGTCTGCTTAGAACAAAGCAGTTACAACTTATAGACTCAACGATACATTTAACCATGGGGAACATTTCTAGAGAGTCTAAATTCCAATCAGAAGCTCCTTGCAAAAACCATTTGAAACGGAGTGTAAAAGTCAATTTCTTGCCATGTCAATATTCAACAGTGGTTTTCCAATTCTAAGAAGTCACTAAGTTAGGCATTAGGGTGGCGCACTAAACACATTGAACGTCACACACGCACATATTATCATTCGAATGGTGGGGACGTTTTTCTGTGATGATTGTGTAGTGTACAATCCCACGATCCACACTAGAGTGAACTTGGCATTCTTTCTGCCAGCTCCTGAACCCCCACTCCTTGTGGCTTGGATTGGGCAGGATGCTAATTACCAGTCTTTTGCAGTTCTTAGAATGAGAGATGGATACCTGTCAGTTGTCATCTTGAGTATATATTCTGTTACCTACTGGTTATCAGCCATTGTACACCTATGTTCACTGATTTTTTCAAAGAATTGATTTTGGTACATAACCATGGTTCTTAACAAATATGAAAAGTCGAATAATCAGCCAAAGCACCAATTTGTCTTGATTCTTTCATGAAAACCATTAGTTCTTTAAGGTTTTTGAAATAACTAATACTGACGATTATTTTATTTTGCATTTTTTTCATCCTTTTATTCTGCATTCTGCATCAAATTAGAACTGTATTTTCGGCCACATACCAAAAACCAAATATAAAAATCTAGGGATTTTTGCTTCTTTTTTTCCTCGCTTCTGGCAACTAAAATCACTAAAAAATCAAATCAATTTCGATTTTTTTCTGGCAACTGAAATGATCAAAAATCGATAAATTTTATTTCTTGATGAAACTTTGCCAGTAAACAAAAACCTGCATGACATTGCTAGAGAAGATTATGTTATTTGAAGTTGAATTGAATAACAATTGTGTGTTCGACAAGCTCAACCCTGGCTAAAGTTTGCTATCACTGGGTCTGCTCATGAAGGTTGTATGGTAACGAAATCTATTGCAAAAAGCCCTGAACTTTAGGTGCAACACTTCTTCAATAATCTCTGTACAACATGAGAATCGAAGACTATTGCCTTCAGATCCTACTCCACAACCCAGTATCAGGTACATCAATTTTACAGCTTTGAGATTACCATCCAAGTCCTTCAAGAGAATGGGTACCCACTGGGTATCATAGGGGAAAAAAGCAGGCTGTTTCAAAACACAAAGACCACCAATACAGTGGAGGAAAAATGTGTTGGGTACCATGCTCTCCATTTACACTAAACGTTTTGGAACACGTCTTTGCTACCTAGTAATAGGGCTTTGCCTGTAATGAACAAGGGGTTATCAAAATCACATCCTCTGTTGCTACCAGTGTTTTGTTTCTGGCAAATTATAGTCAGATTTCTACTTTTTAAAAATGGCAGCTATTAGTACAAAGCAAAAAAGGGGGGCCAAACTATGGAAGTTCGACAGAAAGCATCTGGTGATAGATGGGATGGGCCAGAAAGCTCTCAATCAATAGCACCAATTCGCCTATCCAAACCTGAAACCTTTTGGGATGATGAACTGAGCCGTTGTTCTCATCAATCTCCATCCATCATCTCCACATCTCCACCATCCACAATGCCCATTTGTGAGATGTCCATCTCCTTGTTACCATTTTTTTGCACAATAGTTGTAGGTTGCCAGCGAAAGCTCTCTTGTCTTTCTTCTTCTTGCTAGGTCTTGCCTTTCAACAATGCCATGTCATTAGAAAGTGTAGGGTTTGTTTGTATTCCCCAACACAAGGCATTCATTCTGGTTGATGTTTTGTCAATGTGCATTGTGCATCAAAGGTGCAACATGCAATTTAACAACCAAATCTCAGCTTGTGTTGGAGTCTAGAGTCGGCATTGAAGTTTCTCTCAAGCTCACGTTGTTGAAGGGAATATTTTTTGTGCCGAACCTGATGTGTTTTTTTGTTGTGGAATTGAAGCCTCAAAGCACTTTTGTGTTTCATTGTAATGTGTAAGACATAGGTTCGTTGTGATGCATTCTATGACATTATGCATTGTGCACAATTCATGGTTATAACTTGCTAGTCAATGGTTTCAAATTGATTTGTTGTAATGTTGTTATAACTATTCAACAAAAATCTAAAAGCATTTTTTTGTGCTTCATTATACTATGTAGGATAAAGGTCCATTGTGAGACTCTTTGTGCATTATGCACAACTAGTGGTTGCTAGTCAACTATTTCAAATTGATTTGGTGCACTGTTGTTGTTGTTACTTGACAAGATGTGTTAAGGATTTATGCACATCACAATCTTATAGAATCCCAAGGACATCCATGAAACTCCTATGAAAGACTTCCACTTTTCCATCAAATCTCCATGAAAGACTTAAGGTGAGTTTTTCTTTTGATGGTTCAACCTTCAAGCTTCATCGATGTTTTTTTAAAGTTTGGTCATGATTACAATTTGATGTTGTAGTGAACAGGATTGGGATGTGCTGATTTTATTTGAGTTGTTTTTTGAAATTATTTCAAGGGGTTAACATTTTAGACCCCCACCTTGGTGTTTCTTTTGATGTTTTTTTTTTCTTAAAGCAACACCTTTTGTGGAACTTTTTTATGAATCTTCATTTTCTTGTATAATTGAATTTGGTTTCTATAAAGGGAAGGAATCAAGATGCGTCAATTTTGTTGAAAATATATTATATGCTATCTGTTCATATTTTGATGTCTACAACCTACTTCTTGTTTTATTATATTTTGGAACCTAATGTTGTGAATCATGATTTTCTTGCAAAATTAAGTCTTGTTTGTGCAATGTGTAAGCATGGGAAGGATTTGGATTTGTCAATTATGCTGAAAATCTATTTTGTGCACCCTGAAGGATTAACATTTTAAACCCCCCCCCCCATGTCATATACTGCAACATGTTTCTTAGCTTCTCAAGTGTATAAATGCATTCATCTAGTGTGCAACTTCATTTTCTTGTAGAATCAAAAGTATTATTTGTGTTTGAAAGGTTTCTTTTGTTTTAGTCAACATTGTGTTTTCATTTTTAAATATCCAAAGTTTACAAGTGCAATTTAAGGTTCCACAAAAAGTCCAAAATCTAATTTAGGCTTTGAATTTTGGCAATGCCTCTTCAATTGCCATGGTCATATAAATTCAAGTTTTTCTATTCTAATAAGAATCCAATTCCTAAGGATGAACATTTTATAATTGATGACCATAGTGGTGTTTTTTCATCTCATGTTTCTCTTTGATCACCCCCCTCCATTATTTTCTACAACAATTTTAATATTTCAAATTGAGATGATGAAAATTTTGTTATGTCTTTGAGAGAGTCTTGCCCCCCCCTCCCCCCCTTAAAAAGGTTTGCATATTGCCCAATTTAAGCTAGGAGTCAAGAAAAAGAATTATGATGCAACCACGAAATTTCAAGACTCTTGGGTTGCTAGGTTTCCTTGGGGAAAATTATGTGTAGGGTCAAATGGCAATTTGCACATTGTCAAATGTAGAATTTGTAATGAGGTGGAAGGGACAGATAAATTGTTATTTCTTAAGTGGGATTGTCTTTATAAGCATGTAGGTTGTAAAAAGGTTGAAAGAATATTGGGGTTGATGTGAAGAAAGGGGATTGGTATTATCCAAGGGTTTCCAAACATGCCAAGAATAAAAAATTACTTGCTTTTTGTAGTCGTGAATTTGTTGATGCCCAAGTTGCAAATTGTTTTGTTGGAAAAAAAACTTCAAAAAGTTGTGCAATTTGCTGCTATGTTGCATTTGATGCAACAAGAATGTCCCATGTTGGAATATGAAGCATTGAAGCCTTTGTTTCAATTCTTGCAAGTGCCAAAAAAAATAAGAAACATTGGAGTGATTATGGAGGTTTTGATGATAAGTGGTGGTTTTGTTGAAAGACCAAATTTCTTGGAAGTTCATATGTTTCAAGATTGATGGTGTCAATGTATTTTAGGGCACCAAAAGTGGTGTTATGAAACAAAATAGGAACAACTACGCTTCTCATTCCATAAGAGTCCATTATATGGCCCACCGCACCAATTTGGCAATGCAAACTTTGTCAAGATTGCCTTTAATGATTCGCTTTGAAAATCTATTACAAACATTGCATGTTTATTTTGCCCATTCACTTAAAAAAACATTTGGAGTTCATAAAACTTGCAAAACTCATGCAAATAAAGGGGAATAAAATTTTCTATGAAATGTGAAAACCAAGTGGATTTTGATGTTGAGCCCTACAAAAATAGTGATGTCAAAATACAAAACTTTCTTGGTGCAAATGGCCTTAGGTGCCCTACAAATTAGCAAGCCAAGTTGAAAACTTGTTTGACTTCCAAGTTTGCTTGGGTTTGCTTACACCTTACTCTTAGTGGAATCTATGCATGCTTTGATTAAATTTGCACAAATTATGAAGGATGTTTTTGTGTGTGATTTGGTGACAGCTATTAAGGTTTGTCAAGGTGACATCTATAGGACATATTGTGATTAAACTTACAACTTTTGGGCTTTTAAATCATTGATGGAATTCAAACATGAAAACATTTAGATGTGGTGGGTACTTGAATTAAATTCTAAAGTTCAACATTTGGTTTTTGAAATAAATGGCCAACATATATGGGCAGTGCATTAAGATTTGAAAATTGGTTTTCCATCATATGTGATAAAATATGTTTTTGTTGTTGTTGAACCATTGGTGAAAAACTAGTGAAAAGGTAATAAATTTTTTTCAATTTTTTTTTCCAGATATCTTATTTGTTGTTTTCATGAGTTTGTAATTCCACAACATGTGTGTGGTTTGATAGCAGTTACAAAAAGTTTGATAAGAAAATTAGAAATTGGGTTTTTAGCCCATGGTGTCATGGATGTTCTTAGGATTATGTATCCCCAACATTGATTACAACTACATTATGATGCATCTTTTGCCAAACACTTTGAGGTTCTTAAAACAATTTTTTGTTATGTCAAAACACACAAGGTGAACGAACAACAAGTTAAGGTACATAAACTTTTAAATGTTAGTGATCTTGACTATTGATTGAACATGTTCAACCTCACAATGAAATCAAATGCAATATCTTGTACGGTTCCTCTTTTTGACACTAACCCTTTAACCTACATGTGACATCTTTTCACAATATCTTGAATATCAATTCCTAATTTCCTTGAACATGTGAAATTGGTTGAATTGGCCATGTGCAAATAATAGGTAATGTGGAGGATGAAAGATGCTTTTTCAGCTTTGGCTTTTATGAAGTCAAGGCTCAGTAATAGGTTCATTATTTATCTACCAATTGTTGTGCGCATGTTTGCACAACAATTTTATATGTTGGAGAGATTTTCATATGTTGAATGCATTGAGCAATGGAGGGTAGCATGTCACCAATTTGCTATGATGGTGAGGCCACAATGTATTTGTTGGAGCTATGAGCTTTGTTTCTACTAAGGTAAAATCTTTTTGGTTTTTGTTGTTTATTGAATTCAATGGTTGTTTTACAAGGTAAACAATTTTTTAGACTCCAATTGTAATTGTTTATCTTTTTTTATTTTTTTTAACAGTTATAATTGTATGCTAAATTGGTTGATTATAAGTCACTTGTGCTAGAAAGGCCAGCTTTAAAGGTTCAATTCTCTTGCAAGTGCTTATTTTTATTACAATTGTTGCAAACTTCATATGATGTTTTTGCTCTTTGTCCAAAAAATTTGGACATTTCAAGTTCATAATGATTAATCTTCTAGGTCACTTTTGTTTCTGCAGTTTTTTTAGTGTTATTATTTATTTGAATTATTATATATCCCCTATAAATTAACAAATTGCATCAAGTAGTTGCCAAGATTCTGAAAGAGCATTTCACACATCGCCATAAAAAATCCATATGAAATCAATGAATTGCCCAAAAACTCCATGTTCATTTCACTAATACTAGCTCTTTTCACCTGCAAATTTTGAGGAGGACTCAATTTTTTTTAAAGTGGCAGCCAGTTTGACATAAAGAATGTGCTAATGGGGCCGCACAGAGCTCCTACACCAGCTTGCTTTTAGCCAGATGAACACCACATGCACTGCAGAGGTGGCCCCATTGGCCATTTTGAGAAAATGAAAAAGAAATATTGGTTGCTACATAGGGTGTAGCCCTTGGGGTGTGTTCCTGAAATTGTGGAACAAGCTTAATTCTTGGGTGCCCTCATTTTTGGTAATGTTCTACTCCTCTAATCTTCCTCATCTTTCGTAGAACACATAACTTTAGGGTTTTAAAAGTGATAAAAAAGAAAAAAAGAAAAAAAAGAAAAAACATGAATATCATTAGTCAATTAGGATAACGCCTCCAATTCATCAGGAAGTTTTCTTAAAACCATGTTGGGTCTTTTCCCAAGACTTGCGACTGTAGCAAGACTTAAGTAGAAGGCGCACCTTTCGAAGGGTGCACACGAAGAAGTACGTTGGCAGATTGGTCGTCACCATAGTGCGGAGCTTGTAAGTGTGAAAGCAAGTTTTTGGAAGAGAAATCACTGAAAGAGTTTGATGGGATAAATCTTACCAAACCGGATTTTAGGTTACATGAAGGCTGTATTTCATCTAATGTACAGTGTACACAGGCCATTGTACTGCTGTCGTGTACCTCATCTTAGCCTGGCCTAATGCTAGAAATTTGGATCAAATATTACCAGGCTAAGAACCAGCCTACTATTTAGGATTTCAAAAATTTCTATGCTGCTAAAGTGGCACTCACAGATATGAAGATGTAGAAAAACTAATGATCATTCCAAGGAAGATTTAGCTTTAGACCAGATATGAAGTGCAAATCTTTAATCATCTACATTTTTGGCTACACACTAAAATCACATATAGGAATTTGGAAATTTAAATTTTTTCCTAGATATGTTTCTCTCACTTGTGGCAATTGAAAAACTCCAAACTCGCTTCATTCTCGAATTTAAATTTTTTCTTTTTATTTGAAGGCTTGCTAAGGACCCACACAAAAGGTCTCTAATATTACAATACCCACACCACACAAGTAATTCCTATGCAATTCTCGGAGGTAGAATCGTTTTTAGGATCAACGCCATTCTAGCAAAAAAATGAAACCGATAAAAGATCATTTGTCAGCAGTGGGGTTCGAACCCACGCCCCCTTACGAAGACCAGAACTTGAGTCTGGCGCCTTAGACCACTCGGCCATGCTGACAGATATGAACATTTTTCGGAATCGGAAAGATTAAATTTTGAAATAAAACTTGTCTACTTTCCCAAATCAGAACAAATTGCTGTTCTCTCGTCCCCACCCACCGCCGGTAGGGCAAAGACCGGTTCTTTGCTTGTTCTTTCTAAAGAACTGTTGGTCAATGGTATACATATACCCTACTCTTACCTGCTGGTTCCAGGGTCCCAAAATGTCAGAACCCGACTGCAATGAGTCTGGTTATACTTCAAAATCTGGTTCTATTGTACTCAGCGGTTTTTTTTTGGGGCCCCAAATTTCGACCTAGAAAATACGATTTGAACCTATACAAAGGATTTTCCATGAAAAAATGGCAAAAATTTGCCAGAGTTTGAAAAAAAAGTTTCCAGATCACCAGATTTTTATGATAAGTTTGAGTAGGTGGCCAAGAGCATAGATGGATCCTGTCTTTTGTCTACTTTCATATTTAGTCTGTAGCCAAATCTGGCTAAATCATCTTATAGATAATCGCCACATCAGCTACATCACAATAGTGAAAAAAAACTCTGATTGTACTATAACTGGATGTTACATATAAATGCATAAAACTGCTTAAAAGGCTAGTAATCATCTCAAGCAAGGCTTAATGACCAAAGAATTATCACTTGTAATTCCTTTCATAATAGCATTACAATGTCATTAAATAAAACTCTTTTTAATTGTACTGAGGTTAGAAGTTACAGAACAAATTGACTTCTAGTTATCAAGCTTTATTTTTGTTGAAAATATTACTGTACTTGACATTTAACTGGGGAAAAAATGGGTGGAACATTGGGAACAGGTTTTTTTTGTCCCCCCAACCATCAATGCTTTTGGGAATACCAAAGAAATCAGAAGCAAATAGATTCAGGAGCAGAAAGGTTTTGGAGTTTTATTTGGGCAATTCATCCTAGAGACTGCACGTCTATTTTGTTCAGTCTTTTTTTCGCCCCCAAGGATGATCTTGTTGAGTCACACTTTTGCAGGGCCCATAGACAGATTTCACAACAGACCGGATAAATAAATGGAAAAATTTAGCAATTCTCTGATGCCCAAATAACATAGCATCAAAGTCTGACATTAAAATTAGTGATTGGTGTTTGTTCATGCATGCTCGTAAACTACGTGTTTATACGTTCAAGAGCTGTTTCAATACGTATCAATTATGGTTATCTTGTATGGATTCCTGTACTGTGTTGGATTATGGTCGTGTGATTTCCGTCAGGTTATGCGTAAAACAACTCTGGAGCTCTATGAAACGTCTTTCCAACTTAAATTGGTTCAAGAAGGATATCTTCTGTATATTGTACAGGGCGCTTTTGAGAGCCGCTTCCCACAGTTACTACAGGTATATACATTCTTGCTAAAAAATATACACATAGAATTATCCCTAAACTATCCCAAACTGGAGGTACTGGTCCTCAGTTTTTGCTGAAATGGGGTTGAAATGAGAAGGCAGGATGAAAACAGAACACAGGACAAAGAAAAAAGGGGACGACATTAGTAATCTCACTTAATTTGATCCTCATGGGAGTTTTATCCCCAGTTTTGGATTTGCCTTACCTGTGCCTTCACTTCTACTCATATTCTGCATTCAATCAAGCCTTGTCCGAATAAGATCCTGCAGATCTTCTGAACTGATACTCAATTTCAGGGCACTCAATTTGGGATGAAACAGGGATTAGAGGGTCAAACTAGGGCCCAAAGACTGCCCGTGATTTCCTGGGTAACACACATGATTCAGAAGTGGTTTTCTTTTCATATTCAAAGGAGGAAACCAAGCCATTTGGATTTTTTTTACGACATTCCAGGTCCAACCAAACGAATGTTTGAGAATAAAACTGTATCTCCCAGGAGTGTACTACAGTTCAACAATTTGTAGCCCTTGACCCTTAAATTGTAGTGGCACTCTCTGAACTGGGTAGTTCTAGAAGCGGATCCCCTACCTACCCCTAAGCAAAGCTTTAAGGTTCTCTGCCTTTACCTTATCTTCAGACCTTGGCAGTTATCCTGACACTACGCTGTCTTAGCTTTTCTTGGCATTTCTTTTGGCTGGCTTGGTGAGATTGGGCAATGCTGGGGATGCCAAGCTGGTTTTAACTGCAATAGTGTACTTCAAAATTGCGAGACAGCAATCATTTACTCTTTTCCCTGTTGGATTGGTCCAAACTTCTGCACAGCATTCAGGAAGTCTTCATAAAAAAGCATGGGAAGAATGCAACAAAGGTGCCTGTGAGAGGCTTTGCCATAGAAAGCACCTAACTTGTAAGTTATGGGGAAATAAGAATCCATGCAAAACTCTAAAATGTTGTTGCATATTAGGATTGAAGCAACTGGAACTCCTCTTTTGATTCTTCATCTGGCAAAAGTATGTGTAGGTACTAAGTACCCCTTCTTGTCGAAACTGTAGTCTCCACACATGCAACAGCCAGGATAGAATCTATCCATCTCTACTTTCCTCCTGAGGAGTTAAACAACAAACCAATAATTCGTTGTGTATAGCTTCACAGAAGCATCCTTTCAGACAATTCAAATTGCTGCTATTTTTTGAGCGCATCCTACCTCCATACCCACAGCAATGCAGTGGCCTGTACACTGTATTTGGGATGATGTATAGCAATAACATGGCAAGTATGGTATTTGTAGATGAAGTGTAACCATAACGTGGCCTGTACACTATTTTGGATGAGTCATAGCAATCATATAGTGTGAAAGTTGGTGCCTGTACATATGCCAAGGATGCGGTGCCATCCCAGAGGTTAGTAAAAGGAAGTGACTGTTTTTGAATGATTAGCCATAATATTGCCCCAGGTGGTGACATTTAAATAGTCTCTCACTTTATACTGTACACTTTTCATGTTTATGGGTGGGGTTGGGGGCAGAGTTTGCTTTGTATGGTGGATGTGGTGAATACTAAAGATCAATAGACCCAAATAAGGGGTGCGGGTGAGGATGCTCTGACACCCAACAGTCCTAAAATTATGACCTCCAACGTAGGACAATCTACAAGATGCCACGGAAAGATTTTGTAAATGCTATGTGTCTAGAAGACTACTGTAAGGCTTAAACATTGCAGTTCTTGATGTTCCAGAATAGGGGGGGCAGCAACAGCTGAACTGGGCCCACTACCCTACTGCCAAACCAAAAACTTCTGAATTATGTTTGTAATGTCCCACTGCACAAAACTTCATTTGGTGGCTTGGGAGTTGATGGTATTTCCAAGCTTTTCCCCTAATTTACAAAGGGAGCACCCTCAATTTATCCCTGATCTTCTTGATCCAACCTTTCAAAACCTGTAAATTTCTGGAGGCATGTGGAGGGGCTGTCATCACATTCTCATATGAGATGCTAAAACCGTCCCCCGCCCCCAATTGCGTTCTGCACGGGAATCCATGCAACAACCTGTGTGGAGCCACTTGACTCTGTCACAGGATCTGACTGCGACTTGACTGTTACGGGGTTAATTATAAAATTTTTAAAAATAATAGAACCTTGCTCTGCACCCAGAAGTAGGCTAATGGCAGAGTCCTGCCTCTCTGTTGAGAGATTTTAGGTTTGAAACAGCTCTGGTCCAGCAAAACCCATTTAATGTTTTTCCTCTTGCCAGTGCAAAAAGGCCGCACAAGCACGCCCCAAAATGGGTGCCAGACAGAGCTTCATGAGGATATTTTGCGTCTCCCCATTCTCATCATGTAAGAAATCTTCAAAAGCATCTGACAATGCCCCCTCACAAATCACTGTGACTAATGGCATGGCAGAGTCTTCATAATCCTCAATGGTACAATTGAATTATCCCAAGGTTATGGATTCTAGGGTAACAACATGCTTATATGCAGGGTGCCTGGAGGCTTTTAGCTGCACATTACAACCACTGGCTCCATAGGACAAGAAGTTCCAACACATGCTCTAAGTAACCAATATAAGCTGGGTAACATGCCCTCCAATTACACTAAAGAGATGGGAATAGGCCTTTACAGGCAGAAAAGGTACTATGGAAATGAAATGGGTATTATTCTATTGGGTCTTTCTTGTCAGGAGAAAAACATGCAGATCCAAGCGTCACAAGGATTATTGCTCCAAATCTTGTCCATCTCAGCAAGAGGTGATGTTCCCTTAGTGTCCAATCTCCGTAACTACATTTGTGCTCAGGTGTTTCAGTTGATGGACGAAATTCTATGATGAATGAAAAGAAAAGGACAGAAATTTGGCCCCCTCCTAGCTCCATAAAGAGCAACAATCCACCCTAAAGTGGGGGGGGGGAAGGGGGGGGAATTATGGATATCTCAGAAGGTTACAAGAAGGGGAAGCGAGCTCTAAAAAGAGACTAACTTTTTGTGACCAGTTTAGGACACGTGTCAGAACCTGCACTAACTCAAGTCAACCCAATAAAGTGAGTAACTTGATTCAGACTCATTTGATTTGTAAAACTACCAGCCATGTGCAGAATTGCTTGGCAAGTGAGGCTTTGTGAGCCCTCTAGTTGTTGGAATTGGGTATCTGATGTTAATAGTAACTAGTTTCCCTTTATCAACCATTTTGCATAGCAACTTCATAGTAACTATATGTTGTATTAAAGCATTTAGTAGAGTGCTTTTTAGGATAATGGGCATACAACTGTGTTTTATTCTATTATATGCAAGAGAACAAAAATAGTTGCATTTTTTACATACACTCACCCCAGTAGGACATCTGGTGAATTCTGTTAGGTGCTTTGTGACTTGAATGGCTTGTGTCCCAAGAAGGCCTATTTGGATGCCATTGAAGTCTATATTTATGCTTATGAAATGGGATTCTTTTGGAGTCTACATTCATGCTTCCACAAAAATTGGTGTTATTTGGTTCCTTCGAAGTTCCTTGTTGACAACTTAGAACTTGATAGATGACCGAATAGATTGCCCAATTCAGTGAGACTCTTCTTGGAAGAAACCAAGGTCCAAAAGGAAACTACCTATAAGTTGGGTGCCGAATGTCTTTCCTAGGTGAGTTAGCTGGTTTTTCTTGCTTTAAGGATTTTGAACTGTACCAATGATTGGTACACAGCAATGACACAGGTTGTGTACAGTATGACCAGAACCTCAATCATATCTTTCTTTTCCATTTTTTTCTTTGGAATGGTTCTGATAAAATTCTTAAATTGGTCATCCCTTTTGCCAAACTCCAAACCCACTTTTTAAAAAGCAGCAACTAGATGCATTGTGATGCTACAGAAGTTTATACTGATCCGTTTTTCCTTCGAAAGAAACAGAGAGAAAATGTGCAGGACTCGTCATCCGCAACTGTTACCACTAATGACCCAGCAGCCTATACACTAGTTTTGAATTTAACACCCAATGTCAAAGAAATTATAACGTCCCAAATCAATATATTTCCCTTTTGTATTTGATAGGGTTATTGTCCTCTCCTCCAATAACCCTATCAAATATTGTCAGTACGAAGTACCTGCCTCTTCTTAGGCCGGTTAATTTGAGAATACCTCCACCCTGAGGCTGCCACCTTACTCTAGGGTCAATCTTTTCAATAGTAAATTTTTTGCACGCTAGGTTGGAGCAAGATGAACTTCTTCAGGGGACAAGTGTTATTCAAAACCCTAAAATGCTGGTACCAAACACATGCTCCCATGAAGTGCAAATTAAATAATGGCACCTAGGTCAAAATCCTGCTAATGAAGTGTGATTCACAGAGTCACAATGTTATGTTTGATTATAATATAACTGGGTGACGTCTTCTAAACTGAACTTCAAGAGCCAAGTGAAACCTTTTCTTTATAATCTCCCTTTCCAATAAGCTTCAAGTTATTTGGAAAAAACTGATGCTTCTTCAATTGAAACCTGAATGTAGGATTTTTAAGAATATTAATAATAGTTCACGTTTCATTGCTCAAAAATAGGCAATATTTCCAAAAGTTTATGACCAAACTTGATGAGATATTATTAAGTAAAAAATAAATTTTTGCTGTGTGATTAATCCTTTCGTATATTTAGTCTCTTAATATAGTAGTAACTAAGTAATTCAGTAAATAACAAAGTCCTTGACCTTTGACATATTCAACTAGAAAACAAACCCAAGTTACAAATCATTCACATTGTTGTAAAAGTTGAGCTGCTGCAGCTACAAGCTGGATTAAGTTAGTACACTTTGAAAGGAGTTCTAGAACTGTTTCTTTAAGAACTTGTGCACTGACTGCACAAGCGCCTCGCGGAAGAGGAGGCCCAGTTGTTGTTTTGTTAGGTAAACTAGCGCAAGAAATCAGTCATTTTTGGGCTCTTCATGAGCTGGCCTGCAGTTGCTGAGGCTGCGTCGCAGCTTTGGCAAGAAACTTGCACGAAATTACATCCTGGAGCTCCGGGGCTGATGGCAGAGAGAAAAGGACGCCAGAATCCCCTTCTTTTAAAGCCGCCTGATTCCAACACTCTTTCTTCAATATTTGCTCTCCTCCCGCCAGCAGCTCCAAGCTTTCTAGCTGCTCCTGCGCACGACTCTGCTGCAGCTGGCGCAGGAGGACCTATCAATTTATGTTATCAGAGTACCAGCTAACGTTGTATTCTAGTAAAATAACTCGACAGTTATAGGAAGTCTTGAGCTTTTGCTATTCTTGAGAAGCTTAAGGAAGACAACAAGTCTAGTCGCGGGTCCAGGTCTACTAGTTGCCGCTTGTTCTTAATGCGACCTATGTTGAGCTAGTGGTACGCTTACAGGTGTGTTGGAGTGGGGTCTAAGATTGTGGTAGTGGGAATTTGAAGCTAGTATTAGCTGACTCGATCTGTGAGGCGCTGTGGATAACTAGGTGGTGTACTCGGAGCTTATAGACTGTGGTCGACTTAGTAATGAGTAGATCTGCAACGCAACAACTGCTGGATTTTGTTGGTGGCGGTACATTACGGGGTGCAAAGTCGATCAGCTACTTGTATTTGCAGTGGGTGACAAGAAGTGAAATATTGTAAACGTCATGGCGATGCGGGGTTCGAAAAAAGTGCGGCTCAGTTTGTGTCTGTTGTTGCTTTGTATAAGCGCCACCTTCGGAGTTGCGTACTATCCGGATTCGTGGGAGCTGATTGTGAAGAATGGTGGTGTGTCCGCAATGCATACGGTACTGCTACATACGAACAAACTCGTCATCTTTGATAGGACTGACTACGGTCCGTCGCAGATCAGACTGCCGGATGGTATTTGCAGGCACGATCCCAACGATTTAGCTCTGAAAGTGGATTGCTGGGCGCACTCGGTGGAACTGGATCTCGCCACAAACACGGTTCGGCCGTTGGAGGTCCTCACCGATACCTGGTGCTCGTCTGGCGCTGTCACCTCGGATGGAACGTTGACGCAGACTGGCGGGTGGAATGATGGAGGGAGGAACGTTCGTCGAATAGGGGATGGGCCCACGGACAATTGGGTTGAGTTCCAGAACCAGCTGGCTGTCAATCGCTGGTATGCATCCAATCAGTTGCTGCCTGATCAGGTTATTATAGTAGTTGGAGGTCGTGCCGAATTCAGCTACGAGTTTGTTCCCAGGCGTAACGGACAAGGCGCGATTAATCTCCCTTTCTTAGCGGCGACAAACGAACCTCATGCCGAGAACAACCTGTACCCCTTCACGCATCTCTTACCTGATGAAAATCTTTTTATATTTGCCAACAGAGATTCAATACTCCTCAACTGGAAGACTGGCCAAGTGGTGCGCACTTACCCAACTATTCCCGACGGTCCTCGTAACTACCCATCCTCAGGATCCTCAGTCATGCTCCCCCTATCAGCAGCTAACGGATTTACCGAAGCAGAGATTATGATTTGCGGTGGGGCACCAGATGGAGCTTTCCAGGCAACCAACTTCGCCACTGCTTTACAAACATGTGGTCGCATGGTGGTCACGACAGCCGCTCCTAATTGGGAAATGTCGCTAATGCCTATGCCACGAGTGATGGGGGACATGCTGATTTTGCCAACTGGAGAGGTACTCATTATCAATGGAGCTCAGCAAGGCACAGCAGGTTGGGGAGATGCCAAAGTGCCTGTGCTGACCCCAGTGCTTTACAACCCCACAACACTCAGATTCCAAGTGATGTGACCCACCACCATTCCAAGGCTCTACCATTCTTCTGCAGTTGTTTTGCCTTCAGGCGAGATTTTCGTGGGTGGTAGTAACCCAAATGAAGGATACGTTTTCTCTGGCGTTCCTTTCCCCACGGAGCTTCGCTACGAGAAGTACAGGCCTACTATCTCAATGCCGCCTACGATCTACGACGGCCGACGATTGTTGGATCTCCAACGGAAGTGTTCTACGGCGCAGCCTTCCAGGTGACCTTCACACTCGCACAGGCGCCGTCGGGTGTTCTCTTCCGTCTATACTTCCCTTCATTCACGACCCATACGTTCTCGCAGAATCAGCGGTCGCTGATCTTGAAGGCAGGCGCGGTTGTTCCTGTAGGCAAATTGTATGCGGCCACCGTCTACGGTCCTCCAAATGCGGTGATAGCTCCCGCAGGCTATTACCTTTTCACAATCGTCAACTTTGGCACTCCGAGCGCTTCAGTCTGGATACAAATTGGCTAATAATAACGTCGTAGTGCAGCAGTTCATCTCGATTCTTCATCATCCATTTCTTTCACATACATCAAAATCTTTGGAAATTCATCGTTTACGCAATAAATGGTTTTGCAATAATCCGGGCTGTATCGTCAACGTAATTTTATATAGACAATCCTGTGCAACGCTCCCATGAGCCCGCGAATGGCCCAGACCGTAGTAATAGGTCACGTTAGTTTTTCCTCTTTAAGGTCCCATTTGTGTAGCCACTGATTTGTGTCAGAAAGTTGTATATGAAACAGCAAGCATTAACTTTAAATATGAGACGCAGGAAAGAAACCAAGACCTGTGGAGAAAATTGGACAGATTTCAGGGAGCAGACTCGAGTGCAGTACTTAAAAGCCAGTAATTGTCCAAGCACACATTTATGTAATACTTTGGATTGATCTCTTTCTAAGTCGTAACTGATCGATGTCCAGCAATTCTGGCCATCTCTAATGGAAGTATGTAAAATGATTGAAGCTGGCATTCGCCTATTTAAATTTCCAAGCGTTTCCAAACGTTTTAACATGTTTTTCTATTTGAGACTAGTTTGGGAAGGTGGAATTATGCTTCCTTCCCTTAGATAGGGAAATGCTCAAAAGTCTCTTGTGTAATTTCATGTTGGATGTATCATTAGCTCCAATGTCAATATGGGGATTCAAAGGTTGATTATCTTTTGATTATTCTTGTGCTATAATCAATTATTTCAATAAGCAATCACCTAAATGTCCCCTTGACTGTAAATGACTGATTGATTATTGAAACATCCATGACTCAAAACTCCATTTCAAATTTTTAAAAAAAATTGGAATGGAGTTTGGAACGATCCATGATTCAAATATCACCCTTTTGAACACTTTTCAGCTTGCCCCTGGGGTGAAAGGTCTTAAGTATGTGAGAGTAGGGTTTGGTATATGTTATTAATGAACTTTTACCCTCTAGATGTTTAAAATTGCTGCATAAGTGTTTGAGTTGTAATATTCTGCAAAACAATCATGAGATCAACAACAAAACAAATTTTAGGTGTTCAAAACTTCACCAAGCTAGATGATCACACCATTGACAACATACTCAGACTTTTAATCCTCTATGATACAAAATATACATGATCAACCTTTGAACCCCCATAGTTTTGCAACCATACAATATGGGACATTTTATACATCAGGTGGGACAGAGACATTGCACATGATCTGCATACATAGCCTGCACACAAGAACATGATGTGAACTCTTGAGAAGAGGAGCTTGATAATGGGTGTGAAATATACAACCACATAACTAATGCCAATAGGCCCACTACCATGCCTAGCAGCCTCTTTCTGGGCACCTAGTCCATATTCCAATCATGAGTTGTGGGAACATTGGAGCATAACTATATAAGGCCAGTGGTATTTAAGGTTTTTGAACTTGGATAACCTTAAATATGCAAAGGACCTCATTACAGTAAACTCTCTCTAAACTAATATCCTTGGGACCGGCCGGAAGATATTAGTTTATGGAGGATATTAGTTTACACAAATTATATGGGGGGTAGCAAAAATCATTCCGAAACCTGTCAGAGCAGCATGGAAGGTCATGGAGGTTAGTAGAAGGTCATGGATCATTGGGGAAGGTAATGGAACCTTGTGGAGTTTGGTGGAGGATCAAAGAAGCACGTAGAAGATCATATGACATGAGTGGTAGAAATCTTGGCAGAAAGTGAAGTTGTGGAAAGCTGCACTCTGGGTATTTTCAAAATACCCTCCTTCGAAGGTGTTTCCTCTTATTTCATCGCTTTTTTGGTGCCATATGTATGATGTATTAGTTTATAAAATGTTATGGGACCGGAAAAAAATATTGAATATCAATTTATGGAAAATTATTAGATTAAGTATGAGGCCCGCCACGGGCCTGTGCCCGCATATTATTTTAGAGAGAATATTAGTTTACACAGTATTATTTTAGAGAGTTTACTCTAGTAGTAAAAAAATATTGTCACATTTTCTTTTATCTAGCTACCCTTGCCCCTTTTTTTCAAAAAATATTGAGTTATTTCCAGACACCTCGTATTCTCATACCATGTCATGTTATGGATGCTAGAATATATGTCACAAACTAGATAAACTATTGAATATACTTATCATGATATGTATATATCCCATACTAATATTCATAACCTGCTAAGTAGGCTATGAACATGTTTTTGTTGCACCTACATCTTGAAAGGGCAAAGGGCAAGCAAAGGGAAGAAAAAAAGTGACAATATTTTTGTACTGCTCGCATTAGACCCTTTGCATGTTTAAGGTTTTGGAACTAAGATTGTACACATTATATCTCTCTTCTTAGTGCCTTCAAACTAAAACAATTGTGCAATCCCAATGCCATTAGAGAAAAATACTTCATATTTAAGTGTATATATCTATATGATATTGTATGGGCTTGAGGCCACTCCATGGTGAGTTTGGTCTAAAGATCCATCAAGTGCATAGCCTAAGGTTGGGGATTCTCAAAATAATGGGAATAGAACCTGACCAACATTAGCATCAGCCAATTTTTGGCAATTATTAAAAATGGCCACCAAATAACCAACCATTCTCATAGTTATTTAAAGCACATTTAACCATAACTTATCAAAAATCAAAGAATCAATTTTGATATGTAAACAAAATTTTCAAGAAATTGAAGAAGCTTGTTTTTAATACATAATTGTAGTTCTCAAAACATTCAAGAATTGAGATCAAACAACCTTCTATATAATTGTTAGTTCTTTGTCAATTATTTTGTGAAACTTTTAATTTTTTAAAGGACTTGAAAAACTATAGAACTAAAGGTTGTTTGATTTTGGAATTTCTCACAAAACCACAACCAAAGGTTCTTTGATTGTGATTTTTTTGAAAAACTAGGTAAAAGCATGGTAAAGTAAATAATCCATATACCCTCTAACATAAATGGAAAGCAACCATCATTGTAGACCTTGATATATTGAATTTTAAAATATTATTTAGTCTAATTAATATGATTTTTTTAAAAAATTTGTTACAATTCCATTCAAGAATCATATGCTCAAAATGAATTTAAATATATTCATTGAAATCTAGACAAATGTTAAAAGTTATAAAAAGACATGGAAGTAAATGAAATATATGATTTTTTCAACTTTCAAGTTAATGGAGGCTTAAAAGTCATTCGTGTGTTCTCAAATTGTGCATATGTTCAATGTATTATAATCATAATACATTGAACTTTTAATTTTAAAATGATTTTGGACACCATATTGACCAAATAGTTTCAAAACTACTTGTTATTTATTTTTATTATACTACTTTGTTTCAATTTTTGTATTCAACTTACTTCAAATTCAATGAAGGCCCTAATGGTCTTATATTTCTATTTACAAAAGTTTTAAAATTTATTATCTTGTATTTGTATGTCAAAAATTATAAATTGGATTTTTAACAGTTGATTTTCTTATTTATTTTACCATGTTTTTGCCCCACTAAAATTGAATTTCTTTATTTCCCAAAATTTAAAACTATAGGTTACTAAAAAATCAAATAATTATCTAACATTTGTATTCAATGTCTACGTCAGGCCCGACTACTAATCTCTTTTGGTGATATACGCACTTTATCTATAAAATATTGTGTCCCATTTGCTTTTCTAGGGATCGGGCTTTGGTGATTTCGTATTTGTGTTCCAAGTTTCATATTTTTGATAGACCCATTTTGAAGTAGTATGTTTCTTAAGTTGAGGGGGGCCCACACCTTTTTCATTCATGCCTTTGTGCAACCCAAAATAACCTTCCTCTCGCAGCTAAAAAAATGCACCCTTCTTTTGAGAGTTTGGCAATTATCAGCACCTTAAGTTTATAAGCATCTTTGATTGACATCCATCATGACACATCTTTTAGGTCTATCTTAGAGGATGATTCCATTTCCTCAACATCCAGAGCCCGCATGCACTTTTGTTCGAGGTAAGGGGGCAAGGTTAGGCCATCTATCCATTCATTACACATCACACATTTTATTTTCACTTTAACATTGTGTTTTCATCTCGTTTTGATTCAACCTTCAGCATCTAGACTTTTCACGTGTGAATGTGGACATGGTTTAGACAAATTTGGCACACATTTAACAAGTTGTTTGTTCGAAGGTTAGTGGATAACCACACATGATGCCATTAGATGTCACAACCTTAGCCTTGGGCTCGGGACCAAGGCAAGGGCTTGCAAGGTTGTGAACCAAGAGAAAGTTCGGGAGTGAAGGAAAGGGTGTTTCCACTTTGGGAGTTTGGAATCCCAATGGATTTTTGAATCTTCAAAGAGTGATTACAGGGGTCAAAACTCAATGGATTAAAACGTTATTTATATTATTGGAAATCTATTGAAACGTAGATGTCTGAAATGGGTTCGCATGACCCATTTGGACACTTAAATCACAAGTCATGGCTAAAAGAAAGGTCAAAAGTCAAATTGGCAGTTTGACTCCCAACCACTAAAAGTCGATAATCGACGTGATTTCCTTATGTGCAGGTGTCGTGCAATATACCGTTGAAAATCTCTCAATGAAAGTTACAACTTTGCTTTAGACCTCATCTTAATCGAAGGTCTACACATAAAGTTATGGGGCCCCAAAGTCCCGGGAGTTTCAATTTTCAAAATTTTGAGACTCTCATTTGGGAGTCTCACAACAAAATGCCATTTGGATGTGGGCCTCATGGAAAGGCACAAAGTATACTATAAGGGGGAAGGTGGTGGCTTCCCCCAAATCCAAGCCATGGTGAGTCTTGTGAGTCCAAGTTTGCCCGTGGTTTGTTTTAGCACCAAAAATGTTCAAACTATTCACTAACCAATTGGTTGTTTGGTTTGTGTAGGTTCGTATGAATAATTGATGCTTGTCAGTCTTCCTAGTCCCCATCCCGAAGCTCCAGCACGCCCCTTTACCCCCAAAGTGTTACTAGCTAATGAACATGCCCCAACTCCTTGTTCTTCTGTTGTTTTCACCTTATACTCACATTTGAGTCTATAATAGGAGATTGAGAGTGCGTCATTTAGAAAACATTTCTTACAAATTTCTAGAATGCCCAATTTTTTTGGGTAGCATAGAAAACCAATTCATAAGTTTACCCAATCTCTACACTTTTAATAGTTTGGAACACCCCTCAATATGAACAATTTAATGAAGGGTGAATTATCCCTCATCAAACTATATTTTCTATCCCCTTTGCCAAAAGAGCATACAAGTTAGTTTACCCATATTTTTATCATTTTAACCCCAAATCGAGAGAGGAATAAAACTATCATTGATAAGATGTGGTGTTTATTTAGCTTTAAGGGAAAACCAAGAACATGACAAGATGTGAGGTTAATTTATATGGGACAAAATGACATCATCAAAATAGGATGGAAAAGCATCTACTATCTTTTATGGCATCTCATATCATGTGTCAAAAATATCTTTTGCTTGCAACTCACAATGTGTTTCTATAAGTCATAAGCGGGTTTAAGACTAAAACTATGTATGTTTATTACATAGCTATGAAAATCTATGTTCTTGTTTGCATATTTTTTTCTCATCTTTCTATTATTTATGTATAATTAGTATGCCACACCATTCTCCTACCATGTACTTCACATAAACTACACCCAAAAATTTCAAAATCGAAATTTCGATTCCTTTCACAATTCTATTCTATGAAACTTTACATTCATACAACGACTTATTTTTATCAAATGAAGGTGGTTCCAAAGGTCACAAACACCCACTTATATATTAACCAAAAAGAAATTAAACAAGAAATTTTCTTAAAGTTTATACATCACATAACTCCCCATGTCGCAACCCCACTTTGGCCAAGTGTGGGGGTGAAGCCCAACACTCCCAAAGTTGGGGATTTGGAGTCCTCTGGGACTCCCGAATGTTCAGAGCTCGACAGCAAGACCCAAAACACCTCGCATTGGGGTGCTCTTGATGTCATTGAAAAGGTCGTGAAACGTAGATATCGAAAATGGCCTCGCATTGGTCATTTGGACATCTACAACCCAAGTTATGGGCAAAAGAAGGGCCGGGAGTCAAACTGGCAGTTTGACTCCCGACCACTAAAAGTCGGGAATCGACCTGTTCCCGACATCCGATTCAAGAGTGCGACATGGTGTTGAAAAGATCTCAACGAGGGTTACAACTTTGGTTTAGACCTCGTTGCGATCGGACTTTGCAGTCGGGAGTTATGGCCGTTCAAAGTTCCGGGAGTCTCGTTGAGACAAATGGAGTCCCGGGAAAAAAAGCCATTTGGATGTAGCCTCGGTGGAGAGCTGCAAAGAATACTATATGGGGGAAGGTGGTGGCTTGCCCCGAGTCCGAGCCGTGATGAGTCTTGTGTGTCAAAGTGCTCGTGGCTTGTCCCAACACCCAAGGGTGTCCCAAATGCTAAACTAACCTCTTGTGGTTGGTTTTTTTTTATGCAGATTCACACAGCATAAGCTAATCCCTCTTCCTAGTTTAATCTCGGAGCTCCCAACACAACCCTCTACCCCTTTCTAGTGTTGGAAGCCGGGACCGTGCCTTAAGTCCCCAACTTTCCGCCACTTGACAAAGTGAAACCCCCTCAAGTGGGTTTCACCCCGGGACTTAGGAACGCGTCACCCCATGTGATTTCACATGCATAATAAAGTGCAAAGACTTTTCACATGACTTTCACATAAAATAATCATGTGAAAGTCAAACATTATGATTAAATCATAAATTCATTATGAAATATTATTAACAAGTAAATCACCAAACTTACCCATTAAATAATTACATAGGTAATAGTTGAATTACATCAAGTTACATTTCTAGTTACCTGACATACCATATCAGCAAGTGGAAACCAAAATTGCTAGTCATACCACATACTGAGGTTGTTTTTTATCACTTGGAACCATCCTTCTTTTTTATCGATGAAATTTGGTCAACTATAAATGAAAATTTCTAGAATGATGTTATTTTTTAAGGTTTCAAATTTCAATGTACATTTTTTTTTAAATAGGAAAAATAGTCAGATTGTAATACTTGGTTCAATAGCTAGAAATATAAAAGGCTAATTAAAATTTTATGATTCGGATCTAATTTATAGTCAAATTTGGCTAAATCGTCCTAGGGATGCTTGCAAGCCACCTTCTATACAATTTTTTCCTATGGACTATGGTCATTTAGTGTCGCAACCCTAGCCTTGGGCTTGCGACCAAATCAAGGGCTTACGTAAGTGCAGGCTAAGAGTGAAGCCTGAAAGTTACATTTCGTGCTCCCGGGAGTGTGGGAATGTGGGAAAGTGTGAGGGAATGAACCCCCACACTCCCAAGTGAACTCCCATTTTGGGAGTTGGAGTCCCAATTGACTCTCGAATCTTTAAAGGCCAATTTTAGGAGTCAAAACTCATTGGATTGAAGAGTTCCTTATATCATTGGAAATCTCTTGGAACGTAGATGTATAAAATGGGTTTGCATGACCCATTTGAGTACCCAAAACACAAATTATGGTCAAAAGAAGGGCCACGAATCAAATTGCCAATTTGACTCGCAACCATTAAAAGTCAAGAAGCGCCCCTGATTCCCTTATGTGTAGGTGGCATATCGTTGGAAATATTTTGGCAAGGGCTAGAAATTTTTTTTAGACCTCACCTCAATCGAAAGTTTACACACAATGTTATGGGACTCCAAAGTTATAAGAGTCCCAATTTTGGGAATTATTCCCACTTGAGAGTCCTGAGACAAAATGACATTTGGGTGCTGGTCCCATGGCCATGCACAAAATATACAATAAGGGGGAAGGTGGTGGTTTCCCCCAAGTTCGAACTGTGGTGAGTTTTATGAGTCTGTGTTTGTTCATGGTTTGTCTGTGCACCAAAAGTGCTCTAACTATGTTATGCATTAACCAACTTGTTGTTTGGTTTATGCAGGTCCGTGTGAATAATTGACTTGCTTGTCATTCATCCTAGTCCCTATCCCGAAGCTCTAGCACACCCCTCTACCCCCAAAGTGCTACAAGTAAGGGATTGTGCCTCAACTCCTTCTCCTTCCATTGTTTTCACCTTTAGATTCGTAGTTGAGTCCATCAAGGAGTCTGGGGGTGCATCATTTAGGCTACATTAAAAGGTTCGAAAAAAAATCAATGCTTGAAACTTGTCTTTACTTTCATTGTTGACAGCCGAAAAGATTTGGGTTGCAAACCCATGAACTACAACACTATGCTGGACACATGTATTTGAAAAGATTCTAAGGAATTTACAAATCACAATGTCAATGGCTAGGTGCATTGAACTAAACAACTCAGTTTCCATTGCAAATAGTACCTTTAAAGTTTGGGCAATGTGTTTTGCTAGGTGGTGTTCATTGTTGCACCTTTTATTGTGTCTACGCCCCATTTTCACAATAACACCAAGAATTTTTTTAAGTTCATTATTCTCGCTTCATAGAAATTTTGTAATGTAAATTGTTGTTCCTATTGTAGGGAGTGCATTCGCAATGGAACTACAAGGAATGTGCACAATAGAAAAGTTGATACATGCCAAAAAGCATTTGGCAAAAAATTCCAAGAGACATGGATAGTAGAAAAATCAACACACAACAAAAGAAGATGAAAAAAAATGTTTTTCTTAAGAAGCTTGATGAAAAAAACGTTTTCTTGGGAACAAGATGTTTAATGGCACCAAATGTCTATCCAATTTTTGAGTGATATGAATAAATGATAGGTAGAAAGGTGAGAATATGGTAAAATATACCAAAAAATATTTTTTTGGGTAAAATCACACTATGATGGAATTTTTTGGAAATCCCAATGCCTAAATTTTTGGGTCTGGAAATTTTTATTATTACTTAGTTTCCTATATGAAAATGAGAAAGGATTCAATTGATTCAAACATTATGAAGCAATCCTTCAACTTTGAAATAATTACACCAAAACCATCAATATTGAATCCATGATGGACTTTTCAATCCAAGTAGGGTCCCCACCCACTTATGGATTTATTGCTTAAATACCCATTGTATGGGGAATTACCTAAATTTTTTGGGGCATGTTACTTCAAAGATCTATGGCACTTAAGGTCAAAAAACATGGAAAGAAAAATCTCTTATCTTTTCATTACTCCATTTAATGACTTCAAAATATCCATGTTATGCAAAATCCATTTACCTACATAATTGTTTTTTTTCCAAGACTTGTTTCCATTAAGAATATTTAGAAAGGTCTTTAGTTGGATGGGAAAAAATGTTAACTTCAACATCATTTCATTAATGAAAAATGAAATTTTATGATGTTCATTAAGCTCAAAATTCACTAGAAATATGGACTTTCAATGGACTCTTTGTTGCTCTAAGTGGTCCACCATAGTGTGTTTTTACCTTTTTAGATTTTTTTCAAATGCTTATTTGGATTATTAATGAAATTAAATTCTAATGTGATTTGAATGAGAAACATGTTTTGTCATATCTATGTATACATAAATGTACCCATGGTTCTTTCATCATTTATCAAACAATATTAAATGGCATTACTTTATGAAATCCAAATTATAACCTTTAAACACCAAAAGTTAAATTTAAAACTAAATGTTCCACATATTGGGGGCAATCACACTTTACATACAATAATACTTGAACCAAAAGTGCTCAAAAGGGGGACCGCTTTATTATTCTTTTGCCCATTATTTGCATATTCTTGAAATCTTCTATTTCAAAATTTCCATGGATATGAAATTTTGAATTGCATGTTGAAATTTGCTTTATGAAGAGTTTACATGTAAGTTTTCCTATGAGAGTTTTACCTTCGAAACATTTTTTCTATGAGTTTCCTTCTGAAACAAAATTTTCTATTTTCTCCTTTGTTTTATGGGTTTTCAACAATTTCATTTGGATTTCTTTGTGAATCTTTAATTCTAAATCATTTGCCATGACTTTTGGGCCTTGTAAAAAAAAAAACTAATTGGACCCAAAAACACATTGTCCTTTTGGCTATGGTTTTCTACAACCAAAAACATGTCAACTTGAGACACAATAATCTATGGTTACAAGATATTCAAGTGGTGAATTTTGATTTCTTATGTGATATTTCAACATAATTAAATATTTTGTTGTTAGGTGGTTATCAAAAAACAAGGACATACCTCCAACGGTTATATATCCGAATATATACCCATTTATGCACACCAAGGATAAAAAACTTTTAAAATTAAGGTCAGAATGTGCTACATCAAAATATGACATTTATGATAGGACAAAATATGACTATTGACCAAACCTAATGATGTAATTGTATGTGTCATGTTTTTGTGGCTAATCGTGCACTTGTAACATGAATATGACTACATGAACAAAAATCTTCTTAAAGGTGGTCAAACCATTTTTAAAAGAAATTTACAATTTGAAATCAATACTTATGAATGAAGGGAAAATGAAATGGAAGGTAGTAACCATAAAAGCTTGTAAATAAACACGCATAAAATTAAAGCATATATATATATAAGACTTAAAATATATGATTTTCTCTAATTATAATTCATAGCACATCACTATTACCAAAGTTTAAATCACTATGGGACCTTAAAAGTGAAATAATTTCATTGCATTTCATTGATTTCACCCTAATGAAAATTATTTCATTATAATATCACTATGTAGACATCATGTTTCACTACTAGTTAACATAATTCATTATTCCAATTTACTATAGTAAATAGGTTTATTTATATGTTTGTAAAAATATTCTATTTATGTTATTATAAATCATTTTATCTTAAGTATAATAACTTAAAATAATCTAAAACAAAATATAATGACCCAAGGTAAAAATACTAAATAAATAATAATAACCTATGAAAAATAATTTTAAATACCCTACAATATAATAACTACCAATAGCATGTGATATTATAACATAGAATATCAAAAAATAATTTATAATACAATAATCACAAATAGTTGTAATATAACATATAATAACGAACAATAACTTATAATAAAATAACTAATAATAACCATCAATAAAATAACCATCAATAACCACCAATGGTTTATAACATAATAATCATCAATAGCCATTAATATAATAGCCACCAATAGCCACAAATATAATACCAATTAATAATCACCAATATCCACCAATAAAATGGGTTGTAGGATTACAAGATTTATGCAACAATAATTTATATCTATATTTTAGAATTTTAAAACAACTTGTCACAAGCTTGTAGAAGTAATCCATGACCAATGTGGCCAATGAATTGAAATTATAGAACACACTTTCAAAGGTAGTCGGATTATTTTTTAGGGATTGAAAATGGAGTAACCTATGGTCTGGAAAGGTGAAAGCACACAAAGGTGTAATACTTTTCAGCATATGTGGAGGCCATACTAGTGTGAAATAAAATTCCACATATAATATAGTAAAATACATTATATTGCACAAGTCATATGACAAAATTAAACAATTTTTTTAAATTTCTAGACTTTATCAATGATTGATGATTATATCAAAAACTTACATTCAAAAAATGAGAACTTGAATTATTGATTCAAATGAATAAATGTTTTTTTTTAATTCCATATTTCATTTATATCTCAATTTCTGATTTTCAAAATCTTTCAAAATTGTCTTTCTTTATATTAATGGCATCACATTACTTTCCATGTCAAATAAAATCATTTAACTAAACATTTTAGTAAATATAATGAGTTCATAATCATATGATATGGGTTGTAATACAAGTTTTTAGCACTTCAATTGTCCAATATGTTATGGTAACTCAAAATCCATTTTTGAGATTCATATGATGTGATCACATCATACAATATATTATTTGTTTGATTCCTTTTCACATTTTATTCATTTAATTTTTTTTCCATGGCCAATAATAAAGTTGTGATAAATTATGTATTACACCTTAATGTGCTTTCACCTAGAAAACATGATGTGCAAGAAATGGTGAAAAAACCATATAGGCCCAGAAGATGACACATACAAGACACCTATCCTAACCTCGTAGGGAGCAAGATGCAATGGTGTTAAACACAAGAAAACCCAGTGAAGTGGAAGAGTAAAAAAATCCACCACATTTTTAAAGGGCCTTCAAAAAAGTTCATAGACAAAGAGGAAAATGCATCAAACAACACCCAACATTCTTGTAATAATATCTACGACAAAATGTCACGCATAGAAAAAGTAGGCTCACCTCAGTATATTCGTAGAAAAGACCAACAATGACAATGACCACCAAAACAATGCAAGTACCATCACACAATTATATAAATGGAATTTTTAAAAACTCATGGGAATGTAGAAATTTGAAGAAGATGGCTAATTTGAAAGTGTAACTAAGGTGCTCAAAATGACAAGAAAGGTATTCATTTTTTTGTTCTATGTTTGGATGGATGCACTTCATTTTTCTTCAGTCTTCGAAGGAATAATGAGCACCTTGGTTACAAATAGGAACTACAAAAATTAGAGATGAATGTAATCAAATATTTGAAATGGATTGTTTATAATTTTTTTTGAATACTTGGATAGTTGATTAGATGTGAAGAGTATTGGTAATGGATTCATAATATAATTGGTGGTTAGAACAAGGTAGAAATTAGTTTTGTTGCAACATTTCATGATGTGATTAATTGGCTACATGTTCCTAGGTATCATCATTGTTCTTTTTAACATCTTCTTGCTAAAATCTAACATTTACCAAAAAATGCAATGTTAAATTTAGCTCCCAATTGATGTGTGTCATGTTATGGGCAATAATTGCACCCTTTGTAAACAATGGCACCAAAAATGTGTTGTGGTGGCGCTTTCACAAGAAGTTGCCCAAATGGTTTGGAAATTTGTGTCTTGACTACCACCTTGCTACTATAGGGATGTGATCATCACAAAGGGCATTGTTATGGGTCAAAGGCCACACACATCGATCTATGATTTGCAATTTTGTATGTAAAAAATCTACAATTATTTAACTAACAAATTACCCATTGTAATAACATTGAAATTCCATCCAATGGGGTTTAATGGCCATTGTTCCAATTCCAGCAACCCATGAGTCCATCATGCTATCAAGTCTATTAAACCATACAATGTCCAAAATATCATTGACACCCAAAAAAGGCCATAACTACCCATTTGGGTTTTAGGATCCAAACATCAACTAGTTCCCGCCCTAACTTAAACACGTTTTCGCATTAAACGACCTTCCCATATAATGCTTGAACCTATTACATCCCTTAATACACATTGTGGGGGATCATCATTCTCATTTGGCACCAACAACGAGGTGTTGCCTTTACCTGCCACAACTTCACCTAGCTGGACTCGGAACCATGACTCCTTGATTGCCACCCAATGGTGGACACATCCTTGTCCTCTAACACCCATTATCAGCCACATTGCTACAACCTCAGCATCAAGGTTACATAAGACAATGGCTTACCCTACTTTAAACTGCACATCAATGCCAATTAAGAACTTCATTCAATTTACCATGAACAACCAATTTAAGAAAATGGAATAAATTTTTGTTACAACATTGTGTCAAACAAGGCATTTATGTTCCCTAGTTATGAACTATAGAAATTCAATAGCATGTTGGTATTAACTTACCTGTTGCCATGCCTTCTCTCCTAGTCCACAGATGATAAGGAAGAGAGTGGTTGATATGATCACTAGCAAAACAATCCATTTGTCAAAACACAACCAAATTTTTTTTTTTGAAAATCTTTAAAGAATCTATAAGGAAACAATACACTACTACAACAAAAACATGACATTTGGAAGATTGGATTGTTGGAAAATAAAATAAAATTCACACATGAGATTGCAACAAAAAACACAAAATCACACACACCAAATTGCAAAAAAAACACAAAACTGCACTCTAGAAAACAAAAAATCACATACCATGCTATAGAAAAAACTATAAAATTGCACACGCAAAAGCAAAAAATTGTAAACCAACTTGCAGCAAAAAACAACAAAAAAATCACGTACCAAATTGCAGCAAAAATAGCAATTTAAATCACACCAAAATTGTAAGAAAAAACACACACAACTGCACAGCATATTGCAGGCAGCAAAACACACACACACAAAATCAGACACCAAAATTGCAGCAAAAAACACAAAATCACATAGTATTAGACATCAAAATGGACCTCACAAACAATATTTGAAAATGGGGGGGGAGGGGTACATTACATTTGGTGTGGGGGTCCGTTTGCTAAATGCCTTATTCTGTTCTTTCATAACTGAAGATGCAACTGGCAACTCAGAACCTTCTGACTCCTCTCCTTTTGAGTTGTAGTCACTGCTATTAGAAGTGTCATGTTCACTAGATGTTGCTGATGTCGACGACCCTTCCTCTTCCACCGCATGATGATGTGGTTTTCCAGCATTCTTAGTGCTCCTCCTATTGCTTTGGTGTCCAAGTGTTCTCCCATCCACCACATTTTGGGTGGACTTCTTATTTGTCTTCTTCCTCCCTTGCTTGGTTGCTGAGTTCATGAAGTGACGACTGCCAAGTGATTGAGTGTTTCCAAAATACAGCAAAAGTGCAATTAATTTAGACTAAGACTGTGTCAATAAGCACATGACCATTAACCCATCATTAATCCACACTCCCATTTCTACCCATAGAACAAAGTAGATTGACATCAACACAGTCTCAAGGAACTGCTGCACCTTACACATAGGTTTGAAACCCCAAAATCTTTAAAACAACTAAATTTTAAGAACTCAGGAGTAAAGAATCAAACATGGTACTATGAATGCAAGGTAACAAGGATTAAGAGGGCAAAAACCTAAGCACATGCTCTATAGGTGTGGTTCTACATTTCAAGGGGTTGAAGTTGTCAGAAGCATATACTGACATAGTGATTAACGAATCATTGTTCTTGTTCTAGAACAAACTGCGAATTACTTCATTTGCATTGATGTTTAGGAAAATATCCTCTTGTTTGTGTATGGTACATCCAAAACTAGATTGTAAGTCTCAAAAAACAACTGACAACAATACATCCAGTAAATAAAGTCTTAAAACAATTGGGCTGATTTCTGTACCTTGGCTAAAAGTAGCATAAATACCAGAATGTGTGAGAGCAAACACTGTGTCCCTAGCAGCCCCAATTTCCACAATACAAGACTGCTTCTTTATGAACGGCAACTTGAGGGAGTGGTGGGCTTTGGGGTCGTGCATGTCAAATTCCTCCAATGAAAACCATGAGAAACACAAATAATATCATACATGAATCCACATAACGGAACCCAAGTATTTCTTTGCTCCAGCAACAGCAACCATAACAGCATAACACATCACATTTAGCATATCATTATGCTAATTTGACAGGAAATGGTGGCCCAAGCGGATTAGAAACCCAAGTGTGAGACCATAAGTGGAAAGCAGATTAGAAACCCAAGTGTGAGACCATAAGTGGAAAGCAGATTAGAAACCCAATGGAACCAAAACCAGATCAGCAAGTGTTGATAGCAAAACCTTGAAACTCTTTTGTCATCACAAAAAACCTAAATCTCAACTTTGGTACCCACGTCTTGTACAAAACCTTGAAAGCCTTTTGTCATAAGAAAAAAACAGACTTCAATCATGACTTTTCTACCCACATTTGGACATATTGAGCTCAGAAAAACATAGATAGCAAAGAGGAATTGAAGGACAGTAACACCTCAACTTCACATACAACTTTTGACAAAGCTTACACACTAACGTTACTGAGATACATATTCTAGATCTTGATCCCCAAATAGGGAAACAAATCACCTGTAAACCCTAAAGAAAGACTTGAAAGCAACAAAGAAACACTGAGGACTCGAGTTCAACAAACCTAATTTTAAGCTATGCATGTAGTAAAAGATCACCATAAACCCTATTTCATGGGAGAGCCGAACACATTGATTTCAAACCTTAAACCCTAACCCCATGAAGAGTTTAGAATAGATTGGAATTTGGAGAGCAACTACAACCTAACACTATAACAAATATTATTGAAGCGTGTTCAAACTATTTGGTAGGTGTATACACAAAACTCATGCACATAGCCGGACTTCCAAACTCTTTCATACACTGCATGCAATGGAGATTACACGATCCATTACTGAATTGTGTATGGGCCTCTCCATTTATGCATGTGAAGACAAGTCTAAGAAGAACTCACAATTCTTGGGCGCTTCCTTCAACTTTTGCAAGTCGTTGTTTGAGTTGAACAACGCGCATGTTACGTGCTAAAATGTAGGGGTTGGGCATTATTTCTTTGGGATCAGCATCCACTGTTCCTTCATCATGACCCACTGTACCATTAGCATCACTGATGACTGCATTTTCGTCATGCTCCATCTGTACCTTACTCAAACAACTAGCCTTATGTTGGTCTTGCCTTAGAAATGCTAATTGTTATGGTATGCCACAAGCCTCCCCAATGCTGCTACTCTTCCAAGTCTAAAAAAGTTGGTTTTTAGGGAAAGCCTAACAACTTTTGCAATTTGAACTTGAACGTGTTGAGCCCACACACAAGCATTTAGTAGTTACAAATTCCCTAGTATAGTACAAACCCTCATTTACTCTGGGGTACCTTTCAGATAGTTGCAACCAATTTTATTTCTTTACAAGGGTGTGAATAGCAGCCTAACAAAGAGCATATTTTGCACATTAGGCTGATACTTCTGATTTTTCAGTTTGCGCATCTACTTGGTCCAGGTAAAGTTATCATGGCACATCATCAACCAAGCTTGTTTTGCTAGGGTTTAGTTCACAATGCTTATGTATTTGTGGTCTCTTCTTTCTTCTTTGTTTTGTCATTTGTGCTTTGAGCACCCATCACGGAACATCATCAACCAAGCTTTGTTTCAAAATGCTTGATGGGGACAACATTATGCTCTCCTTTGACTCTTGCTGAACAGGACTATATTTCATGTTCTAGTACTGGTTTTTTTCTTCTTCTTTATATTTTGGTTATATCTGTAATGATCTCTTGGTAGAACAGCACCTTAACTTAATATGTTTGACCTCCTTCATGCACACATAAAGAATGTTGGGGTCTTTTAAGAGCATCCTGTGCGAGTGCTTTTGCATTCATTGCGAATTGTGGCTTTTGGTCCTTTGGGTAGAAAGGACTAGTCTAGTGTTTCAGTCAGTCTCTGTTTTTCATACCATTGCTCTCACTTGAAGTTCTGTGAAATTGATATTTTCTTGATGGTTGTGGGGGGTGTGACAGGTCTTGTGGCAGAAGATATGTTCCATTGGCAAGCAACAATCATGGGTCCACTTGATAGTCCTTATGCTGGAGGTGTATTTTTGGTTATGATTCATTTTCCTCCAGACTACCCCTTCAAGCCCCCTAAGGTTTGTCCTTCAATCTAGAGATAGAAATGTCTGTTAATACTCTACCCCCAGACTACCCCTCCATGCTTCATAAGGTTTGTCCTTTAATCTACATATGGAAATGTCTGTTAATACTCTTCTCCCAGACTACCTCTCCATGCCCCATAAGTTTTGTCCTGTAATCTAGAGATGGAAAATGTCTGTACATACTCTTCTCAGTGTCTTGTCAATGGGTATAATGAACCACATGTCCAAAACATATGGAAAGGATCTGACTTTACCACATATCTATGAAATTGCAGAGAATTTCCCACAACAGTCAGTTTGAAGGCAACATGACAATGAGTGCAGTCATAGCATTATGAGAATGGGTAGGTGTTAGGGGAAATTGTATCAGGTTTGAGGTTGAAGGACTTCCAGGTGGCCCATTTTAGGTCACTATTCCATGTGAAGTCCATATGACCAAGTTGTTACCCACAAAGATGTATCATTTTGTTCTTGGTTCCCTGGAACTGTGCAGGTTGCATTTAGAACGAAGGTGTTTCATCCTAATATCAATAGCAATGGAAGTATTTGCTTGGATATCCTCAAGGAGCAATGGAGTCCAACACTGACAATTTCTAAGGTTCTTTGCTCATCCTCATCCATGTTGGTGTGCATTTCATATGGTTGTTAGTATTCAATCCCCAACCACTTTTAAATAGGTGTATCAACAGTGAGCATTGCTAGTCACTAGTGTATTTCCAGAGTTCTTATTCCAACATTTGTACCTGGAGTGTCCCTATGCAATTTTCAATAGGGTTTCTTCCAGTTTTTTAATGTAGGAGTAAGTACTTTGTTATGGAATTGTTGGAATTTGGATGGATCAACAGGAATACTGGACTTCATGTTCCTCATGGGCTCTCTAATGTGTTTGGAAAGCCCTGTCCTGGATTTGTGCTGGTTAGTCAGCACATTTCAATTCAAGTGCATATTTCTGAAATACTTTTCTCTTACCACTTAACATGCAAATTTGTTATGAACTTTGTGCTTAACCCTGAACCTTGTATTTTAATCCTATTTTTTCTGACTGACTTGGACCTCTAAAGTTTTGCTTGGTTTTGATGTTTGAGATGTGGAAATTAACAAGTCTTGATATGTGGGCCAGATCTTGCTCTTAATATGTTCACTGTTGACTGACCCTAATCTTGATGATCCACCTGTACCCGAAATCGCTCATATGTACAAGACTGACAGGGCCAAATATGAAGCCACAGCACGGAATTGGAGCCAAAAGTATGCCATGGGTTAGACATTCTGCAGTTGGCTGTAATAACATTTATGAACAAGAAATTATGTATTGAGTGAAGTTGGGGTTCAGATAGAGCTTCACATTCTGAGATATTCTTTGGGTAAGATGCATGGTGATGGTGCTGTTCAAAAGCGACATTTTGTTCTAAGACACTCTGACTTCTCTCACAATGGTGTTCTTTCTTTCTATCCACTTGTGCTTGTGATGGCTGAAACAGTGGAATCTGCCACTTGCAAGTAACGTGTTTTCAGGTATATATTTGACTGGCATTATGAATATACCACCACTTGTAACCCTTTCCAGGGTTTGTATATTGTCTAGTTATGGTTGTTAAGGGGGACAATAGCATGTGTTTTCATGTCTGGTTCTTGATGTGTGCTTTTATTTGGGGATATGTCACTTTGTGCTTGATGGTAGGAGTGCACCAGATGGGAAGAGGGCTTGTGGAAGACATTGCAATGGTACACCAGCCACTCTAACTGGTGGGGGGATGTTTCTGGAGCACTAGTTCCCCATCCTTGTATGTTGTCCATATCTGGGGTTGAGAAACTGGCCGATCTTCAGAAATGTTCTGAAGTTAAAGTTGAGGTTGAAACTTACGGCACACCAAATGAGCATGCATCTCTGAATGATAGTAGGCTGGGAATGCCACACTGAATGCTCAGGAGAATGGCAGCTCAAAGCAACAATTGAAATTTCTGATTTATGGATGCACTGGCTAGATTGGTGGTCTTCTTGGAAAGATATGCCAGAAGCAAGGTTACTGTATGAGTATGGATCTAGCCGGTTGGAGAATTGGGCACAATTGGAGGCATATATAGCATTTGCAAAACACTCTCATGTATTCAATGCAACAGGTGTGATAGGTCGGCCAAATGTGGACTGGTGTGAAAGCCACAAGGTTGAGACCATTTGGGTAAACATTGTGGGTACTCTAACTTTGGCAAATGTTTGCAAGCAAAACAACTTGCTGCTCATCAATTTTGAACAGGGTGCATTTTTGAGTACGACAAAAATCACCAGCTTGGTAGTGGAATTGGTTTCAAGGAAGACGACACACCAAATTTTGTTGGTTCATACTATTCCAAGACAAAGGCCATGGTGAGTGCTTAAACTGTGTAGTGTGAGATGTGAACCTTTATAGCTGTTTCATCTAACATTTTGTTTTTGCGGGAAGGAGTAAATATGTTCCATATCTGCTTTGCTTTAGTACAATTGTAGGGGATTTACATGCTGAGAGCTCAACCCCTATTTTTCTTTGAAAAGCTTAGGTCCAGTGTAGGTGTCCACTGTCCACATGTTAATTGGTTAACCATTTGGGCATTTCCTGGGCTATTCAATGTCTTGCTCTTGTGGAAAACTGCATGTCCAAAATGTGGAAATCTGATTTTAGTTTGTATACTGGGCAGGTTGAAGAGCTCTTAAAGAGTTTGACAATGTGTGCATCTTGCGCGTGCGGATGCCCATCACTTTAGATCTGCAGAACCCCTGGAATTTTATTACAAAGATCTCTCGGTATCAGAAGATGGTGAACACCCCTAACAACATGACAATCTTGGATGAATTGTTGCCTATCTCAATTGAAATGGCAAAGCGTAACTTGCGGGGGATCTAAAATTTCATGAATCCAGGAGTGATGAGGCACAATGAAATTTTGGAGATGTATCAACAATATATCAAACCAGGATTTTCATGGAAGAATTTCACCCTAGAAGAGCAAGCAAAGGTCATCATTGCACCTTGGAG
This sequence comes from Sphagnum contortum, assembly GCA_963920785.1. Lineage (NCBI taxonomy): Eukaryota > Viridiplantae > Streptophyta > Sphagnopsida > Sphagnales > Sphagnaceae > Sphagnum > Sphagnum contortum. Next base: position 11,637,023 of record OY987279.1, on the reverse strand, counting down.
CAACAATGAACTTGATGCATCAAAGCTACAGGGAGAATTCCCTGAGGTCTTGCCAATCAAGGAATCCTTGATCAAGCATGTATTTGAACCCAACAGGCAGGCTACTATTGAGTAAGGGGCATTGACACATTGTTCTCTCCTTTCATATTTATTATGTTAATACATTGCTTAGAATGACATTCTTGACATTGAGCTGGTTTTCTAAGTGGTGCTTGCAATGCAAATTGTAAGGTTGAGTCTCTACCTAGTTATTTGGTTGTAGTTGCTACTGAGTAGCCTTTTAGACTTGGTGCTAATCACCACTATTCTTATTGGTCAATTCAAATTGTCTGCCTAACAATAATCCAAGCATGTTAGGATATTTCAATCTCAATCTCAAGTTGATCCCTCCCCAAAAATCCAGCATATTATTATTTGAGGGGTGCATCAAGTCCATCTTGATCACTCTTTGTAAGTAGGCAGTCATGCCTCCTCTTTGCTGATATGTAGTTCACCTTGGTTTTGGTTGACTGAAAGTATTACCCTTTGTGATCCTTTTGAGTTTTTGAAAAGCTGGAATTTACTTTGGGCGTCTGGATACATACATATGTTCAAGGATATTCTGGTCTTATGCAAACAATACATTTGATGCTACTACCTTCACCAAAATACCCATGTTTTGCATTGGCAGCTGCAAACTATGTTGTGTGATTTATAGTCTGTCATATCAAAGTGTAGAAGGTTTTATGTTTCAAGTCAAGTTTTTTTTTTTGGTCCCCCTATTTTCCATATATCATGCTTTCACCTTTGTGGTTTCTTCTTGCCCTATTGCATTCATGGTCTCTTCTAGTCTGAATTGAAATTTCTCAACCAAGTGTGTCAAAAGCAAACCTGTTAAATTGTTTTACACTTGGGTCGAAGTCTATGGATTGGGGTAATGAAACCATCCTATTGATATTCATAGTTGATGAATGACAATATCTTATTCACATGTCTACCCATCAACACTATCAGGGCTGACTTTGGAACCAACTCATGCATTTCATGGACTATAAGGTGTATATGTGCCATGAGACCCTCACTTGTACTGGATAATTGTTGTAATAAAATAGATTATTTCCACATGTCAAACCCACATATTGTAATCTTGAGAGGATTAATTGGACCTTATTGTTGAATACACATATACATTGTTTTGCTTCATCAAGTAATAAACTATTGTAAGTAAAATTGATATCTTCCATTTTCAATTGTCTTCTAAATGTTTGTGGAACAAGCAACTAAAAGTTGGGGATAGATACGCTATTTTAGGTAGGTGGCAAAATAGATTAGGTTATTCTTCACCTATATCCTAAACCTTATCAATGGGATTGTCATTTGTAGGCAACCCTAATCCTAGACATGCCTACAAAAAATGTGTACCTAGCTTACCAAAAGACCATAGTTGGCCTATTTTGGTTGCACATGCAACTATGAGTATATGCATATCAAATATATACGATAGTATATCACAGAAATCATCCAAAGGTTAGGATGAAGGTGATCATAGTTACACCATAGTTGCATACACACCCAAAAAGGGGGCAAAAATCCACTGTAGTTGCATAAAAAACCCTACATAGTTGCATGTGACCGGCAGTTGCATCCCAGTTGCAAACATGGTGGTTGCATATGACAGAATTTCTAGTAGTGTATGGATGTGGGTAGATGGACAAGTGAAGTTTGTGACATACAGTTTGCTCCAAACACAATAGTGGTGGTAAGGGATGTAATTGCAAGTTTAGTAAAAAAATTCTAGGTGTATGGCGTGTGACCAAGTTCGGGCATCTTTCAATGCACCTACACCTCACCTACAACCTTTACCAATTATGGGGCTCATGTATTGATGGAGTTTGGATTTTGGCCGGCCCATTGAGTTTGACACCTCAACATAATTGATATGTTTTTGTTATGAATGAGCATTTCTCCAAGTAGTTGGAACTAGTTTCGTTGTTGGATTGTAACAATGAAAGGGCGACATATGTGTTTTTGGACATGATATTTAATAGGTTTGGGGCTTTAACCAAAGTTTTCATTGACTAAGGTATAGAATTATGTGGGGAATTCCAAAAGTTGTGTGAAAAAACATTGATTGATCATCGCACAACTTCATGAGACCATCCTAAAATAGACGAATTAGTTGAGTGGATGGTGTAAACAGTGAAGCAAAGTTTGTGGAAGTATGGTCTCCACAAGGGCCATATTCGAAATTGTGATTTATAGTTACCATGGTTAATTATGGGGTATAGGTTCTGATGCATTCTCGACTCCTCAAAGGACCCAAATGTGAATCTGAGTGGAAGACAGCGGAAGAAGGAAGAGTCGAGACACGCTCCCTAGCTCACAACACTTTGAGGGGTAGAGGATCGTGTTGGAGCTCCGAGATGGGACTAGGAAAATTTGACAAGCTTTACTCACTCACACGGGCCTGCACAAAACCCACACAAAGTGGTTAGTGCATAGTTGGAACACTTTTGGTGCTAGGACGAGCCACGGGCAACACGGACACACAAGACTCACCACGGCCCGAACTTGGGGGAAGCCACCACCTTCCCCCTTATAGTATATTCTGCAACTCACGGCGAAGACTACATCCAAATGGCTATTTTTCCTGGGACTCTCGAGTTGGAGTCCTGAAACTGTCCCGGGTTGGAGTCCCGGGACTTTGGACGCCCATATCTCCCGACTGCAGATATATGTTCCAAGAGCTTTCCAACAGTATAAAGAGCGCAACAATCCATTGAGATTTGACCCTTCAACTCGCCCTCTGGGAGTTGCCTTGGGAGTGTGAGTGTTCACTCTCTCACACTCCCGGGAGTATGTGATGACTCCCAAGCTTCCTCTTGGCCTGCACCCTTCCAATGCCTTTGCGTTCGCTCCCGGGCTTCCTTCCTTTTGGCTTACAACCTTGCCATGCCTTTGCCTTGACTCCCGGGCTTCCTTCCTCTTGGCCCGTAACCTTGCAACCCCTTGCCTTGGTCGCGAGCCCAAAGCTAGGGTTGCGACAGGTTCAGTTAGCAAGTTTTTCTTTCATATTTTTCACCATACTTCTTATTGTTTGGCCATGAGCCCGAATTACCAACCTCAATCCGCTGAAATGCGATGGCAATAATCAACATGGATGATTTTAATGTGTGGATTCAAACATGTGATCAATGAACCACCTTGTTTTGATGTGTTATGCCGAAGCTATGGAAATTTGGCAATTACCCAACACCGAGATACATTGCATTATGCCATAATACATGAAGGTGGTTATCAGCTTCAAATTCGAAGGTTTGAACAAAGAGATTATGTTTACCTACAACAAATAACATTGACTACTTTGGATGTGATTATAAGACATGTTATTTTACATGTGCAGAATGTTCTTCCTTCAGGAATGTTTGTTGCTAGAAGGCTAAGACAGTCAAACATGGAAGAACTATGTGCACAATTATGCACCATGTCATCTTCCCAATGTGGATGGCCAAATTGACCCATCTTTATTTAGTTGTGATTCTTATTAGTTTATGATGTATGTTATGTGGCCAAGCTTCAAGAGCCGTCACTATCTAGATTTCTGATAAGTGTTTTCGAGGTTGGTATATGGGATGCTTCATGCCACCAATGGAGGAAATGTCAACTGGCAAATGGTTTTTACCCTCGTGCACCCAATAGACCTAGGTTCCTAAGGTCACATTGTAGAACTAGTCTAAGGTTTTCTTCCATGATAATTCACATTTGGTTGGGGATTTGAAGGATTACAATTAAGCAACTACTAATGGGGCTCATGTTTGCACTTGGCTTAATGATCCTTTTGCCTTGGAACCAAAGTGTTCATCCATGGTGGATTTCCAACATGTAGTTTTGTAATGTTATCTAGCTTAGGGGGACCTCAACCCACTAAAAAAAATGTGGTGATATGCAACCATCCTATTTGCAACTACTTTTGCAACTACTTACTAACTTCACCAAAGTTGGGGAGTATTTACAATTATACTGCGATTAATGTGTAACTATTATTTTCTTCATCCTCCTATCTGAATGTTTCTAAAATTATATTCATCCATGAATAAGCCCCATGGCCCATTAGTTGCATATGTAACCCAAATTTAGTCACAAATTGATGTAGATTGTGCATTACGGGCATGATAAACATACATATTTGGGGTTGTACTATTTTAAAAGTCTACTTTAAAAGTTTACTATAATAAATATTGATTATGCGTATTATCAAACATATTTGTAAATTTTAGTGTAAAATTTCTATGAAAAATACATTTAGGTGTTAAAAAATGATTTAAGTTTATATTTTTTATAATCACTAATTATGATGAAATTAATTAATATTGAATAATTAATTAATTAATTAATAATAACTAGTGAAATATTAATATTAATATTAATATAATTTATTCCATCATTAAAATTAAATATGAGTTAATAAACTAGATTTAATCATTATTTGGTTGATATTTAATATTTAATCATCATAAATTCAAATTATTTATTAAATATTTAGTCTTTAATTAAATGATGATTATCTTAGAAATATTATTTGTTTCTAATTTCCAATGTTGATGAATTTGTTAAACATTCATCTAAAAGATGAATAATATTCACATCCTTATAGTAATTAAGTTGGGTTGAATAGTGGTGGCTAAGGTTTAGAAATGGAGGCTACTTAAGGCTTGGTGGTAGTTAGGGTTAAGGCTTGGTGACGACTAGGGTTAGGCGATGGCTAGGTTAGGGTTAAGTGGCAGTTACTTTAGATTTAAGAGATAGTACATAATGGAATGGTTTTGAATAGTCATTCATTTTCTCCTTTCATGGTTTTGAATGCACATAGAACCTTCAATCCTTGTTAGTTGTTCCAAGCCATAGTTTTGTGATTGTAGCATTTGAAGCATACAACCTTTGTAATTTTTTTGTTAGTTAATATAATTGTTCCATTTCATGAATCTTGAATCTTTCATTTATTGCTTATTTCAAGTTGTTTCCAATAGATTAATTAAATATTTTATTAAATAATTCAGAATTAAATATTACTTAAATTTTAAAGTGTTAATATTAACTAATCATTCATTTATTATTAACTAATAAATAATAAGTTAAAATTTAATATTCAATTATTTCTAATTGATAATTATAATTATTAAATCATTATTAAATCATTAATATTAAATACTACTTCATAAAATAAAAATAATTGTTAATTGATTGATATGACATATTATTATTATTTTAATTTATTATTATTTAATTAGCCATTAAGATTAAATATAAATATAAATATAACTATAATATAATTTATTGATATTATGTATTAAATAAATTATAATTACTAGTTAATGTTTTAATTGTTATGATTAAATATTACTTAAGAAACTAGAATTAGTTATTAATTTATTGATGTTTTATATTAAATAAATTATAATTATTAATATTCATTCATTAATTAAATATGAATTAACTAACTAGTTTATTAAGTTATTCAAAATTAAAATTTTAACTTATTAATATGAACTAATTATCTATTTAATATAAATTAAATAATAACTAGTTGAAATTTAATATTCAAATAATTAATTAATAAACTAAAACTAGTTATTAATCAATTGATAATAACTAATAAATAATTTATAACTATTAATTAAATAATTTGTTGTTAATTAAATACTAATTAATTAACTATAACTAGTTAATTGATCAATTAGTTACTTACTTTCACACTTGAACTAAGGCTCTCTCCATCTCACTAAACTTGTGAGGTTGCCTAAAAATTGGATTATCATCCTCCAATATGATTTGAACCTCTTGTCCCCTTAATTGACCCATTTTTTTCAAATTGAAAGCAAAACATCCAATGAAATGTTGTATTATTCACCGTGTTTCATGCACTTCACCTCCTATAATTGTTGGGCCAATTTTTGGGTCCCATGTTTCTGCAGTCACCTATACCTTGGGTTGGGATGATGGAACATCTCCAACATTCGAGGTTGAGGGCATGGCCTATGATTGTTATGTAAAATGTGGAAAAGTGTCATCATGTCTTGGTGCCCTCATTGACACAACCATGTGCGGTAGTCTCAATTTTTAAGAGTTGCATCAGGGTTATTGGAATGTGGTAGGGTTATTAGTGGCTTTTAGCAACTTCATAAGAAATGGTGAATGTGCTTGGTGCGTGGAAAGGTTGTTTTTTTTCGAAATGCGATATTGGTGAATAAGGTGTTAGGTTAGTTCTTTTTTTCAACAAAAAGCTAGAACCATGGTTTTAGAACCTCTATTGCATAATTAGAGGTGAGAAATCTTTAAAAGGGTGGGGGTAAAAGTAGACACCAGAATTTGTAGTGTTTAGCAACATTAGTCTTGTTTTAATGTTTAGTGAGTAACAAGGATGTTTGGAATTCACGAAGGTTCAGTAGAGATAGAACAATTTTTCAAGCCATGTGAAACATAAATTAATTCAAAACAACTTAACGATTAAATGGATTGTGTGATAGTGTGCCAATGGTAATAGAAATTTCATGGTGATTGAAACATTTATTCAGATTATGAATAAGCTCAACAAGGAGCTGTAAGTACATGTTAGATCCTAGGTTATGCCATAATGATAGTTCACAGTTGTAGGAAATCTAGGATGTGGCGAATGGTGCAAACTAGGTAGTCCGCCTTGCAGTTAAGAGGTAGTCGACGAATCAAACTACGCAACCAACAATAGTGTCCATCGTCGGGAACTGAAGACTATATGAAGATGGAAGTGTCTTTGGTTTCATAACAACCTTCATAGACAGTTTCAAATTTACCACCAGAAGCAGGGTCGACTTGCAACAAAATCACCAAGGTGCGAGAATTTGGAGAAATACGATAGTACCAAGCTCGAGGGGGTTCAACTTTAAGACGAGCACGCACTTCTCGAGGTTCGGGTCCTTCATCACGAAGGTGTTACGTTAAGATCAAATCTAGAGATGTTTTCGAAGGCAGTTCTTCATTCGCTTGTGCGATTTGGGGACCGTAAGATGTGACCATGCATGACGCCATAATGTCAAGGAGGGGAAAAAAATCAGATCTTCAATCAAAATCAAATCGACAAGAAAGGTGTGGAGGATTTGTTACATTTAGAGATGTGATCATAATTTATAAACCAAGGAAAAGGAAGGAAATGCGTGAATAATGGCTTAGAACCATGGTAAAGTAAAACTTCAAAGGTCAAAAGGAAAAATTAAAGGTTTTAATAAAATTGTTAGGGGGAAAATGGGAAGAGTTGAAAAGGTGTTTTTTCCTTCCTGACGTGCTCCTAAGTCCCGGGGTGAACCCACTTGAAGGTTCACCAAAGTCAAGTTGCGGAAAGTTGAAACTTGGAGGCACGCTCCTAGTTTCCAACTCTAAAAAGGGGTAGAGGGTCGAGTTGGGAGCCCAAGGATTAGATTAGGAAGAGGGACTAGCTTAGCTTGTGTGATTCTGCATCCAAAAACCAACCACGGGAGGTTAATTGTATTCGGGACACCCTTGGGTATTGGGACAAGCCACGGGCACTTGGACACACAAGACTCACCATGGCTCGGACTCGGGGGAAGCCACCACCTTCCCCCATATAGTATTCTCTGTAGCTCTCCACCGAGGCTACATCCAAATGGCACAAATTCCCGGGACTCCCAAAATGGAGTCCCGAAATTGTCCCGGCAAGACTCCCGGAACTTTGAACAGCCATAACTCCCGACTGCAGAGTCCGATCACAACGAAGTTTGAACCAAAGTTATATCCCTCGTCGAGATCTTTCCGCCATGTCGCACACTTAAATTGGATGTCAGGAAGGCATCGATTCCCGACTTATGGTGGTCGGGAGTCAAACTGCCAGTTTGACTCCCGGCCCTTCTTTTGCCCATAACTTGGAATGCAGATGTCCAAATGGCCAATGCAAGGCCATTTTTGATATCTACGTTACAAGACCTTTCCAACGATACCAAGAACACCCCAATGCGAGGTGTTTTGCCCCTTGCTGTTGAGCTCTAAACATTTGGGAGTCCCGGAGGACTCCAAATCCCAACTTTTCCAAGTGTTGGGCTTCACCCCCACACTTGGTCAAAGTGGGGTTGCGACACTTCCCTTCCATTGGCCACCAAGCTTGGAACTTTCCATTGGCAACCAAACTTGGAACCTTCCATTGGTCACCAAGTCTTGGAACATTCCATTGGCCACCAAGCTTTGGAACCTTCCATTAGCCACCAGGCTTTGGGTTTACCTTCACCTCCCTTTTCCTTCTCTTTAAAAGGCGGATTTGGATGATTTGGGTTTCTCTTCTCTCCGGACACAATTTCAATTCAAATCTTGAAAATATTTGTTCCCACAAGTTTCTTAGGAAGGAAAAGAAACATTAATCTTATTAGATGGAAAATGAAGGAGAGTGGAATGAACATTTTAGAATAATTTTAAAGGATTGGAAGTGAATAGTGATAGTGTTGGGAGAGTGGAATTTTAAAGAAATCCCACAAACCCTTTTGGGTTTGGTAACATAACTTATTGCTGGTTTAGTTGTAGATCTTACGATTTAATAGGAAAGTGCGCCTTGTAGTTAGCTTTCTAATGAGTTAAAACAAGCTAGATTTAAATAATGTATGTGTTAGAAATGACATTTTAAGTGATTGGTGGTCTGTAATCAAGCTGAACTAATTGCCTTCGTAAAACCCTCTCAAGTTTGGTAACATAATTTATTGTTAGTTTAACTATAGACCTTAAGATTTGGTAGAAAGGTGCGTCTAATAGTTAGCTTTCTAATGAACAAAGACAAGCCAGATTTGAATAATGTATGTGCTAAAAACGACATTTTAAATGACGAGTGGTTTGTAGCCAAATTGGATCTACTGTCGCAACCCTAGCTTTGGGCTCGCGACCAAGGCAAAGGGGTTGTAAAGTTGCGGGCCAAGAGGAAGCCTGGGAGTCAAGGCAAAGAGGTCGCAAGGGTGTGGGCTAAAAAGAAGCCCAAGAGTCACATCACATACTCATGGGAATGTAAGAAAGTGTGAGGGGGTGTGAGGGAGTGAACACTCACACTCCCAAGGCAACTTTCACTTTGGGAGATGGAATCTTGGTGGATTCCCGAAACTTCAAAGAGTGATTTCAAGGGTCAAAATTCAATGGATTGTGGCATTTTTTATATCATTAGAAAAGCTCTTGGAACATAAATGTCTAAAATGGGCTCGATTGCTCATTCAGACATCTGAAACACAAGTTATGGCCAAAAGAAGGGTCGGGAGTCAAACTGCCAGTTTGACTCCCGACCAGAAAAGTCCAGAATCGACCCGATTTACTTGTCTGCTGACAACGTGCCACATACCGTTGGAAAGTTCTTGACGAGAGCTACAACTTTGTTTTTAACTAAACCTTAATCCGAGGTCTTCTCGCAAAGTTATGGGGCTCCAAAGTCATAGGAATCCTCGTTGACACAATTTTGGGACTCCCACTCGAGAGTCTCAGGAGAAAAAAAACCATTTGGATGTAGGCTCTGTGGCTAGCCACAAAGTATACTATAAGGGGGAAGGTGGTGGCTTCTCCCAAGTCCGGGCCACATTGAGTCTTGTGTGTTTGTGTTGCCCGTGACTCGTCCTAGCACCAAGGGTGCTCCAACTATGCACTAACCACCTTGTGTGGGTTATGTGCAGGCCCGTGTGAGTGAATGAAGCTTGTCAACTCTTCCTAGTCCCATTCCGGAGCTCCAACACGCCTCTCTACCCCTCAAAGTGTTGTGCGCTAGGGAGCGTGCCCCGACTTTTCCCTCTTCTGTTGTTTTCTACTTGGACCCACATTTGGGTCCTTTGATGAGTTGGGAATGCATCATCTACCATCTTTGTGAAACCCTCTCAAGTTTTGTAACATAATTTTTCACTAGTTTAACTGCAGAATTTGGGATTTGGTAGCACAATGCGCCTTGTAATTAACTTTCTAAAGAGTTAAGGCAAGCAAGATCTGAATAATCTATGTGTTAGAAACAATATTTCAAGTGATTGGTGGTCTGTAGCTAAGTTGAACATGGTGTTGGGTCCTTAAAAGTTAGTTTAAACGAATGATAATTTAACATAAAATTCTAGGATTCGGAATGTTTGAGCTTGGGAAATATATCTATTAGTTCTAATTGTACATGATGCATAGGAGGCAACCCACTTAGTTTTAACTACAAACACGATCTAACATCTAGAAATACATTTGCATTTTTTCCTTCACCGGTAGCATATGTGCTTCTGAGTATAATCACCTCGTAGAATCAAGAGTAGAGGGACAAAAAGTCGCCTCACAACAAGCACATTGATGCTACTGAATACATGTCATTCATCGAGTTAATAATGGTTTTGTTGATGAGTTATTTTCCCTACTTTGCAACTCCATTCTTCCCAAACCAAACCACTTGCCAAAGTCAAATTATGAAACTAAGAAAATGATTCAAAATCTTGGGTTAAGGTACACCATGATGCATGCTTGTGAAATGGTTGTGTTTTGTTTTGCAATGACCTCAATGATGCATAGGTTTGCCCAATATGTGGTCAATCAAGGTATGTGGTTAGGCATAACAAGGTGCCAAAAAAGATTTTGAAGCATTTCCCCTTGACCCCCAAGTTGAAAAAAATGTTTTCGGTGCCAAATCTCTTAGAATTGATGAGGTAGCATCATGCTTACACAAGTCATGATGGGTTGGTCAGGCATGCACCTGATTATGAGGCATGGGCCCATGTTGATGAAACTTGGCTTGATTTTGCAACAGACCCTCAAAACTTGAAATTAGCGATTGCCCTAAATAGGGTAAATCCTTTCAACTAATCTAGCAACTGGACTACATGGCCAATATTTATTCTCAACTATAATTTACCTCCATGGTTCACCACAAATAAGTTTTTTCTTATGTTAGTCCTATTGATTCCAAGCAAAAAAATTATTAAAAACAACAATGTAGATGTCTACCTAGCTCCATTGGTTAAAAATATGCATGAATTATGGAGAGGGGTGGATGCATGGGATATTTGTCAAGCTAGTGGGAGAAGAAGGTTTACTTTGCGCATTATATTGATATGGGCAATACATGATTTACCTGCATATGGCTTATTCTCAAGGCAAGTAACAAAAGGGTAGAAAGGCTACCCAACATGTGGGTTTAACACAACATCCTGATATTCAAAATGCTTGGGGAAACTAATCTATTATGGGCATTGGAGGTGGTTGAAACCAAATCACCCCATGAAGACAAAATTTAATAACTTCGATGATAAGGTTGAACACAAGTTAGCCCCAAATGTAATCTCAGGGCACGAAATGTTATAATATGCTAACATGGCTAATAGATGGGCAACAAGTGGCCAAAGGGATTATGAAAACCCTGCCCTAAAGATTGGTGTCAAGCACAAATCTTCTTTATGGAACTTGGTTTATTGGAAAGTTCTTTCATTGATCTACTATTCATGCTATATTGTTTGGGGCCAAATTATGTTTAAAATGGCAAGGTTTGAAGAGTGTAGGGTTTGAAATGTATGTTGGTATGTTACCTCTACACTTTTAAGGGTTCATCGGCTTGATTTCTAATGGTGCATTTGGATGGCCAGATTAGTAGAAGAATATACACTATAAGAAACATGCCTTTGTTGGATGCATTGTGTAATTAAGGGTTTTTGATTTCAAAGCTGGAACCTAGAGCCACCAAAGTGGGGAAGGTGAAATATTGAACTAGACATTCTCTTCCATCAACTTTCTTTATCAGTTCATGGCTTATGTTCATGATGGAATGGGGGTGGTGTTTGGGGGTAAGGGGTCCATGGTTTCATTATATTCTTTTCCAAATATATATTAGAATATTGCATCCATTTTCAACTAGGGTCCATTGAATGTACATTCTACCCTTCCCACTGCATGCTTAGGGGAAGGCTTTGGGTCATATTATTCCATAGTAATGACATTCGTCATTTTGCACTTTAAAATTCGTTAAAATTCTTTAAAATTCGTTAAAATTTGTGCTTCTTTGGGCTTCCATAACATTCCCGCACCAAGAATGTCATAACTATGTATTATTCATAGGCACATGATTGGTTGTTCCCTTACATTTATTGGTTTGGAAGGGAAAATTGAAGGTTGGAAACAAATTGGACTGGCTTCCCATGTTTGTGGTTTGTTATTATGGTTTTCTACTATGCTTTTGGGTATTCTTAAAAATGTCAATTCTTTGGGTGGCATAATGGAAGTAGTATAATAGATTCAAGCAAGCACTAGTTCTATAGAACCTCTTTTATGCATTGCATATTTTGCTAGGATTTTCTACTGATGCTAGATTTGGATGTCTAGAGGGTAGTAGAAGATTGGTGGTGGGGAGTAACCTTGGTTCATTGATTGAACTCAAGTGCCAATTGTCACATGGCCCTAGTCCTATTGGACAAGCTTTAAAGGTTGTTTGTCCACCTACTAGATCAAGGGCATTTTATAGAGATCGGAAGCCTTCAACTATAATTCCATTCCATACCTTGATCTAACTTGATTGTTCCCTATAATGTATGTAGGATTTGAAAATTTGACATACTTTTGATGTTATGCACTACAAAAAAAACCTGATAGTCAATGTAATCAAGATAATTATCAGTGAAAAGTTTAGTAGAAAAATGCAACAAGATTTGCAAGCTTTAGGCATTTGATAGTCTTCATGGTTGAGGGTTCACCCGTCACAAAGTGCTGAAGATGTCATCTCGAAAGCCCCATGGATGATGCCCAAAGGAGAGCAACCCCTATTCTTTGAGGTTGTGGCAAATATCAAATTGCCAACAAGCTTTGCAACAAGCTTCAAGAAATACATGGTGAAAGGTAAATTGGGGGCTATGAAATCCCACGACTACCATGTCATGTTTTAGTCTATTCTACTGGTTTGCATGCATTACCAAATGACATCACAACCTCACACTGCCATTATGTGATTATGCAAAATCTTCAAAGTTCTTTGTTGCAAAATGTACGATTGAACAAGGTTTGCAAAATTGAAGAATGTTGTAGTGTATTCATTATGCCTACTTGAGAAGGTATTTCCCCCAAATTTCTTTGACCTAATGACACATCTTGTTATTCACCTTATTGATGAGTTGGAGCTATGTGGGCTTGTGCACACTCGATGGATGTACCTAATCAAGTGTGCAATGAAGGATTTGAAGGGCTATGTCTACAACATGGCTAAACCGAAGGCTCTATGGCAAAGAGGTACATTGTTGATGAAGCCCTAGGTTTGTGCAACGAATACATGTAGGGTTTTGGGGCAACCTGACAGTGTTTTTGGGATGCTAATGAAGAGGAAGGGTGGCTAGGGAGGTACTGGAAGGCATGCCTAGACCACGTACTTTAACAAAAGGCTTATGTGATATCACACGTGTATGCTTATGATAACCATGAGGCTTTGTCAAATTTGTGAAAATAAGTGTGTCCATTTCCCCTATCAATAGCCAAGGAATAATGGGCATAGAACATGGTAGTGTGATTCCTACATAGAAGATGTGTTTGTTGCTTGAGTTTTTGAATTCAACCCACTTTCTATTGCTTGCTCTATAGGAAATTTGCACATGCAAAGGCAACTTCCACAAGTGATGTTGTTGAAACGTTCCCACCCTTCGACAAGTGGTTGCATTCGACGATGTGTATGTAAAGTAGGGTTTCAAGAGGTCTTGAAGATCTAGAAATATGATGTTTCAATCCCACTAGCACTTGTGGCAAAGTCACATAGGAGCATGTTAGCATATGGCAATCATTTTAGGATTGCCCTATGGCCCAAGGCAAGTAATTTGGCAATACACGACTCAAGGGTCATAGGTGAATTTGAACACACATTATGTATCATTAGGGTTACCCCCAATTCTGCAACCATTTGGATGAGCTATGTAGGGGAGTGCAAAGTGATTTTGGAATTAAATTATGGGGTGACAAAGGTCCATGTTCTACTCTATTCATGGGTTCAAGCCACAACCCATGACACTCATGTTGGCACAAAGAAAGATGAGTTTGGTTTCAATTTTGTCCACTTTGGAAGGTTAATGTTAGTGCGGGAGCAACCATTTGTCTTCCTAGCACAAGTTGAACAATTTTTTTTTTAATGAATGTGTGTATGATTTTGGTTGGAAGGTTGATAATGAAAGAAGCAAGATCTCAACATTTATACCAAACTTGGCATGTTGACATTGAACCATCCAAATCCATAGAGGTGCTGGCAGTTTTGGAAGTTAATCATGTTGAGACCAATCTAGGCGAAAGATTCACTATGCCATTTGTGGCATATTAATCAAACTTGGAAGATGGTTGATGGTGTGATCCTTATAGTTTTTGGTTTGCCCTAAAATTGGTCTGTGCCTTTATAGTCCTTGTTAGTTATGCACATGAAGGACATAACTCTAATTATTGGTTGTCTCTGGGATTTGTTGTTTTGTGGCAAGGGATGGGGGTGAAGATGGCCTAGGCGATAGGACATATGGTGAGGAGGAATTGCAAAATGAAAGCGATGATTGTAGGTGAAATCTTGAGGATGATGACATCTAGGTGCAAACATAAATTGAACAAATTGGTTTAGGGTGGGGATGATTTTGGCACACATTCCTTAATGCCTCCAGGCCTCATATATGTGTAACAAGGTCTAAGCTTAGTAGACATTCAAGTCTCAACAAATACATGGATATCTTAGTTCAAGATAATTCTTGGGTCAAGGTTATGATATGTTGTTTGTTAACATCCAATGTTTGTAATGCCTATGGAGTGGGACAAAATTTGGGGATGATGGTGCACAAGGTTAGGCAACCATCGTAAACCACTATAGTATGGTGGAGTTTCCTAGTACCAACAAGTCAAACTAGAGGAAGAGATGACCACAACACACATGGTAGCTACAATGGTTTTCCCCACATAGGGGTTGATGCATTGCTACCTTGAATTTGTTGGTGTAATTGCCTAATTCACCTAGGTTTCAAATGAGGTTGAAAATTTCTGTCACAACAAAGTATTGAGGCCCATTATTGGAGTCACTATGATTTGCATCCTCATAATCTTCCCCATATGATCACCAAATGATGATTCTCCAAACATGTTGTCAGAATGCCACAGTCAACACTGAGGATATCACCAAGAAGCATATGACCTTTCAAAATCTTAAAAAATGGTATTTAAGGAGGTTGGGACATCAAGCTCAAAGAAGGAGTCTAGATCAAGATTTGTGGTGGTTAATGATGTTGGGGATGATGATGATTCTAATCATGTTGGTTTTCTTGTTGTAGCCACCATGAGGATATGACCAGAAAGAATTAAGAACTTCCAAATTCCATCACAATAACATCAATGGACTTTAGGCCATCAAATTGTGAGAAGGAATCCATATCCAAATGTGCACCAAATGTGGATGTTGTTGGGGATGATGAATTTCCAAACATTGACTCACCAAGACTTGGTGTGATGGAGTTTCTAAGGACTTCATGATCAATCACGCAGCCTCTAGTCTCCTACATGTACTCATTATCCGAAAGAATTGCGTGTTTGCCTACAAGAGAAGATTAGGCAGCCTCCCACATTTATTCTTCTAGCACTTGAAGAAAATTGTGTTGTATGTCAAAGGTCCCAATTGCACAAAGCTACAACCTACAATCCTCATTGCACACTAGTTGCCAATTTGTATCTCCATGAAACCAACTAGTTGTAAGCCTTCATTGTGGACTCGAAATTTTGGACAACCATCAAAACAAGTCATATGTATTAGTAGGCAGGTGGGGTCACAATAGGATTTCCAGTGCGGACATCAAAAGTACATAGATTGTGTAAAATAAGGTAGTTGACATTTGCCCAAAGAGTTGGAGTTTGATGGTGAAAATAAATAATTTGAAACTTACAATTTACTGATCGGACATATGTTTAAGAGATTCTAGCTTGTGCTTTGTGAACATCTCAAAGCTTGTGGTGATATATTTGTTGTTCATCCTCAAGTGTGCAAAAGAAGTACATGAGGCACTAGAGATGGCCATGGAAGGGCATGCTCTGAACTTGGACCTATTTTGGGAGTTGTAGGTGAAACACATTGGGATGTTGAGTAAGAATCTTTGGTTGTAGGTGAAGGTGTCATGAACCTCAAAAAGTTGGCTAAGAAGGCAAGAATAAAGTGATTGAGATTCGTTACTTTGAGTCATAGGTTAAGCATTTGGTGGCCATGAGAATTGAACATGAACATGAAAGAGATGTTATTAAGGATGAGGTGGAGGGCCTAAAGATCCAATTATGAAATATAGTTGATGTAGGCAAGCTATTAGAGAGCTTTTGGTATGATTAAAGGAAGCAAAGGATGTAGTGTGCATGCTTCAGGTAATGATATTTCCTTGCACGTTCATTATTTATATTTAAAAATTATCACAAGCAACACAAAAGTTGAATCAAAAGGTCAATGTTATATTTTGCAAGATGTAGTAGTGATGTCAAGACAAGATGCCAACACAATTCGCAGAAAGATGGAAAAGATGACCCAAAAACATGTTAGAAAGATAACTACACTCTAGCAACTTCTATTAAAAGTCAGCATGCAAAAAGAATCATTGTCACCCATGTGCATAATGTCAAAATGTGTCAAGTTTGAATTTAATGAAGTTGATACAAACATAATTAAAGCTGAAGCAAAAGTCGACTCCTTGGCCAAAACCCATAAACATGATTATGAAAAGCTAAAATCCCAAAGACTTGGCTAGAATAGTAAGTTGGATTGATTGAAGAAGAGGATGAGGAAGAACGCATCACTAGAGAGCTTGAAGGTCATCAACTACATCTGGAAAGCACTATTGTTTGTGGCTTTCCATTAGGTTGTTGTGATCATAACACACAATGTAGTTGTGGTCACAACAACCTAATGCAAAGGGAACCCAAGTAGTGTGGGAGGATGAATAGGTTGGTTACAATAAGTGAACTTAGTCACTTTTATATATAGTATTAAAGTTCATTGAATTTCTCATCACATGTCTTGACTATGCCTATTCTATTTGAGTGGCTATTGATTGCAAATTTTGGATTAGTGCAGAAAGAAATGGAGAAAGGGAAAAAACTCAAGAGCTTCAAAGCTTCCATGAAAGTCTTGAAAGGTCAATGTGGCTCAGAAACCTTGGATAATTAACAATTTTGGAATTGGAAGATTTTTGTTACGCATAGTTTGTGGGTCCATTGGTCATGGTGTTGACTAAAACCTTTATTGTTTCACATTTTCATTTTTATGTTTGTTCTAAACATTGAGTTATGTTTCTCATCGAAGCAAAGGATCAAGGTGAGAAAATGGAAAGAATTTGTAGCTGCCCTCAATTTTCCTCATTCAACCAATAGTGTTACGTATGTTTTGCGCAAATACTACATGGGGATCCTTAATCAAAATCTACAAGTCTATTATTTTGGAACCTAGGGCCATTTTGTCCCACTTGGTTCTATAAGTTATGACTGCCTTATGGAAGATATTTGCAAACAATATTTAGGGCATTGTTAAGGATTTGCAATTGAATCTCAAAGTGCATTAGTGAATTGCATGGCAAAGATACTAGTGGAATTTGATGGGTCTTGTCAGTTTTCTGAGCTAAACTATTTTCACATTTGAAGAAATGTTCCAATACTATTTTTGTTTTGGTTGCCTTGCCAGGGCCAAGCCCCATGAGTGAGATGAAGGATCCAAAGGCACATTCCTTTTCAAAAGTGGGGCTTGATGCCATGAAGCTTGTGTAGAGCTATCTTCTCCCATATTCTCAATCTCTATCGGAGTCCTTTGCCACTGCAGAGTATGTCACCATATCTATGCTCCATATTCACAGACTATTTTATTGAAATACCTTGTGGATGAGTTGTCCCATTACATCCTGAAGTGTAATACAAAATCAGGATGAAGATTATGGTGTTGTGATATGCCCAAAAGTTTGGTAAGATTATCATTGACTCATCAACTATGGTTGTCAAAAGGTGATGAAAGCAATGGGCGAGTCAGTGTAGCTAGCCATGCTATCATAACAAACGTGAGGGTTTGGTGCAATGTGAGAGATATTGTGAACCTCAAATGGCTCTTTAGTGATCATTTGAGCTTTTGTTTCCCTAGAGCTAATGCAATTGTTACTTTCAAAGGGTTGGTGTGAATTTTTGCTATAATCTCATATATTGTATTTTGTACATATGAAACAATTTCAATCCACTGCCCATTGTTCAAAAGGACATTAGGTTAGTAGGATACACTTTTGGATCTACACAAGTGTACAAGAGTTGTGCTTCTATGAGAAAAGATCATATTTATGAATGTAGTCTATGTTTTTCATATGTTAGATTTGAAGCTACCTTGCCAAGGCCAAGTCCTTTAAATATAACTAGGGATGTGAAGGTGTAGCCACTATTAGCAGTGGGGATTAGAAAGAGGAAACTACCACCAATTCAAATGCTCCCAAGTCATTTGACATCCTTTATTATTTGGTCAATAAGCATTAGTGCACCTTGTCGTTACTTGATTGATTGTTGAAACATGTGATTCCAGCATGGAATCAAAATTCTTACTTCTTTGAATGGGGCAATGTGAAGATTCCATGCAGAAGTTCATGAAATTCCTAAGGGAATTTGTTGTTTTAATGTGGTAAGTTGTAGTTGTAAATCAATCACTTTTAATTGGGCAAGTGGTGACAGGTGCAATTGAGGGCAAGTTTGACCAATTGACCCTTGTTAGCATCATGATGGGCATAGAAAAACTTAGAAGGGTGCTACATCACTTGCCACAAGGCCATAGGGGATTGCAACATGCCAATGTGCCCAACTATGTAGGGCCATTTGTTGCAGACCCACAAATTACTACCCAAAAAATAACAATTATGTAGAAATCATGTTGGGTGATGATGGCCATGATGCATGCATGTCGGGATGATGATGACCAAGATGCATGCATGCTAGGATGCATGCTAGGTTGATGATGTCAAGATGATGCATGCATGCCGAAATGATGATGATCATGATGCATGCCAATATGATGATGACCGTGATGGTTCTGATACATGCTCTTGGTTATGATGTATGAGGATTTAGCAAGATGATGGTGATGATGACCCAACTAAAATGGTTGGAAGAAGTTTACGAACCTTCAAGGCTATCTCAAATAGCCATAGTGAGCCAACACTTGCCAATGCACCATCCATTGGATGCCTATTATGACTCAGTTATGGATGATCCTCAACTGAATTACTACCCAGTTTCATCCTAGTAACCCATTTTGTAAGAAGTAGGTCTAACACATAAACAAGTAGGTAACAAAATAGGGGATTAATAGGTAAGTATATAGATTATACATAGTAGGTAGGGATTATTATTTACTACCTATTTGGTTAGTAAGTTGTAAATAAAGCAATTGAGCTCACCACAATGGTCAACTAAGGGATTGGAACCCAATAGAAAATTGTTTTTTAATCACCATGATGGTCAACCAGGGGACTAGAACCCAATAGAAAATTATTTCATGTTCACATATGCCATTAATGGTTTTGTGCTAGTGGGTGTTCATTCACTGTAGTCGTATGTTAATTGGAGCATTTGTTTTGTGTTGTTTTGTGAGGTTTTGGTCTTCGAATGTTTTATGAAGTTTTTGTTTTTGAGTGTTTTGTGAGGTTTCAAGCTTGCAGGGGAAGGGTAGTGCATCGAGATACTGCAAGTTGCATGGAGGCAATAGTGTGTGGTCTTCGAAGAGCTCTCTTCCAAGTGTGATTCTATTTTTCTACACAAGGTATGTTGTCCATTTTTGTTGTTGATTTGTATGTGCATAGGAGGGAAAGAAAAAAAGGGAAGTATATGAGGATTCAACAAGAATGAACAAGAGAAAGAGAGGGAGGGAGAGAGGGAGAGATTCAAGGATCTAGTTCCAAAAGATATGTGTATGAGGATTTGTCAAGAATGAGAGAGAGAGAATGAGAGAATGAGAGAGGGAGGGAGGAATGGAAAGAGAGAAAAAAAAAGAATTTGCAAAGGGAGAAAGAGGAGATGTTTGATGCATGGATTCAGTGAGATTGTGAGAGAAAAGAGGTGAGAGGATTTGACAAACTAAAAGAGGAGGAACGGGTTATGGGATTCACCCTATTGAATGGGTTTTTTCTGGTGAATTATTGTCCATCTTCTAAAATTCAGCGATATGGGTTCATTGTAATCTCTTTTGGAGATTGTTTATGTGCGCAAATGGTAGCCAAGAGACGGGTTAACTGATAGCAGCTAATCGACCGATGATGTGCAAATATCACATGTTTTGCAACAGCAACATGTGTAGCACAAGTGCAATACTCTAGGGGCTCTCTCATTCCTAGTGTGCAAGATGACATTATCTTGGGTTCCATATGGCCATTGGCCATGATAGATGATTTGGAGTTCCATGTTTGGCAACAATTTGGGTTGCTTGGCTTGTTTCTAAGGCTTGGAAGGCCATGGCAAGTACTAATGTTTATTGGCTTGCTACCCAGGTGGCAAAGGATGATATCAGGGCATCAGCCATGCATTTATTGATGGTAGAGGACCTATTGGAGCCTATATTTTGACATTTGATGTTTTTGTGCACAATGTGGAAGCATTGTTGGATGTTTCACATTCTAAAGGCATGGCATGACATATTAACCTTTGCATAGGTTGCCATTGTCTTCACTCTATTAGGTGAAGGACACCCATGACCTTCTCATGTGGCCGGATGCAGATGACTATTGCTCAAATACATTGAATGACTATGAGTGTGACACAAAGTGGTTTGCCTTGTGCCATTGTTTGTGATGTGATACATCATTGTTTTTGATACATTTTTTTGCACATTGGCTACCCACTAGTATTTTGAATTGCATGCTTGTAGGACTTTCACCTTCTATAGGTTTGTTACCACTTGTAGGACTCCCTATGTTGCTATTGCATTTTATTTTGGACATATGGTATTTTTGATATTGAGCTAGACATATTGCATGCATGTTTACATTTCTTGGGTTTGTGTTCTCTAGTATGTTTATGGAATGACCTTAAACCATTCTTGGGCACAAAAGGTGCAAGGGTCCATGATGTTGCTAATAGCCTAAAGGGTCCATGACTTAACTACATTTGAGTCAATCGAGGGTATGAAGGGAAAACATTGCATGTATTGGGTTAATGATGCCTATTGACCAAGGGGCATGACATGTTTTGAGTAGTGACCCAAATGATTTATGGTAAGTTTTCTTACCTATATCAACCCCAACAAACAAGGGGTATGAGTTAGTTAGTGCACCTAAAAGCAAAAATGTTCTAATTGGCCTATATGCGCCATTGGATGTCTAAGGCTAATGGCAATAGTAGACAACTTTTGTTAAAGGTGATAAAACAAAGGTGTGCCCAAATAAATAATTTTCTTGCAATTCAATTTTACATAGGTTTGTTTGTGCTTCATTGATTAAAATATTGTCCATTGAATAAGATTTCCCATTTATGCAATAATCTAGGGTTCACCACCAATAGTGGATTGAGAACTACATGAGTTATTCAATCTAGGTTTCTTGTGTGTACAAAAAAACTTTGCAGTCATTGTGGTCACCAAGGTGGTCAAGGAAATAAACCATCTAGACATTTAAGTTGAAAAGCCACTGAAGGAGGAAAATATTACATCTAATCAACAAGGATGAATATAACACAAGAGCATATGCACATGATGTTCGAGTATTAAAGTTGCCATTAAGACAACACTTAGGGAAAAGGGCCATCATTTTTTTTTCACGCACCTTATAATGTAGTTATTGTGTATATAATTTCATTGTTCCACAAAAAAGTCTTGTATTTAATATTGGTGTTATAAATACTTTGGTTCAATTCTTAGACTCAAACTCCACATTGTATTTTAGTGTTCATCTTGTGAAAATGTATGCTCCCACATGTGTTCATGAAATTGTTTTGTAATTGTGGTGGAAGCCTGCTGATGGAGGGGTTAGAATGCGAGTCAGTATGGTGGGCATAAATTCCATTATAGACTAGTCATATGATCTATTGATTAGCTTTGACACCCTACTTGGCTTAAAAGCAACACCATTGCAAATAATTTCACACAGGACACAATTGGCTAGGAGTTGTATGTTTATTTTGTTTTATTTGGCATTATTTTACTTATATTCCTTTTATATTATTTTCTTTTATCAAAACTTTTCGTTGTTATTTTTCTCCTTCTATTTATATATTTTTACATATATATATATTAATTTTAAAAAATTTCATTCTTTTTCTCTTCTTTTATTTTTAAATTTTTTAAAGAGTAACACATGTCCTATAACTATGTGGGTGTGTAGAATGGCCAGGAAAGAGGGAAGAGATTAGGTGACGCGCTCCTAACTCCTTGAGGGACTCCAAATGTGAGTCCCAAACATAAACAAATGGAAGAGTAAGGAGTCGAGGCATGTTCTTTGGCTCTCAGCACTTTGGAGGGGTAGAGGGGCGTGTTGGAGCTCCGGGATGGGACTAGAAAGAATTGACAAGCTTCAACTACTCACACAGCCTACACAAAACCAACACAAGGTGGTTAGTGCATAATTGGAGCACTTTTGGTGCTAGGACGAGCCATGGGTGAATTCAGATTCACAAGATTCATCATGGCCCGGACTTGGGGGAAGCCATCACCTTCCCCCTTATAATATATTTTGTGCCTCTCCATGAGGGCCACATCCAAATGGCATTTTGTCCCAAGACTCCCAAGTGGGAGTCCGGAAATTACCAATGTTGGGACCCTCGCGACTTTGGGGCCTTATAACTTTGCGTGAAGACCTCCGATTGAGATGAGGTTTCAAGCAAAGTTGTAGCAATCATCAAGAGATTTCCAAGGGTATGTCGCACGATGCCTGAACGTGAAAAAATAGGGTCGATTCCTGACTTTTAATGGTCGGGAGTCAAACTGCCAGTTTGATTTTCGGCCTTTCTGTTGACCATAACTTGTGTTTTAGATGTTGAAATGGGCAATGTGAGCTCATTTTAGACATCTAAGTTTCAATAGCTTTCCAATGATATAAAGAAATTTTCCAACTGATGGGTTTTGGCCCCTATGATTATGTTCTGAAAATTTGAAAGTCCATTGGGACTCCATCTCCCCAAGTGGGCATTCACTTTCCCATAGTCTCGAGAGCATGCGGTGTGACTCCTGGGCTTCCTCTTGGCCCGCAACCTTGCAAGCCCCTTTGCCTTAGTCACGAGCCCAAGGCTAGGGTTGCGACATTAGGGACCAAGAGAAAATTGCGGAGGTGCTGGCTTGTCCTCCTGGCTTTGAAAGGTACTACTCTAATTGGACCCAACATTTTTGCAATTGAAAACACCCCCAATTTCAATCTTGACCAAAACATATCAAAGCCTTTTTATGGACCTTCACTCCCAATTATCCCACCCCATGTTAACCAAAGATAGGATCAGATGTGATTACAATAGTTACAACAACATATGATGCCCTTTCATACTCTAATGATCATACCCAAATAGACAGTGACTTGCTATTGAAGTTCTAAAAAAATTCTTTGATGATGAAAAATGTGTTATGCTAGCTTTCAAGCAATGATTGAGTAGAAGGCCAAGTCCATGAAGTTTTTAACCTTGGTTCAAAGGCATAAAAATTAGCAATGGAAATTAGCAAGTACCAACAACAATCAATTTTCCAAGGTTGATTAGTGATGGAAAATTATTGCACATTGGAGTGGACATTGGTGGGAAAGAAAGGAAGACATTAGTATTAATTGGAGTTGATTTGATGGATGTTGTATTTGAAAGATCCTAAGGCTTTGGTCTAGCTTGGGTCCTAAATGGTCTTGACAAATTTTCAAACACGTTTAATGCAAGAATGTACAATGGATAAATTATGTGGAAGCAACAAGAACACTTATTGTTGCTCATGAAAGAATGTGAAGGCACGTGACATGGCACATCTAATAAGAACCATAGTAGAGTTCCTTCTTTTGCACATAAATGTGAAATAGGGTATTACATTCAATTGGTTGTCGTTTTTCAATCCAACTATGGTTGATTGTTTGCAAACACACACTAATTTGTTGTGTGCATAGTTAGATTTGCTCACAATTGTGTCATTATGGTATGCATTTCATTGGGTTTAGTACATGGTCCAATGTAACCTTCTTTGCATCAAGTTTAGTAATGAAAGCTTTGTTTCACTTATTATAACATAATGACCAATCTTCACTAGAGTCATTTTAAATAAAAAATTGCATCATAATTTAAACCCAATCCACTTATAAATGATATGGATGGAAGAAACTACCTTTCTTTGGGTGTTTGTGTATACATGTGTAATACAATAATCCACATTGCTTAGGCTCTACATTGACTGCATTAAGGATTATTCGATGGGGCTAATTGACCTCAATTGAAGTTGTAAATAAATGAGCATCCCACCAAAGAACAATTCTATTTGTTTGAATCTCCATGTATAGTGTAATTTGGCATTGTGTGTTGAAGTTTCCAATGAGCTATATTTCATCTAGTGTATTTAAATCACCAAAGGTTGGAACGCAACCCAATAAACTTATAGTGGTTAAAAGGATCCAATCCAATAACTCCACATCGGGACCTTTTAGTTTGAAAATTGAATTGAGATTAAGGCATGTAAGAAAACCTTTGAAGGACTTCACTTATGGAGGAGTTGTGCTTATAGTAATGCATGAAAACTCATGCATGCTGCCATTGCTATATGTTGCATTGCCTTATCATTTATGCATCATACTATCGCCACAACATATTTGAGAGACAACATATTGGTGTTGAAAACTCTTGCTCTTGGTCTGCATGTAGACTGTATTTAAGTGATATTTTTTCTTGCTCTGTGTTAATTGCACTCCGTTGGTGAAGAGGGCAAAGAGAAAGAAAACTTGAGTGGGTGTTAGGGTGGCCTAGAAGTGGTTGGTCAAATCGTTCTGGGAGTGCTGATGGCATGGGGAGAGATGTACTTTCAAGCAACACATGGCAAAACAAAGAGTTAACATCGTACAAGGAGTTACAATTACAAACTATTGATGATAATATATAAGAAGCATATGCACCAGTTGTTTTTGCACTTGGATGAGTAAGTTTTTGCCCCCATTTGTGTATTGCATATGCAAATTGCATTTTACAATGCATATGGTTGGCTATGTGTAAACAATGCCTTGTTATTTTGTTGTTTTGATGGGGTTTGCTGCGGGAAGTTGTATTGGTTCATGGGTGAGGAGTTTGTCATGAGGGGTTGTGATTGTTTATGCATGTTTGAAGTGGTTGTGAAGCATGAGTACTGAGGTTGACTACCATCGTTGGAGGAGCTGTGTTTTTAGGAATTGTTTGATGCAACATTCGATTAGTAGTAATGGGGGTACCAAACATGGCTGACTACAAAAACGAGGATGACCTTGTTCCTTATAATGGCAAAGAAAACGTTGAAAATGTTGAATATAATGACATTGATGATGACTTTTGCCCCCCACCAGATGAGGGGATAGGAGACATTGAAGAAAACAATGTTGACGTTAGGTTAGCTCGATGAATGGGCCTAAGGAAGTCCCCTACAAACCACCATGGGGCACAAGTAAGGCACATATTCTCATTGCTTTCTAGAATATCTTCATGTTTGCTTGGGGCAATAGAGTAGACCATTAATTTGAAGCATGTGGTGGATTGCAATTGTGAAGGATTGTTTACAACTTTGTGTAGGAATTGTTGTGTTATTTGCATGATACATACAATGCGTAAGGAAGTGACCTTGCCTTCAAGGGCCTAGACCTATTAATCAAACAACCGTGAGTGGACTTAAAGTTGCTATGTGACTTAGTGTTGGTCAAAACCCCATGTACAAACTGGGCCAATTAACTGCTGTTATTAGACAAAACCCGCAAAGGTAGCTTGTAACAAAAGGGGGTCATCATGGTGCATGACCGTAAGAAGCTTTTTATGAAGACAATGAAGGTATGTACCAATGTAGACCCTATACTCGAGCTCAAGGGGGTTGTTTTGTTTATGCAGAGTTTGAAGAAGAAATTATTGTTCCTTTAGATGAGGACGAAGTACAAGTGATTGTCTCTAGAGATGAATTGAAGTGCATCCATACAAATATAATTCGTTGTGCTAATAGGGATGCCACAAAGTTTGCCAAGGTGCATGGGGTTATAATGGTTGGGGGAGAAGGCAACAAGCCATTTGGCCATCTCAGAATCGATGGGCACAAAACACTAAAAAGTCATATATTTCAACACTTGGACATTTGTAGTCCACAGACATATAAGTTGTCAAGAAGATGGAGAAGGTGAAGGTAGATTTGGAGAAGCAGTTCAAATTCCCAGAACTAGGGCTCAATTTTGAACACATGAAGTTCATAATTAGGAAAATTATGAAAATAAGGCATGGGGATTGGCTAAAAGTTTACTAGTTGGGTATGGTGTGTGTATTGGGGAGGTATGAATCAGATCCACCATGCTTCTAAAGGTTACATAGTAGTTGTTTTTTTTATGTTACAAATTAAGGATACAAAATGAATGTGAAGCTAAATTAAATTGGAATTCTTGATGTTTGTTATTGGGCAACAGTTGGATAGATAATGTTGGAGCACCATTTCCTTGACATTAATGTAGGTGAATGTCCTTTAGGTGCTTGTAAATCCCCTAGCCAGTTCCATACTTTTGTCAAGTGTGGGCCATTGATTCCTGGTATAATCCACTTTTTTCTTGCCTCATGCATGGGACTCGTGCCTATACTTCAAAACTACCACAACTTGGTGCTTGCAATATTTGTTTGTTACTTATTGGAATGTTCATGAGTTTGGGGTCTACTTGTCAGAAGGTTCCCTTGTTGTTTGCCGACTTTGGGTAGAAAATAATTTTCATGGGCCAGCTTGCATTCACCTTATGTAAATGGTTTGTAGGTGGAACAAGGCTTGAGGAGTGTAAGGAATCAGAATCGGCCATTTTGACAAAATACTGCGGTATGCTAGAATTTGCAACCAAACAAGTTGTCATGGTGGTTGCATGGGCATCAATGAAGAACTCATCAAAGATTGGGCATGGGGAGCCTATACAACAGAAAACACACATTGTAAGATGGGCATACCTTAAACAAGGCTAGTACATTAATGGGAAAAACAAAAAAAGACCATTCCTAAGTGGAAATTGTCATTGTTGTTGTCTTGGGTGTGTATATTGAGATTTTTATTCCTAACTACTTTAGATATGAAAAATACAACATGGTATCACTATTTCCAAACTCATTAAAGGAAGAACTCAAGTTCTTGGGGACATCTTGAGCTTGGGATGTTTACAGTTGAATAAAGTCTCCAAAATTTGGAACATAACCATTGTGTGGCAATTTAATGTTATATATGCTTTTGCGTATGGAACTTAGGTTATAACATATTCATATCTTAGGATTTACAATTCCTTGTTTGAGCACTAGCAACAATCAAGCCCATAATCATATGTTGTGTTTAGTTGCCCCCGTGTTGCTTCTAGATGCAAGTGCATGGATGATCGCCAATGCTTGGAAAAATAGGTAGTGGTAGCACAAGACTTCCACCAAAGAGCAATGTGTCTGTTGTACATTTGCTTGAAGGTTTTCACCCTAATATCCATGAGAGTAGGCACATTTCTATTTCAATTTAACAATGGATACAACATTGTTGATTATCTAAAAGATAAGAACCAATAATCTAACCTAGGTTTTCATGGCGATTATATCTCACGAGTTCTATGCAAAAATAGTCACAAGTACTATAGTTAAAATTTGTTCGTGTGAATAAAACCATAGGTTCAAAGAATAGCAACTAGGCACATGAGACTTGCAAAGTTGGCATGACTTTACAATAGAGGTTTTCACATATTCTTTCTTGAAAGTGGATAACAAGGTGCATTGGTGAACTAGGGTGCCAACAAGGGACTATTGGTAGATCTTGTAGGTAAGATGTATGGTCTAATGAGTTGGGGAGCCAAATGGATGTATGGAAGTTTGAGTCCATGGCGTCAATGAGTCAATTACAATCATCTTTGAATGACATGATTGCCATGCAGAAAGCTCTTGTTGAAAAGCTTGGTGTTCAAGGGTCTACACAAGGCGTTGGGTTGCCAATTAAGTCAAGGCTTAATATTGAAAACCATAACCATGATAATTAGGAAATCACAAAAAGCACAAGAGAGGATGGGTGTTGTGTCTATTGGGCCTAAAAATGGTGGTGGTATTGTTTTGGTTGCCACAAAACCACATGTTTTGAAAGCCATGTTAATGTTGAAAGAAATATCCAAACTATTGAACCAATAGTAGTGCCATCAAATGTTCAATGTGGTCTGACTCCCGAGCATGTGGAATGCCTCTTATTCATTATGCATTGGTTTTATGCACTCAAGTTTGCTATAAGTTCTAAAAAGATAAGCAGCTAGTAGGGTATGATATTGCAGTATAAGGTAAATGGGTCTAATATCCTCCAAGTTGTTGTAGGAAAGGAATTTGGGTTTGTTGGAACTAAAGTCAACAACCAAATGAAACATCCATGGAGGTAAGGAAATGTGCATTCCAAACCTTGTCTACATGTGTTTCAAGATCTCCAATACTATTTAGTCTAACATGTGTATGCTTTTTGTTGGGCTGGCATGCAAGTAATAGGACCATGTGGTATGGTTAATCATGGATGTATTCATGACATCTGTGGTTGGCTTAATAGCTGACACATAGAAGTTAAGTGGTTTAAGTTTGATAGTCTAGTTGACATTGGAAGTTATGGAGCAAAACCCATGGGGCAATGTTGAGGCATATAATTTGGAATACTTAGGAATATGGAATCATATTCTGATCATGGGGCAAACTTGTGGGCTAAGCAAATTTTGGATTTTGGATTACCTATCCATGAAGCAAACATGTTGAAATGTGAAATAACTTGACTTCTTCAAATTGGTGCATCTATTGTATGTGTGTAGGAGGCAAAAGCCAGTCCACCAAAAACACGGAAAGGAACAAGTGCAGCAACAAAGCTTATTCCAACACAAGTACATGTGA
The DNA here is from genome assembly GCA_963920785.1 of Sphagnum contortum. Classification (NCBI taxonomy): domain Eukaryota; kingdom Viridiplantae; phylum Streptophyta; class Sphagnopsida; order Sphagnales; family Sphagnaceae; genus Sphagnum; species Sphagnum contortum. The sequence continues at coordinate 11,608,019 of OY987279.1, read as the reverse complement.
TGATGTGTAGGCATAACATGCCATTTTTGTAGTAGTGATATTTTTGTTGTAAGTTGTGAAGAAATAAACAATACTTATGGTACATCATTGTGTTGTAAGGTCAATGGGTGAGGTATCCTTGAATTTGTTGTAGGAAGGGAATTTGGATTCATTGAAATTAAAGTTAATAGCCAATGAAACATCCATGTAGGTAAGAAAGGCCACACTTTAAACCTTATGTGCATGTGCTACAAGATCTTTAGTACTGTGTAGTGTGGCATGTGTCTATTATTTGTTGGGCTGGCATGCAAGATAAACAACCATCTTGTACGGTTTAAGATGCATGAATTCATGACATCTATGGTTGGCTTAACAACTGGCACATATAAATGAAGTTCTTGAAGTCTGTTAGTCCAGTCAGGCATTGGAAATTATGGAGCAAAGCCCATGGGCAACATTGAGGCTTATGATCTGGATTACATAAGGATATGGAGTCATATGCAGACCATGGGGTGAACTTGTGAGCAAAACAAATTCTGGAATACTTGATTAGTCACTACATACGAGAAATAGTGGCAAAAGGAGAAGTAAGCGTGATTTATAGTGCTATAAAAAATATGGTAGCTGATATTATGACCAAAAGTTTGCCAAAGCTCAAACATGTGAAGTTCACAACAGACCTTGGAATTAATCTAGATGATAGCTCAAAAACAAAGAAAGAATAGACAAAAATTGCATAGAGTGTCTTACCTTTGAAACATTCAAGAGTCCAATTGTTGAGCTGCTCCAATTATTGATGATGTGAACTCCACTTGTAGAGCTTCTACACTTTGGTCTCCACAACAAAATCCTATGTCAAGAACTCAAGCAACAAGGCATTGTAGATTGATTATGACCTATCCAAGTGGGAGTGTAGGAAAAGTAGTTAGTCTATAATCACTTTAGAAGTTAGTAGTTTCTTGAGATATGAACTGTAATGACTCTTCAGAATAGATGTGAAGAAGTTAGGGTTTGAACAGTTGTGACCTTCAAAGGTCTGTCTTTGAAGTATGTAAACTTTGAGCTCAGGGGAGAAGAATCTTCTTCTTTGTAAGAGATGCTTCTATGGTTGGGAGGTGAGCTCCATTGTAATAAATTCTCTTTGCTATTTCTAACAGGTGTCAGCAAATTCTTTGAGTGTTGGTGAAAATATATCAGAAACGTTGGTTACCCTAGATTGAGTAGTAGTACAGCTTCATGATAGTTTTAGCACTGGTGCGTACTGTAAATACTGTATGTATTTGCTGTCTGAAGAGTTTTAGGACACAACAATGAGTAATCAAGTAGCTAGCAGAGGCATATCAGCCTTCTGAGTTCCAAACATTCATCTAGGAATGAGGAATTTAAATATAAGACGGTCTATTTGGGAGAAAAAACATTTCTCAGGAAACAGGTATATTGAACACCTAGAACAAACCCTGACTAGGTTTCACAGGTGGGGTCCCGTAGGGACGAAGCAAGGCTATTGTGTGTCCAGAATCCAATCAGCATTGCAACAACACTGGCAACCTTCACTGGGTGCTTAATAAATGTGAGTAGTGGAGCTTTGCAGAGTACATGGTAATGATAATTCTTTCAGAGCTGGTCTTAAAACATGCCACACAAAGAGGTACAAACCTCAGGTGCAAATGCTGTAAAGACTAATTGTATCTACTGGGTCATGCATATATATTTCAGCTTTCCAATTCCAGGGACCTTGCCAGTGGACCATCTTCTGATGATGGGCCTTTGGCCACCTGATGGTGGTGGACCTTTCATCAAACCTCCAGAGGTTGAAATTATGTTTGTTTTTCGATTCTAGTGTTTCAGAAACATTTAACCTTTTAACCTCCCCTACATTCAATGTTTTGTGTAGTAGAGCTCTCAGGTTTCAGTAATTGTAGGTGTTGTATATTTGAAAGACAACTAGATGTTCACCTTCTTTGTTATATTTATTGTGATGCAGATCTAGGCTCCTCTCTGCACCACACCTTTGCACAATAAGTCTTGAGAAAACCAGAACTGTTGTATATGTCTTTTAATTGCATCAGCTTCTTAAAGGTATGAATGCTTGATGTTACAAGGTGCTGAAGTGTGGGTTAACAAAAGTTTGAATTGCCATCTTTATCTTTCCATTTTCTTGAGTTCTTTTCCATTTACAGGTTTCAACCAGCATCTAAATCAGAGGGATAAAGCAGATCTGGGATCCTATATCAACTTGATGGTCAAAGGCTTGTCTGGTACTTTATATACAAAAGGCCTCGAGGCAGATGAGGTTGCTGATGTATAACTTCAAGCCCAGTTGAGTCTACATATATTCTATATATATTCACCAGAAAACCAGAACTGTGTATAGATTCCTTTCTGATTACACTTCTATCACTCTGTTGAATTTGACATACCCATATTTGCAAGTGTGGTTTCAACTAGTCCAATACTGCACCTGGAACTGATGGCTTCATCAAACAAGATGCTTACACAAGTTCCAGTATGGCCGGTGCTTGACTTGTGGCAAAGTTACTTAAGTGTGGTTAGACTTTCTCCCTTTTCAGAGAAGGAAGATGTGCACTTGAGAAGTGGTCTGGTTTGCTATTGAATGTTGGTACTCATCCCCCCCTACACCTGGGATTAAGAACAGAAATCTTTTACTTACATTGAGAGTGAACTTCTTACACAGATGTCCTGAATCAAATAAGATTTGTCTCTTAAGAATGCCTGCTTTTGAAAGCCCGAAGTCATTTGCTCAGCATATCCATCTGGGTGGCCATCCAACATAAACATCTTGGTACACATCCTGCAGGTGAGTCAACCATTACATAGCTCCATTGACACTCCAAGAGGCCGGGCAATATACATTCAATCAACTGGGTGTCCTAGCCAGCTTGTGGTAAAGTCCAGACTGAGTTGAAAACTAGGAGTGCCCTGCCAGACACTAGAACTTCCTCCTGCTTGTTTGCTTCACTATTTGGCATGATGGGTCTTCTTGGCTGTTGAATATCTATACCACCTGTAAAGCGGTTTTGAGAGCTTGAACAATGCTGGCATGTGAGCGTGGACTTTCAGCATTGTCTTGCTGCTGAAGCTTTACCACACAAGCACATAATACATGTAGGCAACATAAGTACAATTTTTAATGGGTCAAACTTCTGAAATGTTTCCAGATGAACAGAAACACAAATACTTTTCCTGGGTAAGTCTCAAACTTCTGTGAATTGTGAATTTTCTAACTGGGTACAGGTCTACCACAAGCTATGGGAAGTACAGAGTTACAGTAAAGAAATATATGTGCAGCTGCTATTTTGTCATCTCTACACCCATGAAGAAATCAGCCATGTATTAAGGACCTTGCTTGTTTGAACACCAGAACTCCAATCAAGCAGGACAATGCATAGAGGAAGAATTACCTTGGCAACAATGATGCAGATCATCCCTATGGGAGTCTTAGTGATGGTGCAACGAATCAGCTCCAAATTCTGGGACTCAACAGCTTTTAGCAGAGTACTTCGAAAATTAGGTCGAGGCTTGCACATCATCTCGATCATAATTTCATTGAGCAGATCAGAATGCACAAAACAGTCCCTTACACATGAGTTTTTCACTGCCATGGATTCGTTCAACTGAGACTCCTGCATTGACAAGGACATGGGTGAGCTTGAGTCACCTGTTCCTGAATGCTTGATTGCAGGCATGGTGAATTGCAGCATTACTTCCTGGATATGGATGTCCATATGTGGTTGGGTAGAGACAACTGGTGGTTTCCTTCGGCCTGAGCCCTTTTTCAGGAGTTTCTCTCGTCTATGTTGCAGATCCTTCACCAATTTCATGGCATCCTCAACAATGGTAGCTCTGTCACGCTTCCATCACACAGACAGAGACTGCACATCAGCTTGAGTATGTTCATGATTCTGTGTCAAAAAAACCAGATGTTTACTGCTAGGGACGACTCATAAGACCTCTTTATCCATTGAAGCACTAAGTTAGATTGCAAAAATGTACATTGAGCTAGTTACACTCCAGCATGCACAAAGCACACCTAATTCCAGGGTACAATCAATCCAATGCACCATGGAAGAATGAGGTCTAGTTGACAAAACACAAATGAATTTCATCAAAAAGTTCAGATCTACTTCATGAAATCAAAATAACTACAATGTTGCCCATGTGGATTAGAGCACTTAGTGTCAAGATCACAATTGGAAGTACTTGGATCCTTGGTTTTTGAATTGAGCCACAAGCCAAAAGTCTTTTACATCAGCACTGAGACAAGGTGCAAGAGGAGGAAGCTAGCTGGGGATTGAGCGAGCATTTTCACTTTAAGGTCATGTCTAGATTGTACTCACAAGATAGAATAAAGAAGCTTGGAAATCAATCAAGCTTATCACCAATTTTCCATTGTTTTGACCTTGAAAACCCCATAGTGGATTGTGGATGTTAATCATGAAGATGTTTGCAGTAGGAACTTCTAGTACATTACAGATCAGTCAATGACACATGCAAAGGAAGATTATACAAAAACACGCAAGCTTTGGTCGTTTGGGTGCAATAACAACAAAGACTCTGTTCAAACATCAGAGACATGAGAAGAACTCATGACCAGTGCAGCTGTCAAGTGAAGCTACTACGTGAGACAGTAACTAGAGTGCAGACAATGATTATATAGCTTAGATTAGTAACATGATAAAAAGGAGGAGCTGCAAGCTGGGTTCATAAGAATAAGTGATCGTCTAGCAAAGAAAGAGGAGAGAAGCAAGGACACCCGGTTCAAGGATTTGGCGTAAGTTCTTTATACTTACTTTGGACCCTGCAGGAAGCAGAGACTCCAAAATTGAGTACTTGACAGTCATGTCATCTCGCCGATGACGCTCGCGAAGAATGTGCTCCGCCTGCTCATCAGCTCGTGTCCAACTTGTTTGGTTGGTGCAATCTGCGAACTTCATGGGTGGTTGCGGCTTTTTCTTGCTGGGGCGCTGCTTCTGCATAGGATCATCACCGGTGTCTGCAGTACTGATCTTGGTACATTTTTTGGCTCTATTTCTGGAATCTCCAGCAGGATGATGATCGGCTTCGGGCTCGATATCGACTGCAATGGAACTTGATAGTACTGGCTTGTAATGGTCAATAGGTACGATTGTTCTGGAATGTGGACTTAACCCATGATGATACTGAGCGCCCGGTGCATGATTTGGAATTGGCTCATACGACGACATCTGCAGGCTGTGTGCTAGATCTGTGGGCTTACGAATAGATGCGGAAACTTCGAAGCTTGGTTGCGGCTGCAGCTGAAGTATGACAGACGACAGTGGGGTACCATCAACCGCGAGCATGGATTTGCAGGAATCAACGATATTATGATCAGCAGCTGGAAACAAGGGATCTTTGGATATCTCCGGAAACTCTTCCAGGATCTTGCTGATGTTACGCTCGATTTCCACTTCAGAAAGTGGCAAGCCATGAGTCGATGACTGCTGCAACCACGTGAATGAACTGGGAGCTGCAACTAGAGAACTAGTCATCATGTCATCCTCGACCTGATGATGAGCAGCTGCTGCACCACAAGAACTCGGTGGTGGTCGACCTGCTGAATCACACCACAGAGCTGACGAGGAGTGAAACGTCGCGAAACCGGCCGCATCTCCTGCATCCATTTGTTCCTCAAGTGCAAGCAAAGGGACTCCCCGACTCATGTCCATATCCGTGTCTAGTGCAGCTCGGACTATATCATCCAGGCGGTTAGAGTTTGGAGGAGACTTCACGCCGCCTCTTACAACCGCAACTCCGCAGACAATTACCAACCCGCTTCACACCTTGAGCTTAAGAAAAACCGTATACTGCTAGGCGGAAGGACGCTAATGACCCGCTGCCTTCTGACAGCAGCATGTGTATGCTCGAAAACTCTTGATGTGCACTGCAATGTGAGACCATAACTAAAGAGTTGTAATTCTTCTGCTAGCGTATTCTAGGGCACCAATCACTTGCATCTAGCAATAAAGCACGACCAGGTGCTGAAGAAAAGTTCTCTCTCCTCCTAGTGAATCCGATAGCGAAGTTTTCGAGGCGTGCAGTCGTTGCTTGTAGAGAGCGAGTCTGAAAGGTGCTCTGAGAGAGAGAGAGCTAGAGAGAGAGAGCGAGAGAGAAAGGAAAGAAAACAATCCATCTCGACAGTATGAGAGAGCCACTGGATGGTATGCAGATGATTGAGTTAATGGATCGCACTGAACAACTAACACGACAGGTAGCGAGAAAGAACACCAAAAGCACAACAAAGCAAAGCTCATCACTTCTACAAACCGACAGAAATGGCCACAACTTTAAACTCCCTCACTTGCAGGACCTAAAGCTTGCGAAGCGACTGCACAGTCCAAGTAGAGGTAAGTCGCTTGAGTATAGTACCAGCAGTGAGTCTACTAGCTGCACATGAGGAGTCTAGCAAATTATTATAGAGGGATCAAAGAGCCAAGAGCCACCGGATGCACAGATCTGCAACCGATCGCGTCGGGAAACCGGGGGAATAAAGTGAAACTTGCCCATATGCAACACAACAACAACAAAGTCACAACAACAATATTATAGGCTATGAGAGTCGTTGGCTGTGTCATGAGTGCCGTGTTTGTTTCGTTCTCATCCATTTAGGGGAAAGCCACAAGTATCATCAGTCAGCGACTAAGATGAAAAATAGTTTGCAGGCCACACTTTACTACACTACAATGTCAGAAGCCCTCCCCCCAACACACATAACTATTACACTCTCTCTTTCCCCCTCTCCCCTCCCCCAGCCCTCTCCCAAAAAAAAGTCTCTATTAACTATGGGACAAGATGCCGAGATTATACATACACTAACTTCAAAAAGGAAGAAGAGAGAGAGGATAAGGGAAGAGTGGAGAGTGATGAGATCGTAATACTTGTCGGAAAGAGCTCCAGCAGACGTCCGGGATTGGGCAGTGGCAGGGCGACGCCAGTCTTGAAGGCTCACTGCCTCCTGTCGCTGTCCCCACACAGAGAGAGATGCACTCCTGCCTCCCCTGTCCGGCCTTTCTTTCTGACACTTAAGTAACGGAAACTTACATGAGAGTCTCAGGGATTCTATTACACAATTCCATTGCCCCTCTTCCTGTGGGACCTAGGCATAATAACATAGGTAGATAACCTTGTCGATGGTAAAGACTTTCTCCGATCTTGATCTTTTTCAGTGTAATTGGAGGAAAAAATATGCTGGTTACACCCTCCAATTAACCAGCATATTTTTACCTCCACTGTTTGATAGGGGGTGATTAAAAAAATGGTATCCCCACTCCGTTTTGGGGATGGGGGATGAAGGGCTTAAAGAACAGAACGCCGGCCTGGGCCCGTTTTTGGAAATATACCACCTCCCCCATCACTCAATCAGAGCAGGTCTTTACGCTCAATAGAGCCTTGGCCACGTGCTTTACATTACACTTTTCACAAGGGTGGGTTTGTTTTTTGGTTTACAAACCCTGGAGAGCGCTTTGCCTATCTGAAAGATTATGTCAGTACTACGTACATTTGATGTTAACTTAGGACTAGTTTTGCTTTCTGTACAGATTTAGTGACCTCCCTTTTGAGGGCAGCAGCACCTAAAACTGCCCAACATAAAGACTCTGACCGTTCCTTGCAAGTTTTATACCTACTAGGTGATGAAACCCTACCAAACTTCAAAAAGAAGAAAGCACCCAAGAAAGGGAGAGAAAAAGAAACAAAGGGCAAGGACCAAAGTCCAGGCAAGCAGATGACCCAAAAGAGGTGTGTACATGTAGGTGAGGGAACCACTAAGTACCCAAACCTCCACTAGGTACTTTGATATTAGGTAATGCAATGCCCTCAGGATTACTATTTTCAGCATTCCTTTGATAGTAGGCTATGTAGTGTAACGAGCCTCAAGATGACTATTTTCAGGATTCTTACTTGATTGTCAATTTTACTATGTAATTCCATTCTAGGGCCCGAGTGAACCAGCACCCACCAATGCACCAGTTGTGGATGCTGCTGTTTGGGCCGTTTTGGGATGAACTCAAACCATTTAACCCAAACCAAACATTGAGGTGGGTTATTTGTTTTTTTTCACTGGCCCACCCTTTCTTGAGATTTCAAAAACATTCCCCTTTTTTTCCCTCTCTTCCTTCTTCTCCTCTTTTGTTCTCTCTTTCTTCTTCTCTTTGTTCTTTCTTTCTTCTCTTCCACCATCTTCTTCTTCTTTTTCATTGTTGCTGTAACTTTTCTTTCATCATTTTTTTCCCTCTTTTTTTAACTGTTATTGTTATTATTATTATTTCTTTTTATTTTGTTTGTGTTATGGATTTTTGTTCTTATCATTTATTTTTTTCATTTTTGTTGCTATTTTTATGTATTTTTTCATCTTTTGTTTCTTTTTTTTTTAATTATTACAACTTTTTCATCATTTCCTTTTTTTTTCTGTTTTCCTTCTTCTTCTTCAAGCATTTTCTTTTTTTCATCACATTGTTGCGTTTGCTATTGTTTCTTATTGCATCATCATCAGTTATACACATCACTCAAGGTATGCCTTTATTTTTTTCCTTCTTTTTTTTTGTTTTGGTTTGAAAGTACAAGCAAAAAGGAAAAGTAAGAAAAAGAATGAGAAGAAGACAAAAGAATAAAAGAGAAGGAAATGGAAATTAAAAAATAAAGAAGGTGAAAATAAAAATATATATAAGATAAAGATTTTTTTTTCTTGTTTTTTTAGTTTTTTGTACTTTTAAAATTCTAGAAGAAGTTTGTCTTCCTCTTCTTTTTTTTCTTTTTCCTTGAAGCTTTTTTTGTCTTGTTATTGTTAATTCAAGAAGAAGAATTCTAGTTTTTGTTTCTTTTCATGGCTTTGGTTTCCTTTTTTTGTTTCTTTAAGAATAGGAGGATTTTTGGGATTTTTTTGCCCTATTTTTCCATTTTTCTGTTTTCTAAATGCTAGAAGATTTTTTTTTTCTTTTATTATGTTTGTCCTTAATATTTTGTTTGTTTTCCCCCTATTTTTTCATTCTTTTTGGTCTTCAGAATTTCAAAAGATGAAGTTTGTTTTTCTATTTCTTTTGTTTTTATTTCCAATTTTTTTTCCAATTTTTTTTTTCAAAAACATCTAGTAGATCATATATGCTCATACCCATGTAATTTTTTGGGGTTTGGTTTATATTTTTCAAATTTGCATGTTAATGTGTATCTTGTCTTTGATGTAGACTTTGAATAACTATGAAATACCAATTTGTAACCGATGCCCTTCAACTCTAACTTATCACTATCAACTTTACACTCATCAAGATGCTATTAAAGTGGTTATAACAATAAGAACTTATCAATGAACACATGGCATGGTGGCTAATGAAAATAGGTTTAAAAAGGTGTTTCTTGAAGTTAGAAGGTAGCATGCATATCTTACTTAGGTTTCTTTGGCATAAACAATGGCATGGAGTTCATGTTTTCCATTTTTTGGACATTTTAAAAAGTTTTGATAGATGTGATACTTGCATCAATACATATACGTTTTGTCTTATTGCAATTGTAATCTCCCATTTGTATTATGTTTACATATTTTGAATGTGAGCATTGCATTAATACTTTGTTGAGAATTTCCATAAAAATACGAGTTTGAAACATATTGCAATGTTGCATTATTGCATTAAAAGAACTTCAAAAACATAAAGTTCAATGTTAAATACTTGTATAAAGATCACAAAAGAAACATTGGTTTTGTTAAAATGATTTTGCAATACCCACATTTGAAGCATAAAATGTTGGCTGGTTTTTTTGGATGATTTGTGCAATACCCAAATGTTGGGCATAAAAGATGCATGTTCAATGAAAAAAATGATGACGATAAAAAAATAAAATTAGAAGAAATGAACTAATTGTGATATATAATAGAAGAAAATTATTTACAACAAGAAAAAGAAAAAAAATAGAAGAAGAAAAAAGACATAGAAAAATAATTTTAAAAAATCCAAAAGAAAAAAAATGTAATAATTATTTAAGTGTATTGTATTTGAAATGACATTGTTTTCATATGTGAGTATTGTATTTTGTGATTGAATTTTCAATTGGTTTAACTTTTAACAATAAAAATTGAAATATGCAATACCTATGTGTGGGTCACAAAAGTTGATCGAATGTGCAATACCCGCATTCAAGGTTATCGTTTATTGACACAAAGGGGTCAAATATGATTAAAATGGTTGTTAGTTCATTTAACGCAATACCTTCATATTTTGTATATCATACATTAGCAAACATTAACATCAAGTAAATGATAGGTAGGTAGGTGTGTGGGGGTGGGTAAATAAGTAATAAATACGTAGGTATTTGGTGGCTAAGAAGGTAGGTATGTACATGAATAAAAAACAAGTTAAGTCAATAATGTAATTATGTCAATAAGATGGCTAGGTCAATAGGGTAGCCAAAAGTTTTGTTAAGAGTTTTTGTTGGAAAAATGGTCTTTAAGTTAATCTATATATATGTTTTTTGAAAAGATAAAAATTTAACCAAAAAAAAATAGAGCTTTTGCTAACAAGTAAAGGTTTAGCGATGAAAAGATGGAAAGTTTGCCAAAAGGTATAGGCTTTAGGAAGAATTAAAAAAAATTCCAATTTTGTAGAGGTTTAATTAAGAAGAAATAAAGGTTTTATTAAGAGGCAAAAGTTTAACCCAAAAAATATAAGAACTTTGCCAAGAGGTAGAGGTTTAGCTAGGAAGAATTCAATTTTTTTTCAAGTGGTAAAGGTTTAAGCAAGAAAATATAAAGGTTTTGTTGAAAGGTAAAAATTTAACTAAGAAAAGGTTAAGGTTTTGACAAGAGATAAAAACTTAATTAAGGATAAATAGAAATTTTGCCAATGTGTAATGGTTTAGCCATGAAGAGATGGAAGTTTTGTCAAGAGATATAGGTTTAGCCAAGAAAAGTTGGAAATTTTTCCAAAAGGTAAAGATTTAGTTCCAAAAAAATATAGGTTTTGTTAAAAATAAAGGTTAAAATAAATGTTTAATTAAAAAGATATAAAGATTTGTCAACATGTAAACATCTAACCATGAAGAGATGGAGGTTTGGACAAGAAGAGTTAAAAGTTGTGCCAAAAGGCAAAAGTTTAGCTAAAAGATAAAAGTTTAAACATGAAAAAATAAAGGGTAGGTAGGTAAAGGGTTGTAGGTAGAACCAAGATGTAAGTCAATAATGTAATATATTTCTAAAAACCTTAATAATAAAACCTTATAAACATGAATTGTAATAATGATTTTAACGTTTGAACACCCATTGATGCAATTATAAAAAACAAATTGACTACTTCAGAAACTTTGAATTGGTTCTTGTCATCATGATCTTTTGAAACAATTAACACAACCTTGTCTAAGGCTATGACACTTACAAGTTTGGCCCCACAAAAATCATGGGTCAACATTTAAACTAAAAAAAAAGTGTTTTCTTAATCCTTCACCTTCCTTAACCCAGATGCATTAAATTTCACCTAGGTTACCATGTAATTAAGATTTATAATTGTGAAAATCTTGCATCCATGGTTTTGGATTAATTTAGGGTTGGTTTGGTGACAAATCCTTTGTTGGTTACAATTTTTCATTTTGACCTTTCTTAGAACCATGGCCCTTATTAACATAAGTGATTTGTGTGGCCTTATCGTAATTCCAAATGCAATGCGAAGTGATGATTTGCATCATGCTCATAAATATTACAATAGAAACATGGTTGGTTGGGATTAGGGTTAGAAGTAATGGTTTATAGTGAATTAAGGAAACATTTTTAAATTTTGATGAAGCCCAACACACCTTCAACATTTGTTTTCTCCACCTTATTGAATAGAATATGATGTGGAATCACCTTATTTTAACTTGGTTCCTTTAGTCTTCTAAGGTGGGGCCATGTTATTATTGACGTAATGTGTTGATGAATTCCTTGGGTTATCCTTGTTAAACCCAAGAATGACCACATGTCTTTTCACCATGTTTAATTCCATGCATTCCAATAATTGGAACACATTTACCAAGGTTGGTTGTGCAAGTTAATAACATTGCATTTTTGCACTTGATGCCTAAGTTTTTTGTCCAAAACCCCAGACCACAACTAAACCACCTAAGCTTCCATAACATTTTGTGTCATTGTAATCAACGTATGCATTTATGTAGAGGCTTTTCATAAGTTTTCATGTGACTTACGTTGGAATTCTTGTAAACTTTGTAGCTTTTTCATTGAAACCCCTTAGTAATTCCTCCACAACTTTTGAAAAAATTCACACTTGGATTAAATGCTGACCTAATGGACCCCGAATATAAGTGTAAAGGTTGGTACCATCGCTTTTAGTGGGTACACCATTTTCGGAGATTCACTACCACATGGATTCCCACTTCCACCAACTAAACTAATATTAAAAATTATTATAGGTACACCTAAGATCAAAGTTGGTGTTGGGACCACAATACTTTTGATAATAGACAGATAGTTGGGCAACTAATATAATCACCATTGGGTGCATTCACAATTGGGGTACCATAATAGGAACCATGACACCCATTGTGACAAATTTGAACATTAAATACCATCTTCTAATGGATGGAATTCATCCATAATGTTCATCCATAATTATTAGTTAACTTTTAATTAATTTTTAGTTAAATCTAAGTTAAATCCTAGTTAACTCTTAATTAAGTCGTAATTAACTTCAAATTAACTCCCAACTAACTCCTAGTTAATTTTTAATTAAGTCATAGTTAACTCCCAATAAATTTTGAATTAAGTTCTAATTAACTTTCAACTAAGTTTTAGTTAACTTATAATCGATTCTTAGTTAGGAAGGTTTTTTAAAAACTTCTTTACTTGATGCACACATAGAAACCTCCTTAAAAGCTTCCTTGGGCTAAATCCCCAAAGGGGTATAAATAGAAATAGGACCTTTCATTTCCTTCAATTTGTTCAACACCAATTTTAGGCACAATCTTACACCATAGCCTTGTCATGTTTTTTTTATGTTCATATTTGCATATGTTAACATAAGAAAGATTCATTTTCACTTTTGTTTTGCACATCTCATGTTCTTGTTATTAATTTTTACATTTTTGTTTTTAAATCACATAATCTTGTCTTGTTCCTTGTTTTGAAAGTTAAACTTAAACCTTTCCTTTAACTATTATTCTTGTGGTTCTTCATGTCCTCGACACCCATTTGTCCTGTGTCCTAAATCTTAAAATAAAACAAAATGAATGTTTTAAGATGTTGAACAATGAAAGGGGATGTGTATGTTTAAGCTTTCAACCAATAAATGTTATAATGAATGATTCAAATCAATTGAACAAATTTTGAATGTCTTTTTCAAGTTTAAACCAAAAAGGAATGCAAGACTACATAGACATTCTAGAATGACATACTTTCATTTGGAGTGCCAAACCCTATTAAAAACATAAAATATTGTCCTATTCTTTACACCCACATCTCTTATACTTCTTTCCAAACCTTTGGAATGTAAATTTTTAATTAACAAAATTAATGCGGTTGTCTTTATTAACACATCCATTTCATTAAAAAAATCCAAGATTCTATATCAATACCACAAAATTTGGTGATTTATCATACAAAAAAAATTACATATAGAACATATTTTATTTTATTTTTGCTTAAAATATGGAGCAATTTGAACAAATATTATTAGTCTTGTTGGGTTTTTTTTTTAAAATTAAATAATGGGACATAGTTTTCGAGCCATCTTTCATGACACTTAAGGATATGTTTTAATCATCCAAATCATAAAAAATCATCACCATTTTAATCAAAAAATATGTCAATATTTAATGAAAAAAAATCTACTAAAAAAATTATTTCATAAATGTAATGGTCATTTAAAGTAATGTCTTGAAAGTAATTTTGGGATGAGACATTCCTTTTGAGTACCCCAACTGTGTATGGACCTCACTCCTCAATATGACCATCATGGGCGCATTTGAATTCATGGTAATCATCAATAGGTGGCTCGTCCAAATGTTAGAACAAATCTTTCTATACCATAAAAGGTGTAAAAAATTGTGGATTACACATTTGTTGGATATGGTATCACAACCATTGTTGGATAAAATCATTTGGTTCAATGGTGCCAACTACCTTTGAATACTAATGGGGCTTTTTGGTGGCTCCATAAATGTTTTTCATGTCCCACAATAGTGTGTGGTGACCAAATTTGGAGGTGAACTTGTTTTTGAATCCCAAAAATCACCCTCTAATGGTTATACCAAATGGAAGGATTGGAACCAAGTGATTAACAATGGGGCTCATATTTGCACCTAAGTTCATTACAACAAAAGGTGTCCTTGTACTCCAAATGATTCACTAGATTTTGAGAGTGAATTCACTGGTTGTAATGAATGGGGACCAATGAAAAGCAGTGAATTCACTAGTCTAGTGAATGGGGATTCGTGAACTGCACCCACATTTTATAGTAGTGGTTATTGGTCTTTTCACCTTAAAACCAAAGTGTTCATTCATGGTGATGATATTTCTTGCATTGTTATATGGCTTATGGGGACATGAGCTTCACATAGGGGGCCATTTTGGATGTGTTGTATTAATTACGATATTTTTTGTGGTATTTGGTATGTATTTTGTGTACATTGATGGATGTAGGTGATGACATAGGAATGTATGACACCCTAAATGGCCTGACATGGGGAAAAAAATGTACATTGAAATGTTTTCCCCTTCCAACTTGGTTTCATTTCCTTAACCAAGTTCTTTAAAGATAAATGAAAGTGGGGCCATGTTTTTCTCATGAAGCTTGATTACATTCCCCTAAGGAATTACATGGGCTATTTAAGGTAACTACTTAGAAAGTAATTGATTTTGCTTACCATGATGATGTAGTCCATTGGGATTGGTTATACAAGGGGATGATTTTCATACTGATGGAAAATATTCATGACAAAAAAATTGTTACATTATATTACTTGGGTTTTGCATTGCTATGCATTAGAAGTGACAATCAACTAATTGATTAATGAAAAAAATGAATTGATTTTGTGAAAATGAATTTTCATTCAAATGAAAATATTGAATGACATTACATGCACCTTGAATTTGAATTGAATGGGATTTGATTTTTTTCACCAATTGAGTCAAATTCATTGCAAATTGTTCTACATGTTCCCATGTTATATTAAAAATATATCATTTAAAAAAATTAAAGGCTTGCAAAATTAATAAATTCTTTGATAATAAAAGATGAAAATTTAAGAATTGATTACATTTGTTATGACTCATATTAATATGATTGTACCCTATGTAACTTTTCATCTATCCATTGTGCAACCTTCCAAGAATTTAGAACCATTTGACACAAATTGATTGTTCATGAAAATATTTGAATCTAAGGTATATTTGAAAGGAGATGAAAAATATTAAATAATAATAATGACTCTATTTTATTTTAAAATATTATCCAAATAAAAATCCAAGAAATTGAAATATATATGTTGTTAACATTCAACTTGAGCCAAGAACAAACTTCGTAAAAAACATAAATACTTATTTTATAACTTTCATCACTATGGACAAAATTGATTTAAAGAGTCACCTTTCATCCCAAAAGATAATTCTTGTTTATATTAAAATGATATTCAAGTTCTATAAGAAAGAGATGTTTTCCTAGCACCATTTCCATTTCCTCATCTAGACGAGCAAAACTTTCATAAACATTCCCAAGCATTTTCCAAGCAACTTGAGTATTTCTAAATCATTTGTTAGATATATGAAAAGTTTTACCAACCATTTCCTAGCCAAATAAAAGCTAACCCTTCCCTGAGGGGAACAATTATCCTCAAGCATTCCCCAACTAGTTTTTAGGTGGAAAACAAGTTATAACTAGTGTTGTGCTTGCAAATGTTCATGACTTACACTCCATCTCATTGCTTGGATACAACTTTTATTATTACTATTACTTTTATGAGTAATACTCAATAATAACAACAATATAGGTGTAAGTGTAAAAGGTTCAAACGTGTGAATGTAAATGATATTACACTTACACAAGATTTACATGCCATATATACAGCTATTGACAGTAAAGCACAACACTAGTTGTAACAAACATTTCCTAGTCAACATACATGAGCATATTGCCTACAAAGAGCATCCCACCAGTCTCTTCTTTCTTCTTCCAAAAAACACCATTAAGGAAGAAGATGACTACAATCAACAAAAAAGATTTCAACCCAATCTATACTACTTATAAAGAGACGTAGTCTGTCTGTCTGTCTGTCTGTGCGAGGTCCCGAAATCGAGGTTTCGGGACCTCGACGGACAGGACCTCTTTTTTTTTTTTTCCGCCCTAAACTGCCGTTGTCTGTGCGTCTGTGCCAGGTCCTGAAACCCAGGTCCTGAGTTCGAGGTCCGGCGGGCTGCCCAGGTCTTGAAATCGAGGTTTCGGGACCTCGACAGACAGGACCTCTTTTTTTTTTTTTTTTTTTCCGCCCTTTTCCGGCGGGCTGCCCAGGGTTAATACAAGAATTTTTTGAAAAAAAGAAGAAGACGGTATTAGGCTTCAAATTTTTAGGTTTTTTGGGGGATGGGTTTGGAGTGAAGGGAAAAAAAAAAGGTAGGCACGGGCGGATTGTGTCCGACCGTCACGGGCACCCACTAGTCTTCTTTATTAATTCACTTGTTTATCTGTTTGTCTGTCGACATCCTGAAAGTCGAGGTCTAGGTCCTGAAATCGAGACCCTGAAACCCAAATCAGGACCCATCTATCTGTCGTTCACGTCTGTTTCCGCGCAACAACTGCCATTCGATAATACCAGGGGTTTTTTTTTTTTCCCGCCCTTTTCCGGCGGGCTGCCCAGGGTTTTTTTTTTTTTGTTTTTCTCGCCCTTTTCTGACGGGCTGCCCAGGTTAATACCAGGATTTTTTAAAAAAATTTGTTGTTGTTGTTTTTCCGCCCTTTTCTGGCGGGCTGCCCAGGGTTAATACCAGGGTTTTTTTTTGTTTCTTTTTTCCACCCTTTTCCGGCGGGCTGCCCAGGGTAAATACCAGGGTTTTTTTTAAAAAAACAATTTCGCCCTTTTCTGGCGGGTTTGCTGTGTAGGCAGGTATGTTCTTTCATACCCAGAACTGATGGTTCAAATTTTTTCAAATACACAGAACCGACGGATATGTAATACCCTCCCACCGCCCTTTTCCCCACACTGGTTATTACCAGGGTTTTTTTTTTTTGTTTTTGGGGCAAATCTCTCAAGTAGGTCCATTGGCGAGGATCTCGAGCATTAATTAGCATTAAATGACGACGATTCTACTCAGGCTATAGCATTTAAAAAAATAGAAAATATGACAAATTTAGTAAAACAATGCAGGCGCCTCACAGTGACCGAAGGTCGTGGGTTTTTATTTTAGTTAAAGAGAAAAGCTTTCAACCATTATCTCATACTTTTATGTTTTTTAAATGCATTATCACAATCATACTTAAAGCATTTGTCATGATGAAGGTATTCTCAAAAGAATAGAGGAAATAACTTCGTGTCCAGCATCATTCACAGGCATGTGTACTGGCTCATGTGACCCAGCACCCACAAGTGCACCATCCATCGAAACTGGTACAATGTCAGTTGTAGATGAACGTCAACTGAGTTCTACCTATCTTGTAAATAAACTCTCCTATTTCACACTTTACACTACTATTGTAAGTAAATATGTAAGTGCCTAAGCATCATGGTAAGTAGGCAGGGAACGTGGGTTGTTACTAATTAAGCAACAGTGTTGGTCGGTTACTGAATTTGACCTGGTTATCAAACCTAGTTATCAATCTATTTATTAATAACCTATCAATTGGTTATTGATTTTTTTGAATCGGATAATAAGTGTAATCATCCACTATTAAAATTTCAAAATCTAATAATCTACTCACATGATCTAGTTATCATCCAGGTAAGTCATCAATCCTAAAACATTAAACATTTGTCTGATAATTTTTTTAGAAACAGATTTTTTTTTTCATTTTTTAGAACCTTACAACCAGCTATTAACTGGAAATGATCAACTTTTATTTGATATCATTATGCATAATTGGCAGTTAATATTAAAAATATTGATAAATTGACACCCAATTGTTTTTTATATTGATATTGATAACCTAATTGACATTCAAAAAAAGAATCTGAGAAGAAAAACCTACTTGTCAATTATGAAAAAAATATCAATAACCAGCCGAGACTGGTAAATACCTAAATATCTTACTACTTATAAAGAGACGTAGTCCGTGCGTGCGTGCGTGCGTGCGTGCGTCGAGGTCCCGAAACCCAGGGCCTGAGATCCAGGTCCTGAAATCGAGGTTTCGGGATCTCGACGGACAGGACCTCTTTTTTTGTTTTTTTTTTCGCCCTAAACTGCCGTCGTCGACGGACAGGGTTTTTTTCTTTTTTTCTTTCCGCCCTAAACTGCCGTCGTCGACGGACAGGGTTTTTTTCTTTTTTTCTTTCCGCCCTAAACTGCCGTCGTCGACGGACATGGTTTTTTTTCTCCCTCTCTGTCCGTCCGAGATTGTCTGTCACTACATGCTCCACATTACATCCATCCGATGTGGGCTTTTTTACGTCATTCAACGGGGAAGATTTAGCCACGTTTACCAGTTGCTCGATTTTTGAAACTTTTGTACCTACCTACCTGCCTTCCTGCGTATCTACCTACTACTTATCTACCTGTTTGGTTGTACTTACCCTTTTTGCTTTTGCGGGACATGTGATGGATGGATGGATGAATGAATGCCAGGCTAAATGTCGCACTAGGGTTTAGAACCGGGTGGGGGGGATCGATGGGGTGCATTATGCACCGGGTACCCACTAGTATATATATATGGCACTTAGTGGCTGCTCAATAGGTAGATGCATGTGGATGGTTAACATACACCTAATTGTGGTTAGCTATGGCACATGATTTAACAGAAAATGTTTCCTCTCCACACACCATCCATCCTGTTTGGTGTTGTGCCGGTGCTGGTTCACGCTGCCCTGGTTACCTCTGAATGAGAGATCGAGCTGCTTTCAATTCTTTGTTACTATTTAGAGCCTAGCTATGTGGTACTGGTGGACGTGCGTTCAGTTTGGTCACATTGACAAGAAATTACCTGCATGCAATTACTTTTCATGAGCTCTCATGAGACCTTCAGGTAGAACTGCCCGGTGCCTACGCCCCCTGTGCATATAGGGAACTCCTACAATGAAAACATTAAAATTCAGAATGATTGTTGCCATTTTGAAAGGCTCATCTTTCCATTTTTTTCAAAAAAGAAAAAGAAAAAAAAGAAAAGGGAAAGGCTCATCTAAATTAGTAACACCAGGTTTTTTTTTTTTTTCCTCCCCATTTTGTCAAGTAGGTGGACTGGTGATCATTAACAAGAGGAATGAGCCACATTTGGCTAGAGGTCAGACAATAAAGTATACTTTTCTAGATTTCAGTTCTGGCGACCAATTGGACCTCACTGTCTAAAATATGGCGAAAATGTGACTCTTTTTCCTCAAAATATGGTGACTTTTGCAATTTAACCCTTCTACAATTGGCACTGGGTTTTTTTTGTCCTCATAGTGCACCAAGGGGGGAAAAAAAAAAAAACCCCCCACAGGTTACCACTATCAACTTAACCAAATTTGAGCAAGATATGAAAGAGATATGATGAAGATATGACAGTTTGATCCAGTAGGAAATGGGGGTCCAGATATCTTTATTGTACTACAGAACAGGCCTTCGACGGCAACTTCTGCCACGTGGACTCCTTACTCAGTTTTCTGTGTCCACATTCGTTCCCTGACTATCAAAGTAGAGGTCTAGAATTAGGGAATTGGTGCATGGCATGAAGGGGCCCTGTCAAGGAGGCAGCTATTGTGCCTTCCTTCCTATGTTGATGTTAACTTGGTCTATCTATAAAGCACTCGGAGTACATTTGTGTGTATGTAGAGGGCGCCTCATATCCATCTAAAAATTGGGAGAGATGTTATGCCTACTCCTCAAGGATGGGAGGGAAATAATGCCTACTTGTAGGTGTTAGAATCCTCTCACTATTGAGGAGTGAGCATAAGAACCCTCCTATTCATATGCCTCATGATTTACATAGGTTTGGTTCATGATAAATTTTGCCTCATGCTTTATGATAGGTAAAGCCCATTTGTCCTACGCCCCTTATTTTGAGGATGCCCCCACACCAGGGCTTTACCCTATACTTAATTACTAACTACTAAGCAGCTAAACCAACACACCTGACACAGCGCCCCATGGACATTCCCATGCTTGCAATGTAATATAAAACAATTCTTGCTGAGAGGGAATGTGATGTCATTATCTCAATGAATACAAGGAGAGAGAATAGGACCTGAGTTGGTGAAACCATGGAATTATGTGTACGATAAGGACCAGAATAGGGTCATTCTGGAGATGCAGGCCTGGTTTGAGACAGAAGCCAAGCAAATTCTGTTCAAGGCCTTTAGTCTCTACCACCCATAAAGATCTGGTAGAATTTAAATGACTATAATTTTGTTTGAGGTGGAGAGGAGGCACCTTAAGCAAAGGTTCCTCATTTTCTTAGAACCTTGCACAAAAGATGCCATCCAATCTTGGGCACTTTCTGCATGCAGTACAGGGACGATGTCAAATCAGCAATGGGTCCTTATTGGAGACAGTACAAAAGTGTTATCTGCTTCTTTTTTTACCTGACTGCCCAATTTTCTGACCAAGATGTGTCTGGTGGTCATCACATCTTGGTGCTGCCCAGACACAATTTTTTTGGTCTTATTATACACACTTTGGGTGTATAATGAATGGGAGGAGGCATATTATGCCCCTTGGTGTGCTCAAAGTGTGCATAAATGGACCCCAAATTTGTATCTGAACATCATCATCCTTGTATTCCTCAAAAATGATGGATCTGGCCAAAGGGCAGACAAAGGAAAAAGAAGTAGCAGATAGTACATTTGTATTGTCTGCATTAAGGACCCATTCCTGATTTAAAAGTCCCTTGGGCTTAGAGTAGCACAGAGTTTAGGCAACCCATCTTACTTCAGGCCAGAGCCCAGGTCAATGCCGATTGCACAGCATATAAATAGCCACTAAATTGCTGTAATTCATCCAAAAAATGGATGATCAATCAAAAAAATTCCTGGAATTATTTAAAAGTACAATTCTTCCGTGAAAAATCTTTGGGTATCAAAATGGATAATTGAAAGACAGCTGTTTTTTGGTTGGGAGGTGTGCTCTCAGCTCTGCATGCATCTCCTCTTACTAAATGAGGGTAGGGTTAGAAAATTGTAATAAAAAATCCTACCTAATTATTTATTATAAGTTTATAAATTACCTATAAATTCTCAGCCTGCTTTACATATTTTCTAGCTTTGAGCATTTTTAGAAAGATGTGATTCTCTTACAATTGTAACTCCATATGAGTCAAGAGAAAACATTACCCCAGGGATCTGGGGGGAGGGCCCAATTTTGTATCTCTTGCTTCAAAACACTACTTACCTGCAGGACACTAAATACAAACACTAAAAACATGGGTGAGGGAATTTTTTTAATTCCCATATTTTCTACATTGTTGTTGATCAAATTGTACCATGTGTGGTGAAGGTCAATAATGGCCACTTTAGCCTATGGACCAAGATTAATTTTCTACGCATCATTCCTATGGCTTGGAAATAGAATTCAGCTTGATGTTAAAGGCTTCAAATTAAGGATCCAAATCAAAACAATGAATATGAAGTGGATGCTTACGTATAAACTATTTGGCAAAAGGATTTCATTGACATTCCAAGAAAGGGAACCCATGTGAGTTAGGACATCTTCCTCAAAGACAAAGAGTTCCATATCTTTGTGAACTTACCTTAACTATAGATGGGATCGAATCTATGCCATATGAAAACCGTTTATCTCCTTTTGGGTTTTGCTTTCAATCCCATAATAATTCATGGCCTCCTTGTGATCTTTAACTATTGACAGACTCATAAATTTAGTACTCATTTAATTCCCAACTGAGGCAGAGTCTTTCCAGGTGAGGAGTCACTCAGTATGCTTGCTTAGCAACCGAGATGTCACACTTGAAATTTTCCCCCTTTTTTTCTCTCATTATATCCCCTAACATGTTCATCCTCCCCAAAAAAATACTCTTGCTCAACTGAGCCCGAAAAAAATAGTCCAGCCCATGTTTACATGGTAGGCCTAGTTCCACTGACCAAAAATTCTGTCAGGTTGTTCCCTTTGTTCTTGTTGTATTCTGGTCCGCTTTTAAGGCAATTGGCCAGTTGTTCCTTTAAAAAATAATAAAAAGAAAAATCTGTCAAAGGGTAATGGGTTGTACAAGTGCTTGTTCCAGAGCTTAACCAGAGTTTCCCACTGTTGATTCAAATGATGAGGT
Organism: Sphagnum contortum; assembly: GCA_963920785.1. Classification (NCBI taxonomy): domain Eukaryota; kingdom Viridiplantae; phylum Streptophyta; class Sphagnopsida; order Sphagnales; family Sphagnaceae; genus Sphagnum; species Sphagnum contortum. The sequence goes on along the minus strand of OY987279.1, from coordinate 11,585,637 downwards.
AACTGTCAGAGGATAATGGGTCTACAAGTACTTGTACAAGAGCTTAACAAGTGTTTCCCACCGTTGATTCAAATCATGAGGTGACTGTCAAAGGGTAGTGGGTTAACAAGTGCCTGTTTGAGACCTTAACCAGTGTTTCCCACCGTTGATTCAAATCATGAGGTATCTGTCAAAGGGTGATGCGTTGTATAAGTGCTTGTTCCTGAGCTTAACCAGTGTTCCTCACAGTTGATTCAGATCACTAGGTATGTGTCAAAGTGTAATGGGTTCAACAAGTGCTTGTTCCATAGCTTAACCTTTGTTTGTGGCCAATGATACACCACCCTTTAAAAGGGAAAGTGGAGGGGATATGATCACAACCCTACAAAAATTTATTTATAAACACACCGTGGATTCAGATAACTCCACCACATGTCCCAACTAGGAAAAATACTTTTGAAACTACCTTTAAAAAATGGCTGAATAAGACACCAAAACTGGTTACATGGGAAGGGAACCGACTTCTTATCTTAATGCTATTCCATTCACACCCAACTCTTCCTAGCGCGTGACACACGCAGCACACTAAACACTCCCTTAATAATTTTTGCGTGAAACACATGGAGGTGAAAAATGAGGACAAACGCTAATTTGACAGCGAATAAAGGCAATCAGCTTTCTGTGCACAGGTTATTATGCCCTCTCTCTCTCTCTACAGTGACCTACGAGAGAATACGGTGAGCCTACTAGGGGGTCCTTTTTCTTTATTTTTCCCCTTTTTCCCAGACTAAGAATGGGTTTGCAAATGACACCACCGCCTCAGTTCTTGGCACCATTTGGCAATCGCACACTTACCACAGGAAGATGAATCTGAAAAAAAAAACCGGGTTGTGTAACTTGTCACCAGTGTTGGCCGGTTCTTTACCCTCCTGTTCCAAGAAATAAATTAGAGTGGTTTTGGTTCCAGTTCCAGTTCCACAGAAACTGGAACTTGGAACAGACTCAGGTCTGGTTCTTAAAATATATATATATATGGTTCGGGCTTTAGTTCCCATTCTGAAGATCAGACTCAATTCTGGTTATCACAAACCAGAAATGATGAGTACCATAGTACCTTTACCATTTCGGAATAAATTAAATTAAATTACCAGTTCCAAAATCAGACCCGTTCCTGTTTGTAACCCAAACCAAGAGTTCTAACCTGCCAAAACGTGTACCCACCCAACATTGGTTGTAACTGGTCTTAGACTGTTAAGGTGGGAGCATTACCATGGGCATCAAGTGGTTGTTGAGATGTTTAGGGGATAGAACAATCTTGGGTAGGTAAGGGAATGAGTTTGTAAGAGGTGAAGAACTCCAGGTTATCTTTGCAAATTGGGCAGTTTTTTTTTGTAATAAATCCTGGAGTGCAAGAAGATACATGTGCAAAATTCGCAGACCCATCCCAAAAGGAAGGGAGAAAGGGTACATAGGGGAGGATATTTGTTTTGGTCAAGACTAGTTTTGACTCAAGATGCTTAGGCATATAGAAAAGTTCCTCATAAATAAACAAGGAAATGAGTTTTGTAAGAGATGAAGTCCAAACTCCAGATTCTTTCCTTTCTTTGGGGTATTTTTTGTCTATGCTAAAGCCATAGTTCTAGGAACGTGTGCAACATTGGGGGAGCAGGCAGCCTGGTAAGGTTCGAATTTGCCTCATTGATTGGTTCACGATTCGATTGTTTCCAATTGGGGTAAAAAAGTAATATAATTTTCTCAATTTGATCATTTATTTTCTTCTCTGTGAAGGATCACTTGTATAATTCAATGGAAGCTCTTCCACACTTTTCTCAAGTGTGATTCCACAAGGAGCAATAGATTTGTGGGAACATATTATTTGGAATCCAATGGATCCCAAATATACTGCTGCTTAGTTTGCAAACATCATCATATTCTTATTCAATTCCAGGCATATCATAAAATACTCAAATCACATAAAAAGTTGAATTGTCATTTTTATAGACCATATTGGACCAAGTCTTCTTCAAGAAATGAAAAATGTGCATAGACAAACTTTGTCATTCTCCTGAAGGAAATTACTTAATTGCTATTCACCCCAATGTTTTGCACATTCCTCAATGTTAGATGGTACCCATGCTCAACTCTATGCACCTAGAGTGCTTTTCACACTTACATACATCATTTCGATGTATGCAACCTTAAGTTGGTTTTATTTATGTACATCAAGTGCCACAAACTTGAAGGCAATAGAGTTATCCGTAAAGTCGTTGAAAGAGGGCATGTGAACTCTAGTTTGGCCAGAACAGGGGATGAAACCCGAAATTGGGCACGAAAAAAATACAAAGGGGTTGAACAGGGTGCCAAACTTGATTTTGGATGGAAACTCAGGGTCAAGTGAGTTTGGTCCCAAGTTTGTGCCCATCAATGCAATTTTTTATATTCATAATTTCACTCGCTTGGGAACTTTTGGTCTTCTCATTTTCAGTAGTCAGAGCTTGCTTGTATGCATTTGAGCAAAATACTTGTTCTTTGAACGTGAGTGCTTGCATTAAAGCACGAGGATAAATATAGTAAGGCAACAAGTGACATGGTCAAATGTCGAAAGCCCATGCGCTTTTGCATTTCGAAGGATTGTTGCAAGGGTCAATTGGAGCTTGACTGCAAGCAAAGCAGAAGGGAAGGAAGGACACTTTCGACAATTTTTGCGTAACCCAAAACTTTGCATTTCCAAATTTTTGCAAATGAGTTTACAATTTTGATTGAACTTGTTTGAAAACATGTTTCATGCCTAGGGAAAAAATGCCGGATTTTTTTAGATTGTCACACTCATGATTTGTCTCTTTGAAGAACATTTCTTTTGGCATTTTGGTGTATGTTTTTTATGTTTTGCATCAAGTTTGTGAATAAGTGCAAGAACTCCTTTATTATTGGTTTTTCCAATCACTCAAATGGAAGCCATTACCTAAACCTTGTTAGAACCCTAAAGTGGAGTTCCATAATTCTATCAACTCAAGCTTACAACCGCCTACCCGTGATGAAATAATCATTGGGCAAATTCTAGCATGCTTGCATTTGCATAAAAACCCATTTATGTTATGGTGACTACATCGCATAAATAAGGCATGGCAAGCATCCATAAAAAATGCATATAACCATTATGGAATATTTTGCACTTGAATATTATGGCCATTAGCTATGTAACACTCATTCTGTAACCTATTCTAGTGTGAAAAAGCAGGTCACATAGTTGATTCCAATGGTTGTTTGGAAGGCAATCTATAATGACTATGTGATTGCCTACCCATACTCACCATTTCAAGAGGACACCTTAAAGGACTGGTTGCAAGATGCCTTAAAGGATCTTAAGATTGACACTTTTAATGAAAAGGGGACTGAAAAGGTAGTCCTACAATCTAATGACTCAAGTTGGCAATGAATAATTATGCCACAAGGAATGTGCTCAAGGGGGAAAAATTTTATTGATGGGAAACCAAGTGGTAAGTATAGCCATAGTAGGTCCTAGTTCTCTTAGTTCTCCTAGTTCCACTAAGGCAAATTTTCCTAACGTAGCCCTTAGGCTAGTTATTCCACCTAGTTCTTGCATAAGGCCTCTTGAAAGGCCAATGGTTAAACAAAAGATGTTGTAATTCCAATCCAAGAATCTTACAACCATGCATTTCACTTCCAAGTGAATTCGAAAATCTATGATGCATTGCTAGCTACAAAGATGGACATCAACCATGCGCATAAAAACAAGGTGAAGACTTCAAACTTGAAAGCAACCTAGGAGCTAAGAGTAATTTCAGAGGAGGAATTTAAGGCACAAGTTACAGCTTGCCTACACATGTAGTTAAATGTCCCCAACCCATTCATGGTTTTCAGGATAAGGAAAATGGTCAAGTCAATAACCTCATGTGAGGTCCATCTTCTTCCTAAGTTAATGAATAGGGTGAATGCATGATCAAGTGGCTCAAGATCAATAGATTTACACTCCCTATAAGTCCATACAAGATTCTTTAAAATGATTCAAATGGACATGGTTGCTACTTTAAAAAATATTATTATTCTAATATTTGAATAGTGCATGTTCAATGACCGACAAACCTTTCCAAATCTATGTGAAAACTTGTATTTAATGTAGTTGATGTCATTTTTTAATTTGGAAATCCTAAAAGGAAAACCCACAAAGTCCATATGAATAAAAACTCATGTAAATCTTTCAAAAAATATGTTTTTGGGACAAAAAAATTGAAAAACAAAGAAAAATTGTAATTCATATGGACTTATGATAATATGGTCAAATTTTAACCATTCAAAAGTCCTTAATTATTAAATTGTTAAGGTTTTAAAGAAAATATTCACCATATAAGTTTATCATTTTGTATTACATCATATATTGAATTCCAATATCAAATTTGGAATGTGAATCAATATAAAAAATTTCATTTTGTGATGTTCTAATTAGATGAATGGTCCATATTTTTCAATTTCAAAAGTTCATTGCTACTAACAAATGAGTTTTTTTTAATCAATACATAACCACACATTTCTCTTCACAATGAAGTCGTTAGTTGAAATCCAAGTCCCAATTAATAAATCTAAGGATATATTAATCACCATACACAATTGAATAAAGGGTACTTAGGGAAAACACATTGTTTGGTCACAAAAGTGAACCACTTAATTGTGCATCTACCCAATAGGGTTCCATATTTGAAAAGGTGTGAATCCTAGTGATGACATTCTTCGGCGCGAATTTTAACGAATTTTAATGAATTTTCGTGCTTTTTTGGGCTTCCATAACATTCTCGCACCAAGAATGTCATAACTATGGTGTGAATATCTTGGTTTGTGTTATCAAACCTCTTCATGAGCCTTCTTCATTTTCTTTTTAGCCCTCCAATACCCCATTCCACCTACACCTTATAAATAACATGCATCTTGTTGTATGCATTATTGAGAATTCAAACTCAACTAATTAGGTTTCATTAGTTATTAGAGTAGGAAAGTAACTAGGTTACTTTCACAAGGTTGAATTACTTTCTTTACCTATATTAGTTTGGTTATTTGAGGTTTGGTTTTTTAGTTAAATACCTTGGTGTTGATGATTTAGTTCCCTTTTCTTCATTGCACAAGTTTGTGTATTTCATGTGACAAGAACCTTGAAGAGTTTTTGATGTTATGTTCCATGTTGTGAGCATCATGTTATAGTTTCCTTTCAATAAAAATTTGTGTTTACATTTGATTAGATTTCCTATTTGTTAACATGGTATCAGAACTTAGGTTGTTTGATGGGAAAATTGAAAGAGATTTAGAGCTAAAAAATTTCTAAAACTAGAGCTTGAGAGTCTTTAATAATATCATAGGAATTTGTCAAATGCAAAAGAGAAATGGGGAAAGGAAATCTAGATTTAGATCTACTGTGAAAAGATCTTGGAATGAAACTTGAAAAAATTATAGAAGACTATACGACACTTCTATTTTCAAAATTCCAAAAAAAAAAGATTTTTTTGTGAGAGTTATGAGCTTTTGAAAATTTTGTGTCAAATCTGGTTTTTTGGTCATATCTCCTTTGTTTGAATAGTTTTTAAATCTGCAAATTTGGGATCTTATAGATAAAAAGGGACTATATATGTGAGAGAAATTTCATGTCATTTGGATATAAATATCTAAAGTTTTAGCCTCAATTTTGAAGTCGGTTTTATTTTAAAGTGATAACTCTTTGTGATCATCATAATAATGTTGAAATTTTTGAACAGATATAAAAGACATATATTTAATGTGTTTCCCAAAATTGCAAGGAGTTTGGAGTTATTGAGTATGAGTTGTAAATCATTTTGTGTTCAAGTCTCAATTTGAGGTGATTTCAAAGAAGTAGCAAGATTTTTCATTTCATGAAGTTAAATGAGTTGAAATTTGAAATATGGTAGACACAGTTTTTCATGTTTCACCAAAATTTTAGATTGATCCAAGGTCATATGTGAGCGGTGTAGCTTTGCAAAGTTGCTGGTGACAAAAGCTTACATTGAAAAGACATTAAAACAAATTTTGAAGTGGAGCAAATACAGGAAGGAGTTTGAAGATTTTGAAGCATAAACATTATCAAAACCTTTATACAAAAGTTTGGTATGTAATCATGTACTTAATACCATACAAAATATTATATGAAATACATAAATATATGTAAAACCTATGTATAGTATAAAAATTCATATAATACTCAAGAGATACGTACATATGCAAGGTCCCCCTAATCCTAGAAACCTAAGGAAGGAAAACCTTAATCCTAACCCTAAAAACCCAAGGAAGGAAATAAAATCATTTGTGAAACCCTAAGAAGACATTAAGTATTGCTAATGGTCCTTCTCAAATTGCAATTGAAAAATTAGACAAAAATCATTTCGAAGTGTGGAGATTTAGGATTATGAATTTTTTGATGGGGAAAGGCTATTAAGAGTTCATAATTGGTGATGAAAATGAACCTCCTCTCCCAAAAAATCCCACACAACAACAAATTCAATCCAATAAAACTTGGTTTGAAAAAACAAGGAAAATATTGTATTGGCTTTTTGTGAGTGTCCGATTCCTTGATTATGCATATTCAAGATGCAAAATTGATGAAGATGTATAACATTGATACAAAAGCTTGCAAAATGCAACTCAAGCAAAAGTTGCATAATCCACACAAAACCAAGATGAATATCAGTGACTATTCTATAAAGGTGAAAAACTTTGTAGATGTTCTTACATCTGTAAGAGCCCCTGTAGATGATGAAGATTTAGTGGTCGTGACCTTGAATGGACTTGGAAAATATTATAGCCAGTTCCATATTTCAATTGCAATTCGAGAAACATTTCTCAATTTCCAAGACTTAATAACCTTATTTATAAATGAAAAAATGAGAATTGTTAGTACTTCATCCAATGGAAGATCATAAGAAAGTGCTTTCTACTCAAATACTAATAAAGGTAGAGGTAAAGGTGGTAAAACGTCATTTTGACATCAACCTAGAAGCTCGTGTGGTGGACATCATTGACATGAAAGTTAATTTCATGGAGGTGTATGAGGAAACTTTAGAGGAATAGAAAGTCGTGGAGGTCGTGGTGGAAGTCATCAAGGTCAACAACCAAATAGCAATTCAAATTGCTACTATTGCGAGAAACCTAGGCACATGGCAAATAATTGTTATCAAAAGGAGCATGATGCACGAAATGGAAAGTTACAACAAAGGAATTATGCATCAACTAGAAATCAAGGTGATGAGCAATTGTTTGTGATGTAACACATGACAAATTCAATGATAGGAGGTGTATTAAATAATAATGTCTGGTATGTGGATTCTGGAGTTTCAAACCACATGACTAGTCATGAAGAATGGTTTAGAAACACAAAGGATTTGAAAACATTAAGGTTTGTGGAAACTAGTGATGACACTACACATCCCATCGCACAAATTGGCAAGGTGTCATTGTCCATGCAAGATGGGTAAATAAAGTACTTGAAAGATGTACTTTATGTTCCAACCATAATAAAAAATTTAGTCTTAGTAGGCCAAATGGTGGAACAAGGTTTACATGTGACATTCAACCCTAATGGATGTTTTGTGGAAGACATGAAGAACCAAGGCAAATTGATTGCAAAAGGAAAAAGGAATGGACAAATGTTCACCTTGGATGTGAACATGCCTAAAGTGAATTCCATGTTATTCACACATGGAAAAGGAGTTGGAGACATTGGAATTTGGCACAAGCGGGTTGGCCATGTTAATCTTCAACATTTTAAGTTGATGGAGAAACAAAATCTTGTTGGAGGTCTTCCCAAATTTGGAACAGAAGAACTGATGTCAAAAGTTTGTGAAGCATGCCAATTAGGGAAGCAAGTTAGGCATCCATTCCCAATTCAAACAACTCATGTAAGTTCTAAACCTTTGGAAATGATCCACACATCTCATTGTACTTAGTAGCTGGGCATAATCCTATTAAGGTTTTGAGCCAACACACTTGCTTTATTGCCTTATGATCTACCGAAATGATTTGATCATGCCTTTGATAAAAATCTAGTTGGATTATCAATGGCAAATCCATGCTTTAGTTACCATTTGCCAACATCTCCTTCAACATCTCACTCTTTTCGGGAGATTTGAAGTTAAGGTAATTAAGTAATTGGACACGCTTTGCTAAATCAGGATAAAATGGTGATTTGATGCAACCCTTATGATGATGTTCTGAAAGTCAAAGCTTGTTAAGCCACTCCCGATCGCAATAAATGTAGATGACATCGTATTGCCCTTTTGTTACTTTCTTAGCATTAATAGTTGTTACTTGATATTAAAAAAATGTAAAAATAGATCAAAAATTTTCTTTAAACTTAACTACCTCTCTGTATATACTTATCCACCTCTTTCTAAGCTTAACTATACTTATCTCTAAATTACAATTTTAATTTCTATTCATAGGTAGTCTGATAACTTAGTCCCACCAAGCTTCTAATTTGCATGTGATTACAGGGACATAAGTAGCAATATTGAACAAAAAAAAACTATCATTTGATTTTCCTTGAGTGAGCACTACACCATCACACAATGCCACAAATATTACAATGTTGCAAAATGTACCTTTATGGCGATAGATTCAAGTTTGAACTCATTGTATAGCTCTGCAGTCACAAACTGTTCCACCCATTTCCCATATCCCAAATTGACATATTAGTGAAACTGACGTGCTCCTTGGTCCCGGGGTGAACCCACTTGAGGGTTCACCAAATGTCAAGTTGCGGAAGTTAGGACCGAAGGGCACACTCCCGGCTTCCAACTCTAGAAAGGGGTAGAGGGTCGAGTTGGGAGCCCTGGGATTAGACTAGGAAGAGGGACTAGAAGATCAAGCTTGAATCTGCATCCAAAAACCAACCACGGGAGGTTAGTTTAGCATTCGGGACACCTTTGGGTGTTGGGATTTGCCACGGGCACTTGGACACACAAGACTCACCACGGCCCGAACTCGGGAGTAAGCCACCACCTTACTCCCTATAATATTCTCTGCAGCTCGCCGTGGAGACTACATCCAAATGGCACAAATTCCCGGGACTCCCGAAATGGAGTCCCGAAATTGTCCCGGCGGGACTCCCGAAACTTTGAACCGCCATAACTCCCGACTGAAGAGTTGGATCGTGACGAGGTCTGAACCAAAGTTGTAGCCCTCGTCGAGATCTTTCCAACTCCATGTCGCACACTCAAATCGGACGTCGGGAAAAGGTCGATTCCCGACTTTTAGTGGTTGGGAGTCAAACTGCCAGTTTGACTCCCAGCCTTTTTTTTGCCCATAACTTGGGCTGCAGATGTCCGAATTGCCAATGCGAGGGCATTTTCGATATGTACGTTTCAAGACCTTTCCAATGACACCAAGAACACCCCAATGCGAGGTGTTTTTCCCCTTGCTGTCGAGCTCTCCTCTGAACATTCGGGAGTCCCGGAGGACTCCAAATCCCCAACTTTTCCAAGTGTTGGGCTTCACCCCCACACTTGGCCAAGTTAGGGTTGCGACATAAATAATTCATCTACAACAAAATTTGTTTTAGCTTTTGTGCATACTTGGTTCTCACCCTCATTGTTAATCTTTTGTTGTGCCATTGAAAAACATGATATACATATAAACACAACTTTGTGAAACAAACCTTAAACACAAATAGATTTAACCCTCCATCAAACCTAATCAAAATTTGTTTGTAATTACAACTTGAATGACATTTTCATTGTTTGAATTGAATTACAAACATTGAAACTACACTTTGTTTTTAATTCAATTATGGTTCAAGCATTCAAACAATTGTAAATGTTGATACTAAACTTAGTAGAAGTAAAACTACAATTGTAAACTACAACATATAAATAGTTGTTCAAGTGAAGAACTTTGTCACATGCTCCTTTAATAACATTTACACATTGAAAGATGCTTCTTCATTGAAGCATTTTGTGCAACTCAGGGCACAGTGCCCTAACAAAATGTTCTCTGCTATAGGTAGTCATTTCCACAAAAATTTAGATGCCATTGAATTACAATAAAAAGTTAAAAACCTTACCAAGCAACAGAGTCTTTGACTTGCAAGTTTTTGTGCACTTTCACTCCACTACTTCTACTACCTCTAGTTGCAATAAGTTGACAATGGCGAATTGAACTCTCCTACGACAACAACTAGGACAACTTCAACATAATGGCGTTCATTACAAAATTAATAATTCTTTCAAGTTGTACAGTGATGGCAATGGATATGGAGATAAGTGAGATAAGCGAGCGCTTTAAGGTTTAGGGTTTAGGATCTTGGGAAATGTGATGTGTGTGAAAGGACTACAACTTTTGAAATTTAGGGTTATATAGGTTAGACATGGTGTGTGATGGTTCCATGGATGTGATAGGATGGACGGGGGAAGATGGACGTTATGCAAGGTGAGGACATAACGTGCCAACATGGCAATTACACAAACAATGTAACGGGTTATGGGCGGGCAAGTCATGGGTTATGGGGCAATGGGGTGTTGCCGACGTCATGGATGTGCTAGCGGTACTTTTTTACTGGACGCATTCATTTCCTTTGGCCTGTTTAACATCTTCCTAAAACATGGTACTAACCACTCGCATAGATTCAAGGGTTGGGTGAAGTTTGATTTCTTTTCTCAAAAAGTCAAACCCTACGACAAAACCACATGATTCTCCAAAGGGCTGCACTGTCAGGGACATTGCTCATTGGGGGAGGGGGTGGGGGAGATAACGTCACTTGGTTTTGCAAGCCTGCCAGTTGGATATCATATTCGAAAACTGCAATCAAATTTTCTGCCTGACAAAAACCTCCAGTAAACGGCGAAGTGAAAAGGCATGCATTATTTGGTCCAGATATTGAAACTCCACAAAGGGCAGTTGGCAGGAGTCTGCTTCATCTTAGGTTTCCACAAGTACTTTATGATAACTTGAATCTCTACCTAAAAGAGCTTTTCGTGCCTGGCTCCTAAATGGTTGTTTGAGAAGAAAACAACTTGGCTTTCCCCACCCCGCAAGAAAAATCCTGAAATTCTTAGTTGAAACTTATTTACTTAGCTTTACTGAAGAAGTTGGTGAAGGAACTTAGGATATATTTGGTAGGGATTGGTCCAGCTACAAGTAACAACTTTGTCCCTATTATTCACCATTAATTGGCCAACCTCGTTATCAAAATGCCAGTGAGCTACCCTTTAGGGGAACAAGATGCCATGATGATAAAACCCTGAAACATTGTACTAGCCAAATTATGGAATACTTGTCACATGGCCTTGCATGAACCAGCACCCACACTGGTACCATTGCTTCTAAATATTAGAAATATTCCATCCTTGTACTAAGTGAGGGTCTCTCTGTCAAAATCTAACATTTTTTGTGCATAATATGGCCACTGAGAGGCCTCGCTAAAAAAGGTCAAGGTACGCGAGTGGTGCTGGTTTACCCTGGCCTGTTGCATGCACGCCAATTTTGTTTTACGGTCCAGAATGTCACTATTTCGTCAATTGACGGTCAGTCTACTTCAAGCAAGTGAAAATTAGACAAGTACACTTTTGCATGCAGTATCTCTTGGCAGTGGCAGAAATTTTGGGAAGCCCATGAGCCCTATCTTTAGGCAGAATCAACAGCCCAGTCACATGACGAACGCGTGGCTTTGTTGATGGTAGAAAAGACCAGGTGCACGCACTCCTACATTGGCCAACTCTGAACTAAAATTGGTGGAAATACATGTCCCATTTCGGAACCCAACTTTGTCAAAATTTCCTAGCAAAAAAGCATTCAAAGTAAGAAAATGTGAAACAAAAACAATCAAATAGCCACCATCAAAAGCCTTCTTTGGAAAGGCCAAGGATGATCAGAAAATTGGTGAAGAATAAGAAAAAAGAAAAAAGCAGTAACAGCTTTGCTATTTAGTTTTTCTCCTTTCTGACACATCCGTTCAGGAATTCTGTTAATGGTGGTTTTATCTCAGGTTTTTTAACTACGTTCTGACCGCACTTGGCACTTTGAGATTGGGTAGCCAGCGAGTGTGCCGAAGCAATTATTCTGTCAGCATTGGATGAGAATGGGAATCACCAGCAAATTGTGCCCTGATTGTTTGGTTTTGGACATGTTACAACAGTTGCTCGTGTGTGGGACCCGTCTTCCCCCATCCCTCCTCCTGTGGAAAGACCTTTTGCAAAAGTGGTCCTTAGGTCCTTATTACAAAAGGAAGGCAACAAAGTTCTGACACACTGAAAAAGTCAGGTTTAATATTCTTGTACTCTTGTCGTTTAATAAAAGACTCCAGCAAATTACCTTTTTGGCAGGGGATCTAGACCTACTCCACAACCTACCTACATCATAGACCCTCTCCTCAATAGAGCTATATAAGAACAGAAAGAGAGGTCATTTGTCTCTTTTTTATCTTCTGCTTGTTCGCGAGTGAAGTTGCTGCTGTTGCTCGTTATTCTTCAATGGTGCACCATATTGCACTATCATCTCTTGCAAAGATGGTTGTAGCATGCACAGGGTGTTGAGTTGTTCTTCTTCAATGGTGCAAAATATTGCACTATCATCTCTTGCAGAGATGGTAGTAGCATGCACAGGGTGTTGAACTGTTATTTTTCAATGGTGCACTATATTGCATTATCATCTCTTGTAGAGATGGTAGTAATATGCATAGAGTGAGTTGTGAATGTTGGGTTGTTAAAGTTGATGTGCTAATATTTTTTAAATATTAAATTTGTGTGATAAATTTTTTAGTATTTGAAAAGTAACAGCTCTTTTTTAAACAGTTTGATTAAATCTTGTTTTAAATTATTTTTTATATTTAAATATTTAATTATTAAAAAATATAAATTTGTTATTATTACAATATGTTCTATGTGTGCTAAATGTCATTTGATTTTTTTTTAAATTGTATTTTTAAAAAAATTATACGTATTATGCATGTTGATGCTTTGAAATGTTGTATGAAATTATCATTAGATCTTGTAAATTAAAGTTGTTGCAAGTGATAAGACTTATATGTGAAATTATTTGAAAATAAATCATTTTTTTTTAAACATTATGTTTTTGCTGTTATGCATTATGTTAATAAGAATTATTTTTCACTTATTTGATTCACAAAATTATCACTAAACTTTGCTAATATTGATATGAGATATTTTTTTCAAATTTATAGAAAGTAATTACTTTTGCATGAAAGTTGTGTTCATGTTTATGCAAGGTGTTGTATCACCTTACATTTGGACAACATTGTTCTTTTCTTAAAAATATATTGCATGACCTTGCATTTTGAAGATTTACACGATTATTTTTTCTAGTATAAATGTTTTAGGTTTGGTTACATGTGAAGAAATCATTATATTTTTAGTCACTTAAGTCCACAAACCTTTGTTAACATAATTCTTCAAGCTATTTGTTACACCTGAAAAGCAACTGTTCTTTCATGAAATCTCTTTATTAAGAATGAAATCATTTTATTACAACAAAGAAAAACATTGTGCAAGACCACATGTGGTCATCAACTATGTTGACATCCTTTTCCATTTCTTGAGCTTTTTAATTTGCATGGCTTTGCAAAGTACACTCTATATAGTACAAACACATAGTTGTAATATTTGTTCCAATTTCCATGCAATTCTTCAAGAGAAGATTGTAAAACAACTTTTGGTTTTTTTATGTTGGAACATGTGCATGCCACCATTTTGCATAATACAAAGTACATGGTATGATATTGCAGATGTTTCAGATTTCAATTGATACTTTTGCATTAAACTACGGTATATTTCAACAATTATGTGTACAATTACAAATAGATGATGTTTGTTGAATGCAATCAATACCATCTATTTCTAGACTCTTTAGTGAGCTGACACCTTGGAAGGCCAAGAGAACTGGTGTGAAGGACCAAGCTCAGTTCCCCAAGAACAACCAATCAAAGTGAAAATTTGTTACAATTTCTAGGAAAATAGACCCAGATATTCAGCTAGGAATAAGCTATGACATGTAAGATCTAAGCAAATTTTCACCAATTGTAGCTCAAGTTGGGAACTTGCAAAATCATCTTCCAGCAAAGCTATGCTAGAAGGTAGAATGGCATCCTCACAGTGGCAATTTCTACTTTAGAAGCACTCAAAATCATGGTAGATCATAGATTCAACTCTCACTCCAACATGACATCTCTTTGGTTATTCCCACCATCAGTAACACACTTAGCATGCAAGGAGGCTTTCACGTTTGCAAGTCAAGTTCTGTGATAGCTTCACACCCTTAGAAATAAATGTACGTCAACATATAGGAATAGGAGAACCGAAACATGCTGAACTTGTAAATTTTGTAGTTGATCCACAGATTCCTTGATACTTCCATGGTCAGCTTACTCAGAATTGAGCCACAGCCATTGACCTTCCATTCTCCCACCTGCTTTGTTCACACGCACCAAACAACCAAATTAGCATCATGTGCACAAGCCTAATTATTCTTTCATACGAGTGCACATAAGATAAAGGGTGCAGACAAACATGTTTAAGATCATGACACATGCTGTTACACTTTACTACCTCTAATTACAGCGTACAAGAACAAACCAACCTGCAATCTGGATGCCTTAATCCTCGCCAGTCCCAGGACTCTGCTTCCATCATCAGTACTAGATGTTGGCTACCTAGCCAAAGATGTTGGACAGATCAAAATCCTGAGGCCAAGACACTATGTCACTATAATATGTATGTGTTTAGTAGATCCACAAACAGTATTCCTTGGTGGCATTGTAGCATTGAACATAATTACCTCTGAAGCTAGCTGCCTTGACTCAGTTGATAGAAGAAAGAACTCCTAATTCTTCTGGCAAAACTCTCGGTGTTTAAGCAAGTCTCTAAATTTTCTTTTGCCTTGCCCTAGATAAAAGATGACCTAAGACCATTCAGCACTACATCAGGTTCATGGAGTAAGAAAGTTGATAAAACCTAAAACAAGTCAGAGGAGAGCAAAACATGCAGCGACAAAGAGAGAGATACATGAGAGAGAAACACTTCTATATTCTGCCAACAAGGTTGCGCATTACCATAGCTGACAAAGAGAAAAGATCGAAATAACAACAGATGTTGAAGTTTTTGATCAGTGCTAATTAGATTACATTGCTGACATAAGGTAACACCCCATTGAAGCATATCAACAAGGATTAATGAATGAAGAGTCAGGAACATACGGACATATGCCTCTACAACATGTTGCATGAATCCAATAATATGCCCAGTAGTCCTTGTATATAAAGGGTATGCACACTGGGACACACAGCCACATTATTAAGCAAAGGGTTCCCTGTCAACAGATAATCGATAACAAGAAAACCTAAACGTATGGATGCAGAAAAGGGAAGCAACTGGCAAGTAATGTCCGTCTGAATGAAACCTGACTGAAAGGAGCACTAACTATCTCTTTGAATGATTCATAAAAAGGGGATTCAGCGATAGAAATTATCACACAGAATCTCATTACAATAGCCACATTTTCTATATAATGTTGTCCATATGGTTTCCCAGTGCGAATGCTGATGAATACATTGGGGAAGAGAAATTCAATATCAGTCCATCTGTTGCTGCTAACTGCAGCCATCTTTTTCTGACAACACCCACTTCATACCCCAACTACTGCTCCAGATGGCCAAATAGAACTATTGAAGCATTTCAAGAGGTGTTACAACGTAGCTTTCTGAGACATATAGCAGTCAGATACCAAAGTAGGTGTCTAAGAATTTCAAATGCAAGCTCACGGTTCAATATTCTGGAGCCTAAAAGTCATCAGACATTGAGGGTTTTAAATATGTTTATGTACAGAAAACTATTCAGGATGATCCACGCAGAGTCAAGGAGTGCATGAGAATAACTTGGGTTCACATCACTGACAGCTCCATCTCTATCGTATTGCAACCAGTAACGCCCTTCGATAGGCCTTACTCAGCACTAAACATTTCTTTTAGGAATGTTTGTGTAGCCAAAGTGGCCATCATCCGCAAGAAGATGTAAAAAAAGTGGCTATCATCCATAGGAGGATTTAGCCATATCTGGCTGTAAACGAAAAAATATTTGATCATGCTTCTATATTTTAGCTACACACTGAAAATCAAGTAAAAAAATAAGGCCATTTTTACTCTTTTTTTTCGCTCACTTTTGAGGATTGAAAACTTCCAAAATCAATTTTTTAAAATAAAAATTTCGCTTTTTGGAAAAAATCGCCAATATGAAAAGGCTGGCACTAAAGGACAAATTGATTCAGTCAGCAATGTGCTCTAATTCTCGGCAGAAGTACTCCCTAAGCTTGCTGGGTAGACATGAGAACAAAAATAAAAGCATCCTCCCTCATGGCACTCCATCGACATTTCAGTCTTTCTTCATTTCTGGACAGGGGCAACTCAAACGTCCATAAAACAAATAAAGACATCTCTGTATAACTGTCAAGCATTAATGTACCAACAATAATTTCTCATATCATCTGCTCACAACTACTGTGGACCAGTGTTTTTTTTCTGGCATTTTCTTATGCAGCCAAAGTGGGAATCATCCGGAGGAAGATGTTGAAAGGGGACTGATCATCCCTAGGAAGATTTAGCCAAATCTGGCTATAGACCAAATATAAAGCACCAAAGTTTAATCATCTTTCTATATCTTTGGCTACATGCTGAAAACAAGATATAAAAATTTGACTCAATCTTGGTGATTGAAACCTTAAAAGACCTCTTCGTTTTCAAATTTCTGATTTTTAATCTCTTTTTAAGTAAAGGCTACTGTGGAGATAGCACCTCTCTCTCTCCTCTTTAGTGGAATCTCCTCGCCCAATTGTACCTCATTAGTTACTCTTAGTAACCCTGAGGGTTCACCTTTGTTAATTAACACTTACACTTGAACCTTTGTGACCAAATAGAAAGTCACTCCGATAATGTGAACACAATGAGCTTTTAGGGTTTTGTTTTTTTGTTTTCAATGGTCGTCAACTTTCTACATGCTAACGGCAGGAATTATTCTGTTGTTGTAGCAAGGAACGCATGGGTAGGAAGCCTTGTTTGTTTGTGTGTTATGGAGAATAGATTTGCACCAAGCTATGGATGGTGGAGGGAGTTGCGGCATTGAATGGAGGTTTGCATAACAGGATGGTGGAAAGCAAGATAAGAAACAAAATTGAGGAGCAATGTTGGCAAGTTCTTTTTCTTTTTTTTGATGTTTTTCTTCTTTTCAATAGTTTTTAGGAGATAGGAAGACTAGTTGTGCTAGTAGTTGTTGAATTCTACTGAACTAGTAACTTAACACAGTAAGCAAGTAGTCCTTAGGAAGGAAAGAAACTATAAGGGGTTGATGCTGAGGAATGATGAAAAGAAAAGAAGTTCGAGCTATAGAAACAGAGGCTTGTAGATGGAGAAGTATGCATTTGGAATGGGGACCTTTGTTGCAACACCTTTGAATCCATGTTGTAAGATAATTGTTTAAATGAATACTAGAAGCCTTAGTGGGGTGTCCTTGGGTTGGGCAGAACGAGATGAATGAAGATAGGAGTGGGAAGCTTTTAGAGATGTATTTGTAGCCCATTCTTACACAAGAATTTATTCTTCATGAATGGTTCTAAGTAAACCTGGTAGATATTGCTCATGTTTTGATTAAGACATGTATATCCAAATTTTTTTAAGTTGGGGTTTATTAAATAAGGGATTTAATGATCCTTTGCATTGTTGCATTAATAGGAGAAAAGGTTAACAACTCATATGAACTGAAAAAACCTTGAAAGTTTTGACCTTGAACCATACCTCAATAGGTTCTAAACTTTTAATGTATGGATTAGTACATGGCAACCAATTGTATATTGCCACCATGGCAAGTGTGTGAGGGCTCACACGTATGTGACAAATTGGTAATCTACATATACAGAACCTCGTTCGATTAGAATCAATAGCACCAGTAGAACTTTTGATAACAGTGGGTTACAATGCATGTGTTGGGATTGATAATGTTATAAAATTGCATGATAATATGACTTTGCTTTGAAGTTTTTCACACATAAGATATTGTTCTTCTTCATCCCCTTTCTTTTTTGTTACACCTTCACTTTCTTGAGTGAAGCCTCTTAGACACATTGTTTAAGTTAGGAAATGTTAAGTTTAGACATAAGGACCATGAACTAGTTTAAGATGGAATGTTTATAATTTTTAAAAAATAATTAAATTTTTTTGGGTTCAATCCATATGTCCATGTAAAAATAATGTAGCTACTTGGTTTTAATTTTTTTCAAATCAAAATCTCACAAGACAAAGTCTCACATGCTCATCTACTATATTTCATGCAACAAAATATGTTTTTATAACTATGCATAAAATCCTTTAATAATCCTACATTAATTTTTCAACTTTTCAAGTTGGAATCCCAAAATATTTTATTTTATTTTTCATTATTACAAGTTATTTTTCATTCTAACCAACTAAAAATTAAAAAACAAGTTCACACATTTTTTAAATATTAGGCCATTGGAGGTCATACATATAACTTTCTAAAGCTTTATCAACGTACCTTTACTTAATGACTCATCAGGTGTTCATCAAATGATTCATAAAAAGTGAATCATATTTCTTAAATTGTTAGCAAATTATGATCCTATGATTCAACTATGATTACTTTCATCAGTCTAATGAATTGTCATATAAACCATTAGTAATTAACTTTTGAAACTATGATTCATTCATAATGATTCACATAATTTGTTGAATCGCCACCTACTATTAATAATCAACTATAGAATTACCCAAAAGTTGCATATATTACTTTTAGCTTATTTTTACATATCCAAATTACCTTTTAATTATAAATTATGCTCATATGTCATATGTTCAATGTCATAAGGCATGAAAGCTATAAATGCAAAGGGTTTTCGAAGGAAGATAAAAATTATGATTAATTATCACAAAAGAAAACTTAAATTATCCAATTCCAAATATAAAACATGGAAACCAAAATCAATAACAAAAATATGTTTAAAAAAAATGCAAATGGAATTTTATTATATGAAATCATGAATATGAAATGAAATGAAATGAACAAAACTATGGTGCAAAATCGCATTTCAAATTAGTGTTGAGTAGACTAAAAATAATGGGCCTTACTTTTATTTTGAGAACCTAGCATGAAAAAACTTTCATAAAAGTTTCCATATGCCCATTGTCCAATGAACATTTTTGAATACCTTCTTAACTATAAGTGAGTTATGAATAAATTGAACTACAAATGAACTACGAATGAATTGGAATGAACTATGAATAAATTGCAAGTGAATTATGAATGAACTATGATTGAACTACAAATTAATTATAAATCAACGACAAGTAAATTATAGGTTCATGCTAAATGAACTTGATCCATTGTGGGTAAGTAATGAATGAAATCCATTCATGATGATGTTGGTGATGGTGTTGGTCAATGTTTGTGTTCATAACATTCAACCCCAAGTTGTATTCCAAAATTACATGTATTCCCAAGTTATAACTTCACCTTTTACAAAATATGAAACCATCATTTAAAAAACATTCTTGCATTTAAAAAAATTAGTGTAAATTGAGGCAATTGTTAATAATAACAATCTACACCACAAAACTATAAAATGACAAACATTTTACCAAAAGTTTATAAGGCAATAATTCTTACAAATTGAATGTCATGATCCCACCAAATGGAGATTATGTGAAATTGCCTTACATTGATTCAGAGTTAAAGCAAGAAGTTGCATTTGGAAAATCCCCCCAAATCACAAAGGGATTTTGTATAAGAGGCATTACTCTTTCACCCCTAGACTTTAGGTTCCATGATAATAATGTCTTTCACCATATGAATTGATGGCAAAAGGTTGATGGTGAAACGCACTTTAAACAATTCATTCCCCTATATAAATATTGAGGTGCATAATCATAAGAATAGCCCAAATGCATTGAAATGAATGTTATAGATCACCTTATAACAAACATCCCCCACCCTAAAGATAATACATGTAATCTCCCTGCGAAATTATGAGAAAGATCAAAAAGTGGTGGTTAGGAAGCACCCCAAACTACATCATGATTTTATGTACATGGAGGTTTTTCTAATTAACATTGATATATATTGATTGGCAATCCTCATTCTAAGGCACTGACAACTAGTCCTTCCTACCTAGACCCTATGTACATTGACCTAAAGTAGCCTAGACCTACTTTACCCTATTCAAGAGTCTTGATTGACTCCCTTCAAATAATTTTGCAAGAACAATGATGCCCAATCCAACATTGAGTAAGTGCCTACTTAATTATTCCTTTTCATCTCATATTCATATCCATATACAAAATTATTTGTCTCAAGACCCCATCTTTTTCTTTGCATGAAATTTTTAAATTCTCTTGAAAACATACTATAAAATTTAGTTACAAATTTCCTTTAATTATATTGAGGGACACAAGTTCTAACCTTGATACAAGATGGAATTCACTCTAACAACTCAAATGTTTTGTAATGTGAATATGTGGTTTAAAGTTATTCAATTGACTTACACGTGTGTTCCCCAATTGAAAAAAAATGGATTTCATTGATTTCTTAAATGAATATGGAACTAGACCAACATGGAGATGTTTATTTCAAAATATGCTAAGAGCCTACAAGTCTACAATTTGCATTTCAAATTCTAATGGCTAATAAATTCTTTTTTTCTTATGTTCAAATGCATGGTTCAATTTAAATTCTTTGAACAAATTTTTCTACAATCTTTGTTAAAATTTTGCAATAACAATTGTTGTATTATTGGTGGAACAAAGGGGAGGCTTGATGCACCCTTTATGATTCACCACAAACAATGTTGGTGGTAATTTTTTAATATGATATATACAACAAAGACTTTGTGGGCCTCCAATATGTTCCTTAATTTCACACTATTGAATCTACATCGTAATAGGTTTAAGATGAAAAAATTGCATAATGTTTCATATGTAATAGACCTTCAACTAACACACTAGTCTCTATTGAAAAGAAGAAAGATTTAATGCACTTTGAACCCAATTTCATCACAAATTCATCATGGAGTCAACACAAACCATACACTTTTAAGTTGCACTATTGGCATACATAGTTATGATATCCATATGAACATACAAACCAATCGAGATTTTTGAAATTCCCAAATTGATTCCTAATTTTGAAAGAATTTGTGTTTAGAAATTTCATATCATCACTTTTACGAGGCACAATTGATTTGGCCATGCAAGCTATTTTCTTTTAGCCCTCATTAAAGGTTTCTTAACTAAATATTTACATTGATTTGGATTCCATTTACATTTTGATTGCTTAAAAACTTCGAATTTTTGTCATAAAATGATTGTATTGACAAGGAATTAATTTTGGTTTTGTTACAAAAGCTTAATATGTTATAACTTTTCTTAAATTTTTTTTGGTGATTTGAATATCATTATATTTGAACTTTAAATCTCATTCTCAATGTTCAAGATTTTGATAGAATCCCAACCCCCAAAGTAAGAACAATACATGTTTGGAGTTTTGAAAGGGCCTTTTGTCCACTGTCATACACCTTCCCTTTTGTTTGTTCACATATTAAGTTTTATGTCAACATCATCAGACATTGCATGCAACTTGAATTGAATTCAAATTTAATTAGTTCAAAAATATTGAAATGCATTTGAATACATTGAACATAATTCAAACTTATTAGAATTGGATTCAAAATTGAATTGAATTGAACTCCAATTTGACTAAGTTCTATTTAAATTCAATCAAAGAAAAATGGGATGCAAATTGATGCAAAAAGCATTGAAAATTTACTTGTCATTTCTATCCTTCATGACTATAGTGTTTTTTTCAAAAAGAAAGATAGCCTTCAAAAGACATAAAAAGTTGAAAAAAAATCTTTTCATGCCATCGAGAGCAAATTTCAAACTAAAATTCATTTTGGAAAGACCAAATAATATAAGACTCTTTAGTTATCCGTCCTAAACTAGTTCTAACGTAACCATCATCATTAGAAGTACATTTTGCCCTAAACTAGTTTTAGCGTAACCATCATCATTAGAAGTACATTTTGAAAAGCGCTTCAGGTGACTTGGTTTTAGCTAAATAGCTTTTCATCGTTGGCTAGTAGTAGGAAAGAAAATGTATTCCTAAAGAGCGAAGTGAGGAATGCGTAAGCCATTGGCCATGATTAACGGTGAAGTTTAATGATGAAAATCTGGACCACTTTATTACCCTAAGCTAAGGCTCAGTTTGCTTTTTAGTGGTCCAGAATTGCAGCCACGTAGACGACTACTCCAACCATTAAATTTGCAAAGTTTACTTTTCCATGCAAGAGTTATGGGCACAATATTTGAAAATTTGTAAGCTCTGGAAACTTCAGGGCTGCCATAACCTATCTTCAGGTAGAAGATTTTGCGGGAACAGATGTGTGTAGCAAGGTTGCTTTTGTGGCAGCAAGTGTACTCAAGCACTTTGTTCTCTTCGATTGGATTGGGCGCTGGTGTCTTCAAAAATTGTGCCCTAGTGATTACGTTGGGGAAAGTCGCTTGTTTGTGGGACCTTAGTCCAGATCCCTGCCAAAAATAGTACATTTTACTTTAGTCAGCAAAGTTCTGAAACTCTGAAAAGTCAGGTTCGTATTTTCATTCATGATTCTCGTAATCTTGTCGTTTAATACGAAAGAGTCTCCTGCACCCTACTTTGGCGATGGGACTAGACTCTAGACCTACCCAACCAAACAAGCTCCTTGATAGCCCCTTTCTAGTCAACCTATATAAAGCGAGAGACGTAACGTTTCTCTCTTATGTGCTCTTTGTTCGTATGCATAGCAGCTACCCTAGATTGTTGAGCAGCGCACTGCTGCGATCGGGAGTTATGCCCTGGGTTGTGTTACAATAGATTGATATTTGAAATTTTTGTTTTCAAACACAATATTTGAAAGTTTCTTTTTCATGTGTTTGAAAAGTAATTGTTCTTTTTTTTTTTTTTTTTTTTTGCTTTCAAGTGCAAGTTGTATGTTTCAGACGATTGTTGTTTGAGATTGTTTTTTACATGTTTGACAAATAGTTGTTCTGTCTTGAAGTTTTATTTTTTCATGCATATAAGCAACAATGTTATTGTTTTGGATTGTCGTTTCTCAAATATAATGTGCACCCTTAGCTACATTACAAAGTTGTTGCTCTAAACTGATGATTGTCGCAATGTTGTGATGCACGACCTAGGTTGCAACTACGAGTTGTTACACATAGTTGCAAAAGATTGTTGTGTGAGATTTTTTTTGAAATTATGTTCTCATGTGAAGAAAGGAAGTTGTTTTGTATTTATTGTTCTAAGTCTTCATGCACTATCCTAGTCTCATCATAAAGTTGTTACCCTAAATTGCTACTGATGCACATTGTTGGGATGTTCACCTTGGATTGCATTTGCTTTGCTTTGCTTTATGTTGCAGAAGATTTTTGTGTGACATTATTTCTTATGTATTTGAAAAGCAATTGTTTTTTTCATGGAATTCATTGCCTTGGAATTGACCTATATGAATTTGTTTTCTAGATTTTTGAAGAATTGTTTTTCATGACAACCTGTGTATGGAAGATGTTGTGTCATGTTGTGTCTAGAAAACAATGTTCTTCTATAAATGTTCTTATTCGCAAGGCTACTTTTCAAGCATTTGAATATCAATGGTTTTGTCATGGAAATTGAAGGTAAATTGCTGGTGGCAACCACTTGTATGTGAAATTCATTGCTCTTTTGTGAATGTTTCAAATGTTGTTATCCTATGCTTATGTAAGCAGATATTTGTCTTTGTGCAAAAACCTATTTACAATCTGACATTTTTCTGCATTTGAAAAACAATTGCTCTTTTATGAAATTAGTTTTCAAATTTAGTGGGTAAAACATAGTTAACATGGTTTTACTATTATCTGAAAATCATCATACTTTACTTAGCTTTTATGAACATGAACTCATTTCAACATTATGAGAGAACACCATCTTGCAAAGCTCAAAGAAGTGGGAAATATTCATTCTAATCTGAATTGTAGCTTTGCACAGTTTTACAAGCATCTGAAATTACTTTTGTTTGCAGCAAGCAAAAAAGTGTTGTTTAACAAAAGCTCTTTATATGAACATTAATCCAATTTGGCACTTGGAGTGAACACCAAATAGCTGAGAGAGAACATAAATATTTATTTTATTGATTTCATGGCCACTTTTTTTTTGTTGAATATTTCTTTCAGCAAGGCTTTTTCAAAATAAAGTTAGTGTAGTTTTGAATATCCCATTTGTGATATCTATTCCAAAATCTTTGGGGACAGATGAAATTGTGAAACAACTCGCAACACCTGGTTGAAATGACAAAGTTCTATGTGATCATTAGATGGAATTGGTAATCTGACTTATTGACCCTTTTGCAATGTGTAACTGTAAGATCTGAATTTGTAATCACTGGTGGGTTTGCTAATTTTGTTCTTGGAGGTGTGAACATTGTGCATGCCACTGATTGGAGGTGTCAACTGTGGTATGATGTCGTAGTTGCCAATGCTTTTCACCATGGCCCTTTACTTTCTGCTGCCTGAGGTTCAGGAACTGAGTGTGGGTTGACACATCCTCTCCAGACTCAGACTGCAGAGCGAATTCATCTGGCCATCACAGCATTGTCAAGATTATGCCACAGAGACCCTGCCAATGCCTTCCCTCCTTGTGAGATTCATCCCTGAGAAACTGATCTTCTGTGAAGTACTATGTAGCTCATCAGGTAGAGGGGAAGGGCAATGGATCTGTTGACCTCCTGCCCCCTCCTACCCTTCCGCAATCTTTCCATCTCCATTCCAGCACATGTGTAGGGTGCCAGATTCTTGTTGTCAACATTGGGAATCTTCCTATTGTGTTCCTGGTGTTCTTGCTTTGCCACTGGTTGGACAGACTCTGGCCATGGCACAGGGTATAAGCACCAGCCCCCATGTGCCCTTGGCCTTGTTGGCAATGGACCATTTTTCTCGTGATTAATTTCTTCTTTCAAGCAACAACTGCTCCCGTACAATCTAGGGTTTCAGTCAACTGTGTTGACATGAAGCCCACCATTGTGTTCTGTTACTTCAGAACCAGCATACAGCAGTAATTGCTTCTCAAACTGAATTACTTTGTGATCATTACTCCAAGATCATAGAACCCACAAATGACACATTGTAAGTATATATATTACAATGTAAGTGTATGCATATATTAGTATTGATTACAACCCTGGTCATTGACATCACAGAATTCTATAACTTGTAACCATGAAACCTCAATTTCAGCAGCATTTCAGGACAAACAGGAAGCATGCAAGAACACACAACTAACACAGTAAGACATGGTTAATTGAGTGCTGCTTGCAACTTCCAACTTGACCACCTCGGTTTTCTATGGCTGATCGGGTGGAGCAAAGTTGTTTCATACCATGCATCTTACTTCAAGCAACTGTACAGAATCTGGGAAGAGAGCAAACCCCTGCAAAGAATGTTAATAGTCACTACCTTCAGATCAGTACAGAGACATCCAGACAATTGATTACTGTGCATATACAGTATACAGAGTACTACCGTTCATGAATTTACTAAGGTCTTGGTCCATAAGCAACCTTCCCTGCTGCAGAATCTGGCAGAATGATACCTTCAGCACTTTGAGGTTCTTTAGCTCCAGCACTCATGCTTTTCCCCCTTGCACTTGCTACTACTAGCAGGGTATGGTCTGGAAGAAGTTACATCTACAAGATTGCAGATTGAAGAAGTGACAACACTTTGCAGGCCTCCATTCTGTCAGTTGCACAAAAGCAAAGCTAACACAATAAGAATAATTGTGGTCATTAATTTATGAATGCACTCACAAAATAGTAGATCATTACTTTCATCATGAATATCAGTGACTTGTTTCAATGCTGAACAGTTGCTTCATGAGCTCCCCACAGTGGGTGTAGATAAGAATGCAAACAATTGTACAAAAATCTGCATCCTCAGTCTCTGTTGGATTTCCAGACACAACAGGAAGACTTGCTCATGATGTTGGCAAGTACTCAGAGGACAAACTAATCAAAAGTCATCCTCATTCAAGCTCAACAAGCTTCTGAGGGTGAGCTTCATTTCATTTTAGCTGGCCCATGTACAAGCAAGCATCCAAGCCTAATGCATAGACAGGCCTACATAAAGGATAGTGGGTGGGGCCTCTTGCACCCTAAACGTATCATTTAATCACACCAGTGAGTAGTACTGAAGAAGCCAGTGGACTTACCAGCATGGGTGCTGAAAAGGCCTGTACCCTAAGATTGCAGAATGCCAGACGTAAAGACCTCTGACAGGCTCAGTACAACCATAGGATCAAGTCTTGCAAATTGTAGACTTTAAATTTCTACCTGACCAAAAGAAGGCCTTGGCCAGGAGAGAAAAAGCAAGAGAGAGTGCCCTTACCGAAAAAGTGAGATTTCAGTTTTACTGATAATGCCCCACAATCCACATGTCTCAGTGGAAGTCTATTAACAAGGTCAACAAACAATTTCAACATGTATCATAAATGAGTATTGTCTGTACTTTGGTGTCATCTACAACAGTTGCCATCCACTCAAATGAAAAAATGCCTTCTGTCATTATGACAAAGTGTGCGCTTTCTTATCAACTGAAGCAAGAAACACCTGCCTCATCCCAACACAAGTGCTTTTCTTTCTTCTAGCATTCCAACAACCTCCTGCAGACCTTGTAACTCAATGTCAGGTACTGACAATGACTTCCACATTGCCTTTATGACCTCTGTTCTAAAACAGTTGCCATCCATACAAATAAAATAGTCTCTGCCATCATTATGACAAAATGTGTGCACTTTCTTATCAATTGAAGCAAGAAACACCTGTGTTATCCCAACTCGAGTGTTTTTTCTTTCTTCTAGCATCCCAATAACCTCCTGCAGACCTTGTAACTCCATGTCAGGTACTGACAATGACTTCCACATTGACTTTATTACCTCTGTTCTACAATATTTTGAGACTCTATGTTCTGTTTCACATCTTGAGCTTCAGCTGCATTTCGCTGCTGCACTTTGTAAGCAATCTCATAAACAGCACCTGCATCAATTTTTTAAGAGCATCCAATGAATTCTCAGCCAGTATTCACAGTGGTAATGAAAGCTCTGAATGCTCTCCAAAGACACTTATGACTAAGGTGCTGGAAGGCACAACACAAATACAGTACTCTCTGCAATGGAGAATTGAAAACCAAAACCAGAGAAGTGACCTCAATTAAGTGACTATGCACAGTCACAATCTAGAACTCTGCACTGTTGATTAAAAGCAAAATGAAGCTGTGTGCGTACAGAACCATCATGACCTTCATCTTAACTTGGAACAGTAAGATTAGCCTGAGCATCTTGGCTCTGATCCTAGTAATTGTATATACAGTAGTACTTACGCCATTCTTATATAAAACATATTGAGCTACTGGTGAACTTGGCCAAGAATCCACCACTAGTAGCTTTGGCCAACAGTTGCTAAGTATAGAGTGAACTGGGTCAGGAGTGAAATGGAATATCACAAGTGCATACCTGCAGCAACCAAGAGGACCAGGAAATCACCAAAAAGTTGTATCCTTTGAACAGCAGTCTTTGTTGATTGATATTTGGACAGGGCAGGATCCTTTGCAAGCAGCTGCAGTACCACAGAAACAAGCAAGCAGAAGAACAATGTCAATACAAGAAGGAGCATCGTGTCAAACATGGAAACCAGCTACATGGCTCAAAAAAATAATTGCTACAGTATGCCAGATAATCCACTTTGCAGATCACCCAAAGAGATCTCTAACTAATTCTGCCACAACAAACCCTCCAATAGAAGTACCATGCACAGTTGAGACTACCAGAAAATGCCTGCATTCTAGATACAGCCTCACCAGTTTTGTGAATCAAGAGACAATAGAATCAACTGTACAGAGACCTCATCAAAATACTAAACACAGTACACATGCTGCATCCAATTGCTGGAAAAAGTTCCACTTTTTTCTCATATGCAAAAGCTTATTATTATCCATGCCTAGAGACCTAAGAGCATCTCCAATGCTGCTCAATATGTGACCCTGAAAAAATATTTCTCACATCCAAGTTTAAGTCATTTACTTTCTCGAACTGCACCCATAAAACTAAAACTGGGACTGCAAACTGGTGGGAGACTACTAATAGCAAACCTCCTGGACCAATCATTATGATTGGCCAATCAGAAACAGAAAGCAGTAATCAGATCATAGTTATTAAACTCTTCTCTGGCAGGTGTTAGGCTGTGTTGTGCCTTTTACCAACCTCAGCAAACTGTGCAAAAATGCTGGGCCAAAACCATTTTGCTGAGCCAAACCAGCATGTTTTGACTTTTCTTCATCCAATTCTAACTTGCAAGGTCACATCCTGAGCACTGGTAGAGTTGCTCTAGTACATGAACAAGTTCAGACTAACGAAAGAGGCAGTCTCCGTCTTGTGACCATCTAGGGTAAACTATTTTCCAAACCACTGGCAAGAACCCTAGACTAAGCACAACTGAGAATCTTAGGTTCCGTTGCTCACTCCGATTAGTACACAGTGTATAACTAGTACTGGCATAGAACCTGCAAAGAGATTCGCAACCTAAATCCTGCCAGAAAAAAAGAAACGGTGACCTAATTCCCGAAATACGATGTTCTACAATGGTCCACATGAGAGATCGATCAACAAACTTCAAAACACTGAGAAATGTGTTCTTCTAAGTGAAGAAAATGCAGGAAAGAGGGAGGCATGTGAAACCGACCTCCTCCTCTCGAGATCCGGACTTGGTGGAGAGCCTCGCCGTGGATGTTGAAGTGGAGTAACCATTTGAAGTGCGTGACACTAAACGCCTCGCTAGAACTCGCACGCTCTGCATCTTTTTTTCTTCCAGCTCTTTTCCTTCTCTCTGCTGTTTTGATCTCTCTCTGCGTGCGTGCGCGTGCTTGCGCACTGTGGTGTTGCACAAGAGAGGCGATCGTCCACAACAAGGCACGTGCTTCGCACATAAAAACAGCTACTGGAGACAAAGGAGATCACTTTTACACTGTATTGGTGAAAAACAAAGCTTCGGAAGGGCTTTCTCGCATTGATGGAACGGGTCGGTTGGGGGTTCCAATCCATAACTATTATTGGTATCAATAAGGGCCACTTTAGACAAGGCTCCGAGGACTAAAAGCCCAGGGACCAATTTGAAGCAAATTGAACCTTCAATTGGACCTTTCTTCATATTAAGAAAAGATTTTTTCTTAAGGTGCGATAAGTGTATCTAAAGGCTTGGGGTTCAATTCGAGGATTCAATATCAAAATGTGTGATTGACATGGGAGAGGATTAGGTTAACATCTGTTCTTTTTTCTCTTCTTCTTCTGTTCTTTCACAATTTTTTTAATTTTATGTTTTCACTTCCATTTCGTGCACTTGGGAAAGGCTGAAAATGCATTCTCTCTATCAACCATCTTGTGAGGATCCATAAAGTTAGCCATGTTAATTCTAAAATTGATTAAGAAAAATGAGGGAGTTAGTGTGCTCTCAACAATGCCCTCAATTCATATATGCATCTTTTATTCTCGCAGTAATTGAGCAACAAGGATAAAAGAAAACAATTTAAAAAGGAAAAAAAAACAAAGAAATGAGCAAGCTGGAACCCTAGCTTACACTTTGGTTCTCCAAACCATGTGCTCTCTTTTAAGCTGTTTTTTTCTTTAGTTCAGACCAATTGATTTTTCCTTCAAAATGATGCCATGCAAGCTAAATCAAAATTAATTTGTCTTTATCCTGAACCTTTGTTAAAGCTCTTGATGAATAGGAATGCTCGATTTCATTGGACCTTGCTCCTTAGACCCTTGTCTAAAGTGGTTTTACAATAATAAAAAAATTTAATTTAAAAAAAACTTGTATTCGTGAAATTTGTTATCCATGTGGATGTAGTCTTAAATGTCTATACGATGCAATGAATTAGATTAGATTATGTAGTGATGTGGGGCACATATGAATATAACATTAATCATATATCCATGTTTTTGCCATATTGATGTTTGGATAAAATATTGACATTTTCATTGTTGACAATGTCCTTTTAATACTCATATTGAAAAAGGACTTTTTGTTACCATGTCACAAGGATTTGTGCTAGAAGAAAATATATCATATTAATATATCTTTTTATTGGCACCACAATTTTTTCTATCCTTAGCTTATTCATGTTGTCCTATTGTTTTCTTGCCTTTCACCATTAATTTAAGTACCTCGTGTTGAACACCTCATGTTGAGGTATCTAACTTGTAGACTTTGTGTATTTTTTAAAAACTCATGCTAATGTTTGTAAATTTCCACTAACTTTTTGTATTGTATTACCCACACCAATCATTAATCCCTTGTAGATTGACTTACACATAACTATCAATATTATCTTACTTTCATTTCCAAATAAAGTTTTTATATTAACATCATGTTCAAAGGTAAGTCCATAGCTTCTCTTTAATCACACATGCCTTCTACTTCATGGATATTTCTTTTTCATAATCGACAAGTGTGTGGGAGAGAAGGGTAGAACATAGTGTCAAGAAAGGAAGAAAAGGCATTTTTAAACTTCCTTTAGCTTTAAACTCTTCTAGGTCAGACTCTGGTAATAAACAGGATCTTTTGGAATTAGAGTGTGCCCTTTCTTTCTTTAGGGGTGGTATTGTACAACATGAACAGGTTTGGAACCGAAATTATGCATGATTACTACATAGCTATGAAATTTATGTTCTTGGGTTGCAAAATCTTTCTCTCACCCTTTATTATCTATGCAAGCTTTACCATTTTCCTTCCATGAACTAAACACTAACAACACCAAAACCATTCAAAACCAAAAGCCGTTCAAAAACCAAAACTTCAATTTTAACAACTTTGCATTCAAATCATAACTTTGTACAAAGGGAGGTGTCGCTCAAGGTCACAAACACCCCCTTATATACTAACCAAAAAGAAACTAGTCAAGAAACTTTCTAAAGTTTATTCACCACACGGTTCCCCAAATAATCAAAAGGAAACAAAATCACAAATAAACAAAATCACAAGGTTCCCCATGTGATTCCACAATTAATCACAAAGAAACAATATCACATGGTGCACATGACATAAACTAATGCACCATGAGCACTCAACTTACCCTTTAAACAATTACCTAAATAATTGTGTAATTACATCAAGTTACACACCAAGTTACAATATCCCACACATGTTTTGAAAATGCAGATTTTTTATTGGTAGTGTTGACCCTATGGTGGAACTTTTTCAAGAGCTGAAATTAGGATTTTTGTTCAACTTGACATCATTAACAAATAGAATTCAAAGAAACAAAATGTAACCCCACCTCTTCTACCCTTTAAATAATATGGGAACTTTTAGCTCATATTGCTCACATTCCTAGATTTTAAATTTGAACCTTACGATAACATTTTCCACAATAGTTATAGGTTTTAGTATATCCATATCCATTGTGGTTTATAAGTTATTCTTGATGGTTGTTGTTCACACAAAGATATTGTATTACACATGTACATGGTTGTTTCCAACATGTTCAATTCAATAAGATTAATTTGATTATGATTTCGTTAGTAAGAAGACTTATTAAATTTAACTTTATAGTCATCATGTAGGTCAAATATAAGTTGTCACAAGAAAGAATTGAACCTTCACATCCATCCTTAAACAACCCATCATGACTTTTTAATCATGATTAAAAATGTCAATGCATAATCATAAACATGTCCAGTTTAACCTCTTTTTCCCAAATTTTTTTTTCACAATTGTGATAATTTTCACAAAAATTATTTTCAATGATTCTTTTGGGAAAAAATTGTCAACATTCAAATGAGCAAAAGAAAAGAAAATTCATTAAACTTCTACACATGATTCAAGCAAGTAGCAAAAATTATTAAGGATTTGTTTTTAAATCCATTCATGTTTTTAATAGAAAACATTGTCTAAATCAACTTATGGATGATCACCACCAATTGGTTACATCACAAAATTGAAGGGGGGCGGGGGGGGGGAACATTGGTTCATTTGAAATATCTTGCATCTCAAAAATATTTAATGTCTTTTTTCTCACATATACTTTTCAAATGAATTAAATAAAAATCAATAAAATTAATTCAAAGATATTTACATTTAAAATACTTAAGTTTAATATTTTTATTTTTATTTGGGCCATAAATTCAAATGTATTCTCTTTAATTTCAAACATAACATACATTTATTTCACAATTTTTATTACATCATTATGAATTAATTAAATAAGTTTACACACACTAAATATTCCAGTTTAAATTTAACTATTAATACTTCTAATTTCAATGTAAAGACATTAGATTAATTAAAATATTTATTTCAGAAATTCAGATGTAATTTAAAATCTTGGCTTGGGCCATATGTTCAAGTGTAAATATTTTTATTTTAGAAAATTTATAATTATATTAACATTAAAATTTTAATATTTTAATTAAATATGAATAATATGATTTCGTATGTATTTAATTTCTAATTTAATTCCATTTGTAAATGACTTTAATTTGAATATAAAATTATATATTAATTAGAAATATTATTTTTATAAATTTAAATAAAAATTAGAAAAATTAAAAATTTAAATTTTATTATGTGACTCTGCTCATTAAATTATTTTCATACATAAAACCACACTTTAAATTACATAAATCTGATCTAATTTCAAAGTAATTATGTAATTTCAAAAATAATAATTCCAAAATGTTTTTCAAAATTTTAAGTAACTCTGAATCTAAAGAAATTATGTAAACTCAAATATTTCATGGCCCAATTCAAAATTCAATGCATTTTCATTCATGTATATTAGTTTTATCATTTTCATAATCACCTTTATCCTTGTATGTTTTGCCATTAAATTTTGAAAAAAATAATTATTAGGGTCTTTAATTGTTGAAAAAAAAAAATCCCATGGATGGTTTTGTTAATTGTGTGTTCTATCCCTTTACATTATTATTCCATAACACAAAAATACCCTTTGATAATGGGTCAAAACGACATTTGAAAACACCTAAAAAGAAAATTTAACATTTATTTTAATTATAGTTTAATTTTTCAATATTGATTAAACCTTCATGTAGTAGTTACTAAATATCAAAATTGAAATGAAATAATTGCTCAAAGAAGAGCTCAACAAAATGCATCATATAACTTGAACATGTATCATTCTCATGTAAACCTAATGATGATGAAGGTTTGCAAATTGTGCATTTAACATGGGACATGATTAAATTTGAAATATAACCACACATTGTCTTAATCATGGATGGTGGTTTTGCATAGTGCATTGATTGTACAAATAATGATTGACTTCAAAAAAAGGTTCATGACTCATTCAAACCCAAATATATTTGTCACAAGTGGCACTTCAAAAATGCATCAATGAGAATCTAGAAAAGAGGTTTATTTTACATGCCAAATCTCTAGTTGGTGTCACAATCCAATTTGTCAAGAAAAATGATGATTCTATTGGACTTTGTGTTGATTATTGTGGGATTGAATGGGTTTGTCATAAAAGTTTTATACATTTTATTTTTTATATTTGGGTTGTTGGATAAATTGAACCATGCAAAAAATGTACACTAAGCTAAAGTATGTGGTGCTTATAATTTAGTGTATGTTCAAGAAGGTTATGATTGGAAAACAACATTCTAAACTTGATATGCTCATTTTGAATATGTTGTGATGCATTTTGACCTTACAAATGTAATTATTGTTTTTTAACACTTGATAAATTATATTTTTGTATCAGTATTTGAACTTTGAAAAATAGGAACATCATGTATGATTGACCTATTCAAGAAGAACTTCCAAAAATCAAATTTTATGTCAAATTGAAAAATGTGAATGTCATCAAAATAACATGGATTTCCTTGACTACATCATTTTTCATGAGGGCATTCACATGGACCCTCCTAAGGTTGAAAACATTGTGAATTGGGTTACCTTAGTTTTTGTTCGTGTTGTCTAATATTTTCTTGAGTTTACTAATTCTTATTAACGAGTCATTGCACATTATTTTCTAAAGTGACCCTTTTACTTGTTTTATTAGGAAG
Source organism: Sphagnum contortum (assembly GCA_963920785.1). Classification (NCBI taxonomy): domain Eukaryota; kingdom Viridiplantae; phylum Streptophyta; class Sphagnopsida; order Sphagnales; family Sphagnaceae; genus Sphagnum; species Sphagnum contortum. Next base: position 11,551,498 of record OY987279.1, on the reverse strand, counting down.
AATCATTCTCTCACCTAGTCACCTATAGTTAAAACTATCTTTCAATCGTTGAAGACTTCTTTCACAACCTTATTCTTGATTCATGTGAACCTTTTCAAACCATTTATTTTGGGGATTGATGATTCTAACTTTGCATTAAGCGCAATGTTATTGTGTACTATAGAAGCCAATCTTTTTCATCTTGTCAACTTTTGTTCTTGGAACTTTTTCACTAGTGAGATTAACTACTTGATTTTTGACAAGACTCTTGATCATGTTGATGCATTTGAGAACTGGCATCATCTTACTAAAGGGGCTCAACATGAAATAAATTATGTGTGCCTAACCTCTGAAAACCTTCAATCTATATGATGTATCAAATTTAATTTACATTATTTTGCTTCAAATAACAAACCAATAGCTAAGACAAAATGTTACTTTGCCTCTGATAGTGCTGGAGTTTTAGAGTGTTATAGTACACTCATGGGACCATTTTTTTGTTTAATGTCACATGTGAGACCAATGAAAAAAGATATTTCACTGTTTCTCCAAAAATTTCATGTCATTGTTTGAACATTGCCATTCCACATTTGCCAATCATGCCTTGTTTTTAACACATTCATAGTTGGTTGTTACAATTCCCTCTGTATACAATTATTACATCCAATGAATGGCAGAAAGGCATCTTTGTAATGTACTTCATCACATCTCAATGTAGGCCAAAGGATTATGCCATGGATGTAAGCTTCGAATGATGATGTTCATACTTGCCACCCAAAAGCTTAACAACTCGTCTAGAACGGAGATGGGCAAAAGCCCCAGGTGAGGGTGGGGTTCAACCTCCACCGATCTCTCTGACTGTGATGTTCTGAACATAATTTTGCAGTTTGCACAAATTAGTGAGCTTGATTCCATTCCTGCCATCATGGCATCCATAAAGAATGTATTGTTACCCCCAAGCATACTGAGATGAAACACAACCTTTCCGAGATGACAGTTTTTGCCAAGAATCTCCAGATACTATGCTCAAGAGTGTCCTCTCAAATTTCACACTGTTGTGAAGTACACTGGAATGATTAACCATGAATATTTGTTATATGAGAATTCTCTACAGATTCAAACTTTAGTTGGATATTGGCATGCTTCCATGGATCTGGTGTTGAAATTGGTTTCATGAAATACTCCAGATAAAAAGATTCATGTTGAGTTGGTGGCATAGTTTGTTGTGTGATCAAAACCTGAGAATGAACTCCTTTCAGAAAAGAAAATATGAATATAGAATTTTCAAAGCACGATACATTTATGAAAGAAGCCTGAAAAATAGTTCTGCTCACTGCTCAGTTCATCATGTAGAATTTGAGAAGCTTTGCACTTTGTAGTCCTCTATACAAGTTTGTACACAAAACAAAAATCATCTGGAGAGGGACTCTGAACAGGCTTTTAAGAAGGTTCCCAAATCAGGACACTGATAAATAGTGATTTGTCACTTCTGGAACAGAACCCCAAGCGTTTCAGCCTAAAAAACCTTTGGGACTAAACTAAATCTACTACTGGGCAAGAACCCTTTTGCAAACTACAACAAATTTAGTGGGTCACCTGCACACCAGGGCTATTATTTGCAGGGATCCAAAAATTAAATGCGTTCGTGTGCCACTTATGAGCACTAGTAGATGGGAACGTGTATACCTGTATGGCAACCAGGCTTTGTCCACAGTTGAGTTATCAGGGTTGCCTATTTGCCTCTCAAGTGTGACTATGCAAAGGCATGCTTCCATTGCGTGTTTTATGACGAGCTTAAAGGCTGGTCATATGGTCATCTCCCATCTTGTACTGACTCTGCATTCCATTTCTGTGCACTTGACCATTCCTTTCGATCTCAGGATCATCAAGTTTTTTGGCAGTAACCACCTTGCGCCGATGGAACCAAACAATCCATGTCACCAACTCGAGGACAATGCTAATTGCTCCCAGGATTATGAGGACAATTATGTATGCCCTCCTCCACTTGTGATTCGGTTGCAAGACATGGAGCCCTTCAAATATGTTGATGATAATGACGATTATGGTGGCATACCCTATTGTGTGATGGTATACATTCCAATATGGTCGTATTTTTTGGTCCTTTTTTGGCCTGAGTACTACTGCTAGCACCTGCCATATGGCCAAAGCATGTTAATGAAAGAGCATGACATTTCCCATGATATTTCCCATAGCATAGCACCCTACTGTCATGGCCTAGAGGAGTGAAAGAGGGGTTCCATATACTAGATGTTTATGAAAGAACATTGCGAATTCCAGGCCAGAATCCTGCTCAAGGAAGATGTCACAACAGTAACACTAACAACCAATAATGAGCAGGAAGAAACCAAGAGGGTTAGAGTTTGAAGAGTCGACCTGCAGTGTGGCCAACACAAAAATGGTGATGCCCAGATTACGATGCTTGGGATAAAGGAGGGGCCTGCTGGCATAGTGTAGGAGCTTGAGACCCATTGCCCAGGCCACCACACCTCCTGTATAGCCTGTGAGTTGAAAGATTACATGCAAGTAAAACCATAGTGGGTCTGCAAACTGGAATGGCCGTAGGTAACGGGCAGCCATAACTCCAATTGGGAGCAATATTCCCCATGATACTGCACCAATAATTCCATGATTCTGTAAAAAAACAAAAAAACAAACAAAACCAAGGAAGGTTGACTATAGGATGTTCATATCCAGCTCATGAGAAATATGTAACTTCAATGAAACTGTAAACAGCACAGACCCAATTCAAATTTCAAGTCTACATGTATAGAGATATGTTTAAAGCTAGAACTCCTGGTCATGATAATCCATACATTGAATTACAATCTCTTGCATGACCCATGTAACCATCTCTGAAGACAACAATTATTCTTGGGTAACTTACTTCCTTCAGCCTGAGGTGGATGCCAGTCAAAGCCCCAATGGCTCCTGAAGACATGTCAAGGTTGGCAACGCTCTGCAAGTTCTGTCCTGAACGAATATGTGGAGATGGTTGGTATGTCATTAAATTAACACTAGGACCCCTATTCCAGACATGGATCAAAGAATCAGACTGATTAGGCTGTAGTTGCAATGTTGCAAATATCGTGACTGTGGTCCCAGTTGCTTGTGCGCTGTAGTTCGTGTAATTTAAACTCACTTTGCCTGGTAGGAGAACTGGAGAACCCAGAGCTAGCAAGGTAGTTGTCAAGTCATATGTCTTGACCAGTAGTGACGTTGTGTTCTCCCAGAATGCAACTAGGACTTGGGAACCCACCATCAATGACTCACCAGTTGGGTTTATACCCCACCCAACCCAACCTTGAGTAGTGGCATCCTCTGTGAGATCAACATTTTCCAAGGGTCTCAAGTCAGACTCATCATTTTGTGCACTTTCACAGATTTAACACTCTGAAAAGGAATTCATGAACCCTAGTCCAGGTATAAGGACTTGTCATTCTTCCAAATTTTGTTAAGAGAACTTTCTGAGGACATGTGAATGTCAAGGTTTAACTCACTTAAGGTTGAGCTGCAAATATTATAACAGTAGATGCATTTGGAACTGTACTCAACAACAGACCAAATTTAGAAACAGAAGTGACACATGAATACTCATTGGATGTCACCTGGGTTGACATCCAATGAGAAGAATCTACAGGTCAACTCTCAAGTGGGCCTTTGAAGGTGAGCTTTTGGACGGTGAGCTCAGTTCACATAAATGGCATCCATAAGGAAAAGAAAGGCATCCTAGTTCACTGCAAAATGACAATGATTGCTCTCTGCTGGCTGGAGCAATGATCTGCAAATTTAGGTTTGACTGACTGATACAACAAAAGGTAAAACCTTAACACTACAATTCATGAGTGAAGCCACATGGTTCAAACTGAAATTGTGGCAACTGTGCTCAAATTGTAACTGAAGCAGGCTTGGTTTCATTGAGATGGACAGTTGTGTTCTTTGAGGGGGTTCTGATGACCCACAATCATACCAGCTGAGTGATTTAATTCTAGTTTTGTTTACACAAAGTGCAAACTTTTGCAGCTCAATTGGGCCAGGTACCCTCAGCTCAATTTTTTTCCACAAACAACAATTGCACGGGAAAACTTTCATCGTCTAAATAAAATCAAAAAATGAAGTGTGGTGTTGTGATGAATCCATTACCTGTAAAAGCGATTTCCAAAGTGCGGTTTTGGCTGAAGAGGTTCCAGGCCAAAGAAGATCCCAGTGCATTCAGAGACTTGCAATAGGCAAAGGACTTCGAATGTACAGTGCAACTTTGAGCCATCACAGTTGGCGCAGGGGAAAGCATCAGGCCCGTTACCAGTACTGTCAAGATTACCGTCCACATCTTGGCCCGCTGCAGATAAGATGCCATTTCCCCTCGTTTTCTAGATCTGCTTTCTCTCAAAGTTTCACCTTCTGATCTCTCAAATGTGCACTTGGGTAGTTGGGCACTATTGGATGCTGATCTCTCTTCACGTTTTAAGAGGCAGTTTTGACAAATGTTCCAGTATCTCAGCAGCTTACATGCCAGGCTTCTTGCAACTTCGTAGCTTCACCTCCGCTAGATCCAAACCCTACACAAACGTGTTACAAATTCCATTCAAGAGGATCCGATCCCTCTCGACTCTTGGGATGTTACTCCATGTGTACCAAAGAGCGGCGCGCCGGTCTCAAAAGAATTGAGATCCAGCCAACAATCCTTACACTAGCACTCAGCATGGGGAATGAAACTCCCACTAGTACAAACTTCAAAAGTTTTCGCATGAAATAAGGATGGAACATTAACCGAGAACTAGAAACAAGTGCTCCAACAAAAGACTCTTGACACATATAAAGCCACCAAGCAATCAAGGTACTAGTACTATATGTGTAACGACGACGACAACGACGACGACAACAAATTTGCTGCAGGAACAAAACTGATCTCAAGCGATGACCAGAAGTAAACCCAAAACTTCCAGGAAGAAGATCAACTTTCCCTTCAGCATTCATCACCCCCGTGGGAACAAAAAAAACCCCAAAACAAAACTAATCTTAGAACTCCGAACTGCATTGAAATGATGTGGAAGAAATTATAGGTACTAAAAAATGAGTCATAAGAAGTAAACGAAGGGAATGAATTTCGGCGCTGTCCAGAGACTTGCGCAGGACCTTGCGAGACAAACAAGAGGAAAAAAAGTCAATAGAGGAGAACCCGACGGACACAGCGGGACCCGCAGTGCGTCGATTCCGGCCCCGCCGAATCAACAAAACACGACATCACATCACATCACAAGGAATTACAGGAATCTTTCTTTCTTTCTTTCTTTCTCCTTCTTCATCGCGATATTATACACCTTGCACACCCCCAAAATCAGCTCACCAATGCAAAGTACTTCCTACATCTGATCAACAACAACAACAAGGGGTGTGTCACACTGTGGCCTTGCCATTTACATTAAACAGTATCTTAAGGCAAAAGAAGAATTATGGAAACTCAAATATTTCACCATGCAAAAATATATTAATCTTCAAAAAGATACTCTAAAAGAAACCAAAATCCTTCAAGATATTATAACTCTATAGCTAATCTCAAGTTTCAACACAGGTCAAAATATCATCTTTCAAAAATCCGTGTATAAAAATAGACCTACTATTACCTAGGGGCCAAAATCCATTAAGCTACTATAGTCTTTAATGAAACTAACCACAATATCCTGGCCTACCAACAAAATAAGAAGGAATTGGAGCAAATTTCTTCCTTCCCAAAAAATTCATCGTCAATTCAACGTTTCAGTAGCAACAACAAATATTCGTACCGCTAGAATTTTCACTGGAAAGAAACACCGCCTAATTGGGTCAACTATGACACAAGAGACTCTTCTAAACAGAATCTTCGTCTCAACAGCTTCAAACAGTTTTTCCAAATGTTTGGCTTAAGAACTCTTCTTTTGAATAAAATGTTTGGAGTTTTTTTAATTTTCTATTCAACTTGAAGTCCTGATGCCAGAAAAATCCTTTTCTTTTCTAGGCTGTTTACAGTTGGGCAGGGTGAATCAGCACTACATTGGTACCTTTACCTTATTGAGTAAGGCCTCTTTTTTAGACCTAATAATTAGCAGTGCAAATATTAAATTTGGACTTAACGACCCTGATTTAGGCTCACTTTAGACTAGCCTTCAAGGCTAAGAAATCTTGAGGCCAAAAATGGGAAAATTTGAACACTTTTGGCTTTTTGTTTGGTCTTCTATTAGTTAGTAATAAAACAATGAATTTTTTTTTTTGAAGGTCAAGGAATTCGTGCGTAAAGTTGTTGAGGCCAAAAAGTTGGAAGCAAGTCTTCAATGTTTCATATGCTTTTGTTTTCTCTCTCTTGTTATGGTAAGAGACAGAAATAGACAAAGGCAAGATAAAGATGGGATAAAGATGGAAAGACAAAATAGGGTGGGGGGGGTTGGCTGAGTTTCATTGGATTGATGTATATATTCTAGGGAATAAATAATATTTAATTGTTACAACATTGACCCCAAGATTTGGGAATTGGCTCTCCAAGTTGATAGTTTTTTTTTTCCCCCCTTTGAACCATCTCAGGGCCAAATAATCATGGATTAAAATTATTATCTTTTAGTTTGGCCTTGACTCCTAGTGTAAAGCCCTTGGGACTCATTCCAGTGCCTGCATCAACAAGATTGCTGGGGTTTGGGTTTAACTTTGGCCTCCATTCCTTGTGTAAAGTGGGTCTTAGTCCAGGGTGGGGAGATCTGAATGTTTAGAAGCAACCCACAAAACTTGGGGTCTTTAGTATACAGCAACTCACAGAAGATTCTGGATGTACAAAACTCAAAAGTCAAACATGTGGGTTTGGCTCACCATTTTTGCACAGGATGCTGAAGCTGCCGAAAGAGGCACCTGCTGTTGATTGGCTACATGGCTTGATTGGTCCAGGTGGGATGCTATTAATAATCTCCGACCTTTTGGATTCTAGTGGGGTGGGGAAAAAATAAATAACTAATCTTTGGTTGTGAGACACACTGTTGCAAGGTCACAAACTGAGCGTGGGCGGAGCTACTGGTACCAGTGTAGTTACTGGCTCACTCAAGGTTGGGTTCAGGTGCTTATTTCCAGAATAATCTTATTGGTAGTGATGCTTCTTAAGGGGGTTCCTTCGATGAGAAGCACTCCAAGGAGCTACCTATTGTATTTGGAGGGCACCTTAGATATGTGAATATCCTTCCTAGGAAAGAGGACGGATCTTACACCTAGGGCCAGGTGCCTACTTATAGGTGTAAGATTTTTCTGACTCTTCAGGAAGGAAAACCTTAAAGGTTCCTTATTGCAGACAAAAGTACTGCATTCTCTTCTTTTCCCTTATCTGCCCTTGGGTTGATCCATCTTTCTCAAAAAAAGATGGACGATACCCAGACACTGTATTGATGCTTCCCATTATAGACTTTGTGTCCTATTATGCACATTCTGGTCTGTAATAGATGCTAGGTGTTCTTACAGGCTTAAAATATGCATAATACGATCTAAAGTCTACACTGGGCAGCAAAAATATGTGACTGGGCATTTCCAGACAAATCTTGGACCGGCAAATGGGCAGGCAGGGGAAAAGAAAGTACTGCTTGCAATAAGGACTCTCTGCTTTTTTTAGCGCCTTCCCTTAAGGAATACATGTAAGAACTAAGAACTCTCCCCCTCCTAAGCCTTGTGAAACAGAATTCCGAGGAGGGTTTGTATGATGAAAAATCTCAAGGTTTCCATTATTAGATGTTTGGGGATTGGGAGTCAAGTTTGGAGCAAAAAACTTTGAATCTAGTAGCATGAGCTGGTGTGAATAAGAGCCTGAAGAGCATCTTCCCTTAATAGTAGGTACCACATGCTTCCGTTGGTGGGTTTATCATGGAGTGGACCTTAACGTGTGTTAAATTGGAGGGAGGTGGGCTCCACCACTATTTGCTTCAGTGTTTGCGAGTCTTTCAAGCATTCTTCACTGCATCCTACTCAGGGTTGTGTCTACTTGTGTTCTCATTTGCCTTGTACTTTTGACAGATGGGTTCCCATCCTTGATTTTTATTTCCAGGGTTTTTCTTCATCCTACTTGGTTACAGCTATGCTCATTAAACAGTGCAATCGGAGGGTATGTAAGTCCAAAACTAGGAATTTAAGTTAATTCTCCATTAAGCCATGCTATAGGTACCGATCCTCTTAGATAGGATATTAGGCAAAGCCCAAATTGGCGAGAAACAGTTTTAAAATAAAATTTTCATGCAGCCAATGAGAAGGCACAACATGCACCCAAAATGGCTCAGTTTTCGTCTTTTGGATCCAGGGGAGAAGAATTGTGATTTTTCCTATTGTTCCTAATGGGATAGTCAAAGGGAAGCACCTTTGTGCTTCTATTGGGAAGTGCCCAATGGTTCAAAAAAATTATGATGAGCCAATAAAACTGGCTCCTTCCAAACCCACAAAAAAAAACTTTCGACACAAGCTTTCTTTTTGGCGAATTAAAGGGTTTTTGCAAAATATACACAAAAGTCACTATATTTTGAGGAAAAAAAAGTTAGAAGTCACCATATTTAGACAATGAGTTCCTGAAGGTGCCCAGAACAAGGCAGGATTTTAAAAGAAATGGACCATCCTTTCTGACATTTGGCCAAAGTTGGCTCATTCCTCTTTGTGATAATTGCCAGTCCACCTAGTTGACAAAGTTGGAAAAATGAACCGTGCTTTGTACCTACCCCTCAACTAATTAGTAAAAATATAGTACACACTCAAATGTTCCTGTCAATAGGTAGTCATCCATAGCTATCAGCAAGGGTCATGAACCACTGGAAAACCCATATGTGTAGGGTAAGGACCAAGGACAGGGCAAGGGCCATTTCGAGAATGAGGGCTTGGCGGGAGGCAGGAGCCAAAATATCTATTATACAATTCCGCTCAGTCCTTACCATTTCAGTCCTTACCATTTTTGAATGGTCCTCCACTCAGGAACTTTGTGGACAGGGGCCTGGGAGAGTGGGAGTGGCTGGGGCCTGGGAGTACCCACGGCGGGCAACTGACCGGCCCGGCACTCTTTGGGGCCTGGGAAATTTTAGGATATGGTTTTCAGGACATGGTTTTCAGGACTTGGGATCTCAACTTTGGGGCCTGGATTTTCACACTCGCGGTTTCCAAGACCGAAACCTGAAAACTTTTAGGACGTGATTTTCAGGATGTGGGATCTCAATTTTGAGACCTGGATTTCACACAGGGGCTTCACAGTGGCCTTCGGCCACGGGCACCCACTAGTGGGAAGTGAATTCCCAGAACCACCCATTCAAGGTCTTACTCCTTCCTTCATATAAAGATCTGGTAGAATATTAAACAGTTGTCATTTTTTTTGCAGTGGAAAATTCATTGAGGATAAGGTGCCCTCCACATATACTAAAAAATCTACCGGCTTTTTTAAGAGAAGGGTAAATATACCTTTTCTTTTCTAAGAGGGATATTCATAGAGATATGGTACCCTCCAAATACTTGAAGAACTTTTTTGGAGTGTGTGCATTACACACACTCCATGGTCCATCTTGCACAAGCTCTTATTTTGGTAAAGCTACAGTTGAACGCTTTTATTGAGCATAAAGACATGCTTTGACTTTTCTTTTTCTCATCGTCTAACCAAAAGCTACCTATTGGGCATCTCAAGAAAAATTAAATAAGTGGAGGGTGTTCCAAAAAATGGAACAAATGCCTGAGCAAAAGTTTCTATTTTTGAAATGCCCCCAAATTGCGAAAGGAACAATTGCACTAGATAACATGGCCTCTGATTACACTCAAAAAAAAAATCAGATCAGGTCAGTAGGAAGGTATTACTGACCAAGTGAGTTCTACAAGTTGTGGGTTTGTCGTACTCCATTCTCTACTTCTCCCTTACTTGACTTTTCAATGTGGGTCTGAAGGAAAATGGAAGAAGCTATGGTGGACTTACCATACTGAAGATTGCCAAATCCATTCTACTTTATTACCTTTATTCCAAAGAATCTGATAATATCACGAAGCAACTAGTCAATGCCTTGTAGCTGCTATCTGCAAGATGCTGAATTCCCCTCCCTCATCAAGCTGTGGGACGGCCTTTCTGGGCCTGACAGTGCAGCCCTGCCAAGAACCGTGTGATACAATTTTTGTCTGTGGAAGTTATTCAAATAGAAAAGAGAGCACACTTTTCTCAATGCCCAAATCTATGCCAGTGGGTAATACCTTGAAAAAAATTATGTAGAATCGTGCTGCGTGGTTTTATGCAGAACCATGCAAGGACGGAAAACATGTGCAAGAAGACAAGCGCAAGACAGAATTGGGGGCGGGTAGATAGCGTCTCGCGGTGTATCTTGTATCATTTTCTCACTTGTGCATATCATGCATATGGGACCCGCGTCTAAAATATCCAACAGAAGATATCCTTTTTCTCACTTAGTGCACGCATCTGTGACCTGCTATAAAATATCCAACAGAAGATATCCTTTTTCTCACTTAGTGCACGCATCTGTGACCTGCTATAAAATATCCAACAGAAGATATCCTTTTTCTCACTTAGTGCACGCATATGTGACCTGCGTCTAAAATATCCAACGGGAGATGTTGCTGACGGCCAACGACGAACGATGTGAGAAGTCTAGAGAGACTGCTGGAACTTGAAGGCCATCTCTGCCATGTGACAGTTACTCTCAAATTACACTAGCCAACTACATGCCTAATGCATGAGTGTTGTGTAGGGTGGGTGGCATTTCATGGAAATGCCACCCACCCCTTATTCAAACTTACTCAGGGAGTGGATTTCTGACTCTTTTCAGTCACCATAGCTATGAACCAACTGGCAACTCATTGTTAGAAAGTTTATACATCCACAGAATAAAGAGTTAACTCAAGGGTGATGACTCATTGGTATAGCCTATGCCTGGAGACCCTGAAGCACTCAAAAAGAGGTTTCTGGGGGCCACAGTAAACCAGCACCCACCACCACACCATCCACTGGATGCCCGTTACTACTCAGTTGTGGATGAACCTAAACTGAGTTAATCTTTGGTTTGACCTTGGTAGCCAATTCTGTAAGAAATAGGTCTCTTACATAGGTAGGTAGGTAGGTAAAAAAATAGGTAACTACTAGGTAAGTAGATGGCTTATACATATGTAAAGGCTTTTGTACCACCCACCTACTATGTAGAGGAAAAAAGCAAGTGAGCTAACCACCATGGTTAGCTAAGGAACTGAAACCCAACAGAAAACTGTTTCCTGACCACTTATCATTCATCCTTCACGGTGCACTGTGGGTGCTGGTTCACTATGGCCGTTTCTGGGTTCAAACCCACTGCTGTTCAGGTGGAAAGCCCTGCTGGGCATCTGCTACTGAGCTTCACTTTGGGGGTGCTACTACAATGGCTAGTGATTCAAAACAAAAAAACTAATCTGCCAAATAAAGGTTTATACAAAGGCTTCAAAAGATCTCCAACTAGTCAAAGGGTGAATGTAACAAACTTTTAGTCCAGCTAAGGGGTAAATATTTCATCATTTGCCTTACATTTACTTGGATGTAAATGGGTAAAGGGTACCATACATAAAAATATGTATAAATTATGTGTCTGAGTATGGAACATTGGCAAATCCTCGATAAAGAGCAAACCTTTGTATATATATATATAAACAAGGATGGAAATCCATCCACAAAAAGTACAAGGCATATCAATGCAAATGTAAACACACAAAAGGAAAACCAAGACCATCAAAATAGTAATAATGAAGTGGAAGATGTAATGCTAAAAGGGCATCCTATGCCACAAATCAATTGGTGATGGAAGTGCATTAGTTGATATGTGTGGAAGAGATGAAGAAATGTGATTAAGTGTGACAGCCCATTGACGAATCATGACAGCTTGTGCACGTTGTAAGGCTATCAACACTAATTGACTATAATGAAATATAAGCATCAAAGGTACCAAGGAGGTCTATTGATGGCAAACTATACATGCATGTACACAAAAAGTCAAAAAGGAATCAAAGCAAGGATGGAAACAACTGTGGGTCTCTATGGCAAGGTGAATGAAATCATCTCCTTGTGCTCGTTCTATATAGGATCATGCCTTGTCTTGAGCAACAATTATCGTTACCTACGATGTTGTTAAATTACACTGCACCAAATCTATACAAATTGGATTAGTGATGACAACATTTGCCAAGGTACAAAAAATATATGTGATGATGACAATATCCATTCGTCTTCATGTGTGGTGGGGGAAAAGGTGAGAAACCTCTCTTTATGTGAGCTCCACTCTTTGATGCAATAGCTACAACGATATCTTGAAACATATCATGAGCTACATTGCACTCACTTTCGCACGGCAACGTAACAAATGAATACCCAAATTATCAATGGTATGACGACACTAACATCATGAAAGATGCAGAATTGTAGGATGTGGTATATCGAGACAAATATTGAATGTTGTAAGAAAATGGGCAGAGGATAAATGAAATGAAAAAGAGTTAGGACGAGTTAAATACCAAGCCCCTATTGCTAAACCTACATAAGAATGAAGACGTGTTCACACAAGATCCAAAGGAGCATCTGTTAAAAGTAAAATAATTTTTTATTCATGTAGTTAGTCCATCAAAGAAGATTGCATTTGAAAATAGGATTACACTATTAGACTTTCAAAAGGCAAGACATGAAATCAAACAATCTCAAGTAACATCGCACGAGTATTTCACAATGCGACTTGGAAGGGATAAGTATTGATCTCTACATGTGCCACCGCATCAAGAAAAGTAGTTTGATCATTGTATTGGAATGAAAAACTAATGCAGGAACGATCAAAACCCAACATTTTAAAAAGGCAGGGGCAACACATCAAACCACTGAAGGACGGCTTAATGCCCCTAAAGAAGTAAGAAAAGTAACTTGACAACGAGCCAAATGGCCCACTGTGGTGCCAAAGGACCTTGACCTTAAAAGATTTTTTGGCATAGTTATGGTATGAGCATCAAACTCAGTATAACATTGCATGATACCTAGTGATGGAGATGAAGTACATTGTACATAGCTTGGCCGTTGGGCACAACAAAATGAAAGTATCACAAAAGCTACTTAAGGATTTGCGAGCATAGGAAGGCTAGTGATTTTATTGAGGCCTTCTTAGAATGCCTCTAATATGAAAGACTCCACAAATGGCAAAGAATCCACTAAGGCACCTAGAATATGAAGACCAAACTCAAGTGAAAAAAATTTGGAGGAAGTGATATAGACCGGTCTAACCCTAAGATGACCTAATCTATCCTAGGCCTACCTAAGGTAAACTAATATAATTAAGGTTAGCATAGGTTAATTTAAGCTACCTAAGGTAATCTAAGCTCACATAAGATAACCTAGAACACTTAGGCTGATTGAAGATATCCTAGGTTAACTTAAGCTAACCAAGAATAATTAATTTAATTTAATCTAAGTTAACTTAGGTTGACCTAAGCTATTGTAAGTTAACTTAACTTAACATAGGTTAACTAAAAGGTTAAACTTAGTTCACCAAGGCTAAACCCAAATTAAATATAAATTGACCAAAGTTAAATGTCATAAGTTAATTAAAATTAAATTTAGGCTAACTTAAGTGAACCAAAGCTAAACCTAGGTTAACTAAACTAAATATGGTTAAACTTAAACTAAACCTAAGTAAACCAATGTTAGACCTAACTTAAATAAGTTAAACCATGGTTAAACCTAGGCTAATTAAAAGGTTAAACTTAGGCCAACCAAGACTAAACCTAGGTTAACCTTTGTTAAACCTAGGCTAATCTTGGCTAAACTTAGGTTAAATCAAGGTTAACCTTCGCTAAATAATGTTAATCTTGGTCAAAGGTGAACCTTGGTTAACTAAGTTAACCTTTGTAAAATTTAACCTCGATTAAATGAAACTAACATTTGTTCAATGTTAAATTTGGCTAATCTTTAATTACATTAAATTAAACTTGCCTAAATTAGGCTAAACCTAAGTTGAACCTAATCTAACCTTTGTTATTAAACCTAGGTTAATCTTGGCTAAACATAGGCTAAATTTAAACTAACCTTGGTTAAATTTAGGTTTAATTAAACCTAGCTTTAATTCAAATTAAGGTAAATTTGGTGTTAGAATTGAATTAAATTAAGAAAAATGTAGATTACACCGATAGGTTAAACCTTGGTTAAAATAACATAAAGGTCCAAACATGGTAAAGTGGACCAAAAAGTATGTCCACCCACATCCAAATTTTTTTTTGGAATTTTTTTTTAATTTTTAAAGTTTTAGAATTCCACATATTTTATGGGTTTTTTTTTTTCCAAATGTGGATAATAGTTCTTTATCCTCTTAATTTTTTTCCCATGAAATGTGTTTTATTATATGAATCCTTTTGATAGTCCTTTGCAAAATTGACTCTTGTCGAACACCATAAGTGTTCACTTTTAGAGGTTTTAAATCAAAAATTAAATTAAAAATCTTATCAAATGGATTTTTGGTTTGAATTTTTTAACACTCATATGAATGAAAAAACAACAACTTGCCATGATTTCCATGACTTTAAATGGTAAAACATAAATATTTATTCAATTTTAACTATTATTCTTTGTGATTCGATGTCTTTTTAGGCTCATTGGATTGTGACCGCACCCTATAGTGAACTCTTAGATTTTTAACATGCATAACTAATTAATTATAATAGCTATACAATATGGTAACAAATATATTACAAAAGCATAAAGATTTATATTCTAAGGCAATGAAATTTGGTACCTTATATATTTATGCACTTTATATCCATAAGGATCAAGGTTCAACCCCCCCTTAGCCCCCCAATATCATAGTCAATTCTCACATTGGTTTGTAGTTTATTAAAATAATTATGTTTTGTTTTTCTTTGTTCTTGTTTATGTTGTTGATCAGGTCCTTTTGGTAAACTCATGTTTTCACCTTGATTAAATACCAAATTTATACATTTAAATTACATTACTTATTGGAATCATTTCTTATTTTGGTCTCTAGAAGTTTGCCACATTTTCCATTTTAACTTACAATCGATTATCACATTATTTGTTTAAGTTTATAGCCAAATCACCACAAAACCTATGAATTTAAAAGATTTTGTTATTAAACCTTGTAATGTGCCTTTAGTAACTCATTGCCCAATTAAAATGCTTGAATGAATGAAAAGTTGCAATTGGTTCCAATAAAAAACATGTTAACCATTGTTGTTGCCATTGCCATACACCATTGACATGGTCAACTTGTCAACATGGCATCCACATGTGTTTATTGGTAGCCATCAAATAGACTAATGAAAAAAGAAAATTTTGTTTGGAAGAAGAAAAAGTTATAAAAGAAAAGCATACATGGAAGTTGAGGAAATATCAATGAACTCTTCAAGTTACAATTTCAATTTTCAAAATGTACTTATTGATGGTTTTCTTTCGAAGTTATCAACACA
The DNA here is from genome assembly GCA_963920785.1 of Sphagnum contortum. Lineage (NCBI taxonomy): Eukaryota > Viridiplantae > Streptophyta > Sphagnopsida > Sphagnales > Sphagnaceae > Sphagnum > Sphagnum contortum. The sequence goes on along the minus strand of OY987279.1, from coordinate 11,536,057 downwards.
AGCAATAGCCATCCCTCCAGTAGACTTTGCAACTCAAAATAACCAATAGCTTTTTAAGCTTCCCACTCCTTTGCTAATTGAATAATTGAAATCCAACAAGAAAATGGAATGTCATGAGTTTTTGAAACCTATATAAGTTCTCCACTCGTATTGCATAACACCTTATAATGAAAAGGGTGATAATTATCTCAATTTATACATTTAAAATTTATGTGCAAGGAATGTCAATTCTGAAATAATAATGACCTTTTTGAATTTCAATTTCAATTTCAAAAAAACTCAACACAACAATATTCAAGGTTCTCTTTCATGATCATGATTATTAAAACAAGTGACAATGTCACAACAACTATCTTCGAACAAGCTTTTTGACTATAAATAACAAATGACTCTTCAAGCTTAACATTCCTTTGCCAATTGAATATTCAAAAGCCATAAGAAGTATAGAACATGATATTTTAAAATCTTTATAAGTTATCTACCAATATTGCACTTGGGCTCCACATTGCTATGCACTATTAGTGACAATGAGTAAATGGTCATAATCACAACCTACAATTTCAATTTTCTTTTTTTTAAATTTTTTCTCTAGATTTATTTATTCATTATCTTTTGTCAAAAGATAAGATTGTGTAGATTTCACTATGTGTCATATTTTTCAGGTCATATTTTTGAAAAAAAATATTTGCTAAACAAAATGTCGACCATTCCACTATGTTGTTTATAAAAAAATTCCATGATTTGTTGAAGGTTCTCATAATAAATATTTCATCAAGTTTGTTTTTTTCCTGAATTTGATATTGTCCATTTATTGAAATTGTATGATGGATAATATTAGGAAATATAATATCCATCACTATATCATTGGAAAATATTTTGATTATTTTTTTTTCATCAATTTAATCTGAAATTATAAAATATAAATACCAGAAAGTATTTATAATAGTTTTTATTTTGATTAAATATTAAGTAATGTTGATTTTTGAATTACAAATGAATAAATATCAAAGTCATTAAATATATATGGATATAGCATGTGATTTATTAATTTAAAATATTCCAAAAAAATGTTTTTTGGTAGTAAACCAAATTTTTAGATTTAAGACTTTTACAATTTGCAATAATGAATTTCAATTATATTTTTAATTGAATAGACCATTAAATCTAAAATAACATGCACAAAAAGAATCTCAAGATTTTCAATGCCTTGGTGTAATTTACACAATTATCATCTGTTGAAAACATGTATTTATGAATAACATGTAATAAATTTAACCAAAATATTGAAATTTTGAGGAATGTAGAATTTTAAATCAAGGGTACAATTTTGATTAGTTTTCAACTACTTTTTTTTTATACTGTGAAATTTTCATGATTAACATGCTATTGATTTAACCAAGAGAATAAAATTTTGAGGCATTAGCATACAAATTATTGCATTTTAATTTTAATTTTCCTTTATTTTCATCTTCTTTGCCTTCCTTTATTTCTTTTTTTTAAGTTTCTATAGCTGCAAATCATTCATTCTCCTGTGCATTTATTTCAATTAATGAGACACATTGAATGAAAATTGTAACTCCTACAACATATTTAGAAGATGTAGAAAGCACACAAGATTTAACAAATTCATAATATTTTCATGTTTGTTTAAAAACATTTGATTAAATTGTTATAAAGGGCAATTTGAAAACATGTACATCAATTTGTACTTATCAATTATCAATAGATTTATAGTAATTTATATTATTATAGTCATTGTTAGTGTTAAATTGCACCTTCTTCTTCATTATACCAAAAGCAAAACTCCTCACTAAGTAACACCACACCAACCAGACACTCTTGGAGAAAGCTCAAAGGCAATAAAAGAAAGATGGGTTTCAATAGTTTTTGTTGGGTTTCTGCATATGTTGCCTACCTAGAGCAAGCTCAAAGGCAGCAGAAGAGTGATGGGTTGCTCCTAAAAATCATAACTCTCCACTTTGTGATCTCCACCTAATGCCTTAAAAATAGGAGGTAGAATATCTTCAATAGGTGCATTGCCAGAGCTTTTCGCATGAATGGGTACATCTCAAATTAGGTTTTTAGCATAAAAGCTAAAATGGATTTTCACTTCCAAAATGGATTTGCATTCCTTTAGTAGTTTTTCACACAAGACATTTTGATGAGAAACTTCGGATTTTTTCTGACCATGTTTTGTATCTCTTTTTTGTCCATTCACAAGCTTAATAATGCTTCAAAAGTGTGCTGTACAGCAATAATCTTCATATGTCATAGTTGAGGAACAATTTCAATTCTAAGGTCCTTCAAAGACTCTAATCTGTATGTGGGTGTTTCTGCAATCTTTGTATTTTGTTGGGTTGGTGCAACAGATTTGGCAAAATGCTGGAGCTACATCAACAAAGATATAATGCAGTTTTGCAACACAATGGAGAAAGAAAGTTGAGGAGAGTGGGATCCATGCATGATGGGTACCTTCAATGGATCACTGACTTGGGAAGAGATGCATTGAAGGATGTTTAGAGAGGCTTTTGAATGCTGAATAAGAGCATCAGCATATTTGCTGATGCTGTTTGACTAATAAAGCAGCTTGCCAAGAAAATTAAGGAATTGAGTCCCAACAACTAAAGGATATGCTGGAAAGGAAGCTGACATTGCTGGTAAGTAGTAAAGACTACATGTGTTGTGATTTCGCCTCACCAATTGCAAGATGCTAAAAATCAAGTGTTTGTAGCCAGTAATCTGGTTGGTATTAGCAATGTTATATATTGGCTTAAGCAATTGCAAGCTGCAAAACAAGAAGAAGCTGATGTTTTGGAATGAAATTGGAGAAAAGATTAAGCTGCTGCACTCCCTATCAGTGTGTACTGCTGAAGATTTGATCTAGCATTTTGAGTTGCAGAAAAAGAATCTAGAGATTTGACAACCCAGCATGGGAAGGATAAAACTGCCATTGTCCTGACAGAGAGTAAAGTTGTGGAAGTGGCTAACAAGCTAGAAGCTGCTAGAGGGAAGATGCAGGTAGAAGCAATCAAGCTGAAGCTGCGAGTAGATTCGCATTGAGCAGCTGCAGAGTGGGCTTAGGCAACTGGATGAATCTAAACAACAAGTTGAAGCCACTGGTAATTGCACTGCTAATGCAAGGGAGATCATTGGAGGTGATCATTAGATGTTGAGTCTGAATCCATGCTGATCCCAGTTTCAACCAGACTTAGCTATTTACAATGATAGTGGATCTTTTCCATTATGTCCTTGCAACTTAAAGCTGATGCATATGCGAGTATTTTTCATAACATGAGCACATGACCAGCTACATGTGTTGAATTGATGTCAGGATAACAGGAACAAAAGCAATACTTACAACACACATAAGTACAAATGAGTGATGATGCTAAAGAAGATGCCAGTGATATCCATAACTTGATTGCAGAGAGATATGAGCTATTGCAGAAGCTCCCGAGGAAATAGAAGAGCGGGAGCAGTTTTCTCAGGAGAGAGATGAATTTCTAGCTGCTTCAATAGGTTTTGATGACATGGCACAACTCAAGGACGCTTTTGCAAAGGTGGGACCTGGACCCAAAATGTGGTTTGAATTGATTATTCAGAAAACCTACAACACTGATCTTGTTGCTATTACTTGAATCCATATTATATCAACCTGCCTTTGACAGCACCTACCCTTTATGTCTGCTAATCTGGCAACAGAAAAAAAGATGCTAAAAAATGAGCTCCATGAGGCACAGGTTGTTTAGAACCTCTTAAGGTACACTGCAAACAACCCACCTCTAAGATTTGCTTAGCAGCCACTATGCCTGCAGCCATGGCCATGGCACAATCTGAGGCTGCTACTAACCACCTTGCAACTTCAAGAAGAAGTTCCAAGAAGGAACTTCTTCTTGAAGTTGCAAGGGGGTTAGGGTTTGATCTCCTCCAAACCCAGTGGGTTTTGAGGAAATCAAACCTAAGGTCCCTCTCAGGAAGTATTCCTCCAAGAAGTTAAACTTTCGAGACCACCACAAATGGGAAGGTATTGCTATGGAAAACCAAACCACACCAATTTTGTATGATCAGTTTGTGGAACATGTGTCTGTAGAACTGGGAGAAGTGCTGGAAGAAGCTCAAGCTGAGATAAAAAGAGGTGGCATTTCAATGAGATAAAAGGGTATATCAATACTCTGGATGTTGCCCATCAAAGAATTCAGCATCAAAAAATTCAGCAGCTAGAAGGAAATGAAGAGGATGATAGAGAAGAGGATATGTAGAAGAAGAAACAGCTATGGGAAGAACTACTGCAAAGAAGGACAAGATGCCAGCAACTGTTGACAATGAGCTCATTGACAGATGAAGATGAAACAACACCCATTGCTAATCTCATAAGGAATACTGATGGAGTAGTAGACGTCATGGACGAAGAGAAAAGCAAGATGAAAAAGCAAATTGGTAAGAACAAAGACCAGGCTACTAGTATGGAGGGAAATCGGGCAAAAACCAGAGTGAGGAAGACCATCAATGGTACTTATGCACCCAACATTGGTCATCCTACATTGGCAGAAGAGGTAGGTGTGAAACCTTACTCATGAAATTATATGGTCCATACAATGTTAAAGTTAGAATATCTTATGCCACTTTTGCCAAACCCTGACATGTATTACCATCGCTTGCAAGCGTGTTTGAGGCTAGGTGTAGCACCACAAATGTTGTGAGCACACATTACAGAGAAGCAGTTTCCCTCTTTGTGGGCAATATAAGAGCTAGAGTGGAGAGAATATCTAGCCTATAGTATATCCAGTATCATGAGCCTTGTGACTACAGAGTTTCAGAATTCAAAGTTGGCTGTCTTGGAATATATGCACTAAGTTACTGCAGGTTGGAGTGTGTGACTGCTGAGAGTATTTCCATGGTCATCGAACTACCGTTTCCAGCAGACCAATGTTTATTTTGACTCAGATGGACAACATACCAAACCACGTCATCAATCGAGTCAAAACTGATCCTGAATGCTGGAGCCAGCTAATGGACCATTGCCAAGAATTAGCCCATTTAACCAACTTGGGTAACCATATGATGGGAGCAATTACCAAAATGAGAGGCCTAGTGAAAAGACATGTTGATATGTACAATGTAATTTGATATGCCTTCTGCAAGTCGAATATCCAATAAGTTACACATCAGAATCAACATGAGAAAACAGAAGTAATGAATCCATAGGTTTAGCTGTCAAGAGAATTGCTTAAGGTCTAATTATGGGACCTTCACTAGAGGATCTTATAAGATCCAAATCTAATTTCACGGATCCTTCACCTAGCAAGAGCACAAGAATGGCAAATCCACCTAACCCACTGTGCACCCAAAGTGTTCCACAATACAACTTCAAATTTTGTCCACAGTTGGGGTGAACCAGCCATATAAGGAGCAAATATGTCACTACAAAACTTGGATCGTGGATTCAATTTGCTGAAAAACCTTTTTCCACAGTCATAGAGTTTACCACTACTGCTACAGAAGACATGATGTGATAGCTTTCTTCACCTGGTTTGACGGGAAACTGAAAAGCTTGATTGCTGACAGACATAAATGTGCCATTCTCTTTGGAAAGCAGTAAAATTTCAAGGAAACATTGCATGTGAAGAAAAGTAAAACTGGATGCAAAGCATATGAGCAGCCAACATGTGAGACACAGGTGTGTCGAATGTTACAATTAAAGAGGGACATCAGTTTCACATTTACCCTCATCAAGTTCTGTTTAAATCAAGAGGGTCTTGTAAAAGCTCTTCTGAGCGGAGACTTGACTTGGGAACATCAACTGTCTGAAACCCCAATGGTGATGGTTGGTGGTGTGCAAGTGGAGGCCCCAAGTTGCTTTCTTGAAATTGTTGTCCTGGGGAACATACCTGGGTGTTTTGAACTCCACTGCCACTGACTTGGAGGAGGTTTGAGCGCTGAGGGTTCAGAAGCAGAATCTGTTGGACATCAGATGGCAACATGCTGAAAATTGTGCACATGTCACTCCTCAGTTTCTTCACTGTTGGGGTCTCTGTACTGGTAAGCCCTGCCCGCTGAAGCATCTGGAAGACGTCACTAAACCTTAGTATACTCAATCAAGTCCATCTCTTCAATCAGCTAGGACGTTCTAACTTGGAAAATTCAACTTTGGGCATCCATCCTTAGACATAGTTAGAAAGGGAAGAAAAATTAGTCACAAGTTGCAGTGGTTGTGAACTACCATCATATTCCAAGTATCAAAAATGGGGCTGGTACCCTGAGTCTGAACCAACCTGGTCAAGGAGGTTATGTTATAATAAAGTCAAGGGTCAAATAATTTCCATTCCTGATTCCAGCTTTGCAATCAGGAAACTGCCATGTTATAATAGTACAGAGAAAAACACAATGGAGTGATAAAAATGTATGCACATAGAATAGAGTATACAGATAGCTCAAGGAACATCTCAAGGAAATTGAGCAAATGTTTCATGGTTCCAGTGGCAATGGGTTCTAATTGCAAAGATTCCCCATTGACATCGTGGAAATTCAGCATATTCTACATGGTTTGTAGAGTTGCAAGCTTGTATTATTGGAAGAGCAACATGAAAACGAATCAGAACCTGAAATCCTCAGCAATAGATCCCAGACCTTAGACCTAGCCCTGGAAGGCCTGAAAGAGAAAGCCCACCTGCATTTCAGCAAGTAAGTGGCGTTCGACAGCAGAGAAGGAATCCACAACCTCAACCTCTGACATGGAGGCAACGAAGGAGGCCACCTGAGCCTTGGAGCGTGCTTGCTGCCATATCCTGTGCTGCTCTTGCTCTGCCACAGCCCGTCGCCGCTGGAACCATGGCATGAAATTTGGGCCCTCCAAAAACCGCCTGGGCAAATCAGGCAACACCAGAATGTCACTTTCATAACCAGAACCACTCCAGAATGCCTTTTGCATCTTACTATGCAGCAGATCAGGACATTATCACAGAGTGGGTATGCTCCCAAATTAAGGTTTGGGGATTTAGAGTAACCAATAGCACTCCTGTGCTTACTGGAATTAGATGATTTGCTCATCCTGGGCACAATATTTACACATTTCAAAGTTCCTGATACATCACATCACAATCCATGAGGTTTGGCATGTGCCATCAACTGAATAACACATTCCAGACTTACCTGTAAAGTTCCAGCCAATTAGATCGTAAACGTTTGGCAAGAAATTTTCCAGGACCCCGGGCAGAGAGGCCATCAAGGAAGTCATGTGCATTAAATGGGGCCAGAGGTGGTGGGTCACGGAAGGGAGAAACTCCTTCTTGTGGAGTAGTAGCACGCAAGTAGGGGCCAAAGGGTGCTAGGAAATTTGTTGTCAGCTCCAAAAAGTGCCGCCTTAAAACTTCATTGTTCACCATTGACATTGATTCTTCAGTTCGAGGTGACATCCCAGCATCCACTAAGCGGTTGAGGACAGAGGTGTCAGGTTTTGTTGCTGCTCCATAGTTTGTCCAAAGAGCCTCATGGTGCTCTGTCATCAAAGAAAGGGGACCATCTTTTCTGACCCTGGCAACTTTAAGCAGGTTTGAGGGAGAAAATCTTATCAATGGTGAGAGCTGCAACTGCAATGACAACCGACGGTTTCCATTATGGCTATTTGATCTTGTTGTATACTTCAAGCGATTTGGAGTTGTGAGTGAAGTGCCAACAGAAATCACATGTGGCAGGTTCCGAAGAGCCTTGAGGAAGAAGAGATTGGTCACACCCAGCACCATAGGAGGCCCCTGTTCACCATCTTTGATTGAGTTCAATGAAGCAAAATCTGGGTCATGGATTGTGAAGTAGGGCCGAAAGTCAACACTGCAGGGAAGTGGTGCAACTAAGCTGACAAGAGAAGCAACAGCCTCACAGACTTGTGAGGGTGTTGGAGCAACTACTAACAAGGGCTCCCCAATCAAAAGAAGTTCCCACAGCACCCAGAGCTGCATTAATACTCCTCGAAATGCACCAAACAAGTCAGTTTCATTGAAGATCCCCTGTGGAACAGAACGGTTCAGAGGCAGTGCTGGTGCCATAGCTGATGTAAAATCATCCATAGGAGTACCACAGCCTGGTGGAAGTGTATGGGCAGGAGGCAAATGAGCCCGCAAACTTATGCTTCCCACTGGCAGCTCCATGAGCTGCCCATGCAGGGGTGGTCCCCACTGTGAAACATATGTAGCCACTTGCTCAAGTGCTCGGGAACCAATGTCAAAGTACAATGGCCCTGCAATCTGCACTAAAGGCTTGAAAACACTGGAGTAAGGGCGCTCCGATAATATGACCATTGATTTTTGCTCCCCTCCCCGACGTAACCTCTCATCCTGCCTTTGGCGGTTGAATACAAACCCATAAAGATAACGGGGTGCCCCACTTCCAGGGCCACCACAGCTATTTCCAAGCCCTTGGACAGTGATCCTCTCTGTGACTGGACCACCTCTAGCAGATGGACCTTTACTGCCTGAATTGTCAGAATTTCTCAATACAGATTTATCATCATCATTCTCCTTGCTGGCAAGCCCAGCAGCATTTTCACTCAAAGCCCATTGATGCAACAACCGCTCACTGCCATTGAATTCCAATGCTGCAACACCGTTCAGAAGAGAATGGTTAGGAAACAATCTGAAATCCCTACCACAATAGTTAGCTCATTAGCTTCTGCTTCTCAATTTTACAATCACATTTGTTGCTAAACAGTTACAAGTGCACAAATTACATGTCCCATATGAGCTACTTGCTTAGGGCAATTGCTTGCCAAGTTCTGTATTGGTAATGAACAAATGGAGATCATGGCATAAGTCCATAATTGACCTAGGGCCCTGAAATTCAATGGGTCAGAACAACAAAAAGAATGTTCAGTGTGAACCATACTAGGGCACACATACATTGTCATTTTCTTCTGCTCAGAGATATTCAAAAATGCTGCTCACCTGAGCCATCTAAACATTTTCCATCATCATTCCGGGTAGGCAATGGATGCGAGACAGTCCGACGGACCTCAACAGTAGGGTTATCACAAACTGGAGAGATGCCCCTCCGCCTTATCCGGAAAAAGAAAACACAATCATGCACACTTGCACGTGTGCTAGCCTGGGACATTGAGTCTGGAAATGAGCTAAATGCAACATCAAGCTCTTCCTCTGGACTAAGGGCATTCACTGGGTAGCATTCCTCCACAATCTGCCATTTACAGCAATTTACAGCAAGGGTTAAGAAGAAGATAATTCCCAATTCTTAACCTTGGAAAGGCCCATTTGACACAAACCCTAAAACCAGAACCTGCCTGATCCCAATCCTTTTACCTTTGAGTGACCCATTTGACACAAACCCTAAAACCAGACCCTGCCTGATCCCAATCCTTTTACCTTGGAGTAATCCATTTGACACGAACCCTACAACCAGACCCTGTCCTTATGCTTTCGCCATGTACTCAAAGAAGCTTAGTTTCTAAAGATTGTGAACCATTTCATGGTTGAATGAATGATCATGATCCCCACCCCACACCTTGCAAGTCACAGAGAGTGCGAGATTAAGAAACGGACCTGTCCTTGTTGAAGATCAAAACGGATGGCACATAACGCCACCATCCAGCGTTGAAAGCTAGAAACATCAGGCTTCGCATTTGGATCCGGGCGAGAAACCCCGAATGTGAGACTCCGGTTCATTGCAATTTTCCTCCTTTTTTTCTTTTTGTCTTTTGGGTTTTGCAAAAGATGATGTAACCTAAAGTGCAGCACACTACATCTACTCTAAACAATGTGCCCTGTTGGCCAAGAAATTAGACTGTGGTGCAATCATCCCACACCGGCACAATAACTCATCAATGATGTTCTTGTCGAAAACAATAAAAAATAAAAAATAAAAATCATCATCGAGCTCAAACAAAGTTCCTTCAGCAAGATCTTAGCACGCACAGCCAATACCAACAATAAAACCCTCGGAGTTTCTCAGATCTCGCAGCAGCAGCGATCCACGACATCTTCCCCCCAGAGGACGACATGACTGTGAAGCTCCAAATGGGCTTCACAACAGAGACTAGAAAGGCCCAACAAAGAAGAAGAAGAAGTTTAGGGTTTTCTACACTGCAGTTTTTGTTGAAGCTTTTCACTCCCTGTTGCAAACCCAAATCCCTTTTCCTCGCGTTCCTTCAGGATTTCGATCATTGTTGCCTTTTTCACCTTCCGAGACGCAGAATCAAAAGAGAGCTCGATCTCTCACTACTACCTACCAGACTCACTCACAAACTGCGAAACGCAATGAGCCAGCGACAGTTTGGCGAAGAGAGAAAAGGCTTGCGAAATAATAATGACCAGTATATTTTTTATAGCGAAACTTCGCTATTTTTCGACAAAGAAATTGAGAAAATTTCGGATTTTTTTGGTTTTTCTAGTGTAAATTCGACTAGTTTTGTTTCCTTTTTTTGGGTTAAATTTAGCAAAAATATAGACATTAAAAAAATGAAAAAAAGAAACTATAGTTACATGTACACAAAGTTTCATGGTTTTTTCTCTTTTTTCGCAATTTTGTGATGCATCCACAGTAGGGATCAGGGTTGTTGTTTTTTTTGGGGGGGGGGGGGAGGGTGTGTTCAAATTTTTAATATAGCCAAACTGGCAATCATCGACAAGATGATTTAGCCAAATCTGGCTAAATCTTATTAGACCGGATATGAAAGTAATCTCTTAAAAGAATCCATCACGTTTTTGGCTACCATGCTAGAACCCAATAGAGAAATCTGGCGATTTATTTCAAAATTTTGTCAAAATACGGCGATTAGAAACCCAAGAAAAACACATACTTTTAGCCAATTTGAAAAAAGTTAGCCAACCAGTTAAATTTTGCCAGAAAAAACGTCAATGGGGATCATCAGAAGACGAATTAGCCAAATTTGGCTACATGTCACACGAAAGGAAAGCAAATTTGAAAAACAATCCTGCTAGCAAAAACTCTGGCGGGCCTATTTAGTCTAAATATGGCGATTTCCCGAAAAATGTTTCCTTGAAATTTGGCGAGTATGATGCATGTTTTTTTTCCCACACAAACAAATATATCCTTTATAGGCTATGAGTGGCACAGGAAATATTTTTTGTCTTTGTCGCCGGGTGTCGCCCAATAAAGAAAAATTCACTGGGAAATTGCACCCGTATTTGATTGCTTACGAAAAAATAGCCAGCCACTCGGAATGTTTAGCCACTCAATGTCAGTTTCCGACATTTGGGGCCCCCAATTTGGTACCCTCCTCAAAGAACCGGAAAAAGGGGGGCCAAAGTGAACCAACACCCACCAGCACACCATCCACTGGATGCCCCTTATTACTCAGTTGTGGATGAACCTCAACAACTGGATGAAACTCAACTATGGTAATATCTGATTTCATCGTGGTAACCAATTCGGTAAAAAAATAGGTCTCATCATAAATAGGTAGATAGGTAAGAAAATAAGATAAGTAACTACTAGGTAAGTAGATGGTTTGTACATAGGTAAAGGCTGTTTTTACTACCTACCTATTAACAACCTGCTTGTGGGTTGTTAGTCAGTAGGTAGTTAAAAAATAAGCAACTGAACTAACCACCAGGGTTAGCTAGGGGAACTGGAATCCAACAGAAAACTGTTTCCTCATCGCTTACCATCCATCCTTCATTGTGTGCTGGTGGGGTTGCTGGTTCAAAAAGGGTGCTTTTTTCATGCCATTATGATGGACCCTTTATAAGAGAATCCCTTAGGCATTTGCAATCAGGAGGGTTCCTCAATAATATATCCAAGTAGGTTTCACTACACCTACCTATTTGTTTCTAGAGTGATGCTCACAATGATGTGTGAAAGACTTATCTAGAATCTACTAATTACAAATGGTGGCACCTTTGCTCATACCTTTTGTGTAGGGTTAAAATGCCCTAGGACTAGAACCTTATGGAAATAATGGACCCCAAGGTAGGAGTAGAGGTGTTCCAAATTTCTATAAAAACCCCCAAGTCCAAGGGTTTTACATGGAAGGAGTGCAATGAAAAAGGAGAAAACCCCATAGGAGAAGGGATGGAGAAAGGAGAGGATGAAAAACAATAATCTCTTGTAGGAGCTGTGAAGTTCCCCCCTTGTGATGGATTTTGAAGGGAAATTTTGTTTTGAAATGCATGGCCAATGTAATAATGTAGTTAAAGTAGGCCAATTTTTCAAAAGATGTTTCACAAATGCATGAATCTCTAGGTTAAACTACATAGATTATTACATAATTTGGTATTCACAGGGTTACAAAACTCCAATAAAAGAACATTTTACAATGTTCAAGGCATAAATGGCAAGGTGAACCAAATTGGTCTGCTTCAACCTTGCACAACCTAGCCCTTATGAAACTAAAGAAAACACCTAAGTGTGTCGTTGAACCACCATTCAATAATTGCCCCTTTCTAATTTTCCTAGAACAAGAAGCATCCAATGTTTTAAGAACATGAAGATCTTGCACATGAAAGGAAGATCATTGAAGAAAAGCTTGAAACTTGGACTAGTTATCTACAAAGCTTGAAGAGGCACTTACAAACCTACCAATAGAACGAAAACACAAAAATCACATTCACATTTCTTTAGGTAGTTTTTCTTTGGTTCCCCTTGTTTTTGCAAATGCCACATTGTTCCTGCCATCCACATAATAACTTGTCAAATGATTAAGGTTTTCAACGAGCAATGTAACAGCTTTAATCAATAACTTCATGGTTAAAATTTTCATAGTTGAAGGCTTTAGCACTACTTCTAAAAAGATTGCACAAGATTTTAACATTAATTTAAATTCTAGAACCAATATATATGCTCCAAACTTTTATAAGCATTAACATAAAAAAGACCAACATCAAGGTGATGTGATTGTGAATCAAATTTTGCTCTTCGTTAATGAATAAGAATCGTGAAAGGTGAAGAAACCAAAAGATGTTTCGTGATTAAAAAACCTTGGTCCAAAAAACTTTAAATTATTATTTAGGAGACACATCACATGGTTGTTTGGCTAAACAATACTATAAAAAAAGATGCAAGGGAAACAACTAGCTTCCCCAACCAACTCAACATGTTTTTTAAAAAAGGAATGGTGATTAGACAACTAAGTTAAATAAACACCATGACTTTCCACTTCAAAATTTTGCAACTTCAAAGCTTGGGAAATCAATTTTTGGTCATGTACATTCATCTTCAACTAAGGATTTTTGGGCTCCATCTTCTGCAACACTCAAAAAAAATCCACACAACATCTTTTATAACATTCAAAAGAATTAGTAATGGCACCCACTCTTCATGCCATGAATTTTGTCCCCCAAAAAAACTTCTAAAGGACTTGACAATTGTGTTGACAAGAATCAAAATTTCAGATTATCTTAGGTATATGCAACGTCATGCATGGACATTTCCCGCCTACTTGTGTTAAACTACTTTTCAAAAAATAAACAACCATAAGAAGTTTGGCGATGGCATCAACGAAATATTGCACACTAGGTTTCATTATTAATCCAAATCTTATTAATCTTTTCTGCACCCCTATCATTATCAACTATATGACTAGGTATAAGTTTGAAGACATTTTCATATGCATCCATTTAGTTGACAACAAAGACTAGTCATAATAAATAAAGATGATTTTGCTTAGGACAAAATTGCAAATATTATATAATTGGTGGAAGCATGTATTGACTTGTATGGGTAATTATGTGTAATACTTTGTATTTGTTTATGGAAATTCCTCCAATTTATTTTCCACAAATATTATTCTTTAATATATTTCCAATGACAATGTTTGCGTATGTTATCCATGATGGTTTCATCCATGGAAGCTCAAACCATCAATCAAATTTAAGGGTTTAATCATAGTTCTTCATTATGATTCAATGTCATTCCATGATTTGCATTGCAAAATGGGAATGCATAACTGTATAACCAAGGACCTACCAACCCCTCTAGATCCACTTATGTTGAAGGTTGTTGGGTGAGTGCATCCACATTAATAGGAACCACAACATGTGTAACAAGTGTTTGGTTTTTCATGTTTTGTTCATTAGTAATTTAATTTGGTATTGAAATGGTTGGAATTTAGTTATATAACAACATTCATAATATATCATGGGAACATATTGTGAATAAGTTTGAAATTATATGAATGAATAAAAAGTATACAAAAACATTTTTGAAACATTGTAACTAGTGTTTTAAAGCATTAAAAGACTTGTTTCATGACTTCAAAAGATTTGAAAATGACATTTTTTTCTAATTTTTAATATAAACGCCAACATAATAGTCTTTTTTTATATTAAAAGAAATTGAAAGATAGTTATCCAAAATATTATGAGAATTATAAATCAAATAACTACTCAAAAGGTGCTAATGTAGGTCCTATTAATGTGGGTGCACTTGGGAATTAGTAACAAATCCTTGGAAAACACTTGAAAGGAAGGTTAATAACTAGTTGAAATTTAATATTCAATTAGCTTTCATAATATTTAGTCATTAATTAAATACTGATTAATGTATTAAATAATTGAGAATATAAATTTAAAATATTAATTAATTAATAATTAATTAATAACTAGTTAAATTTTAATATTCAATAAATTCATATTTATTTTTAATTCCACTGACAATGATTCATTAGAGCTAGTTTACATAAGACAACTTTAGGTTCTTCAAGTTGTCATAGATTGGACAATTCCAACTTGAAATTTGTTAATTCATTCACACGTGAAGAAGCATGGAAAGGTGTCTTTTCATATTTGTGTATTGAATGTTTCTTCCAACAACATATTCAAAAGAAGATATTGAATACATTTTCTACCAATTTGTCTTTAATTGAATTTGAATACAATTGTGCAATTGGAATTGAATTTATATCTATTCAAATACATTGAATGGATTTCAATTTTATATAGGAAGGAATTAGTGTCTTTCATTTTAACATGCATTGAGAAAAAAATTCTTGTTCCACGATGATATTTGTTGTTTCCTTGTTTTCCAATGTTTTTAGTCTTGGTGCAAATAAGGAGGATTTATTGCATCTTACACATTGCATCATATCATCATTACTCTTTGGCTGAAATTCATCATTCTCAGGGTTATTTTAACATTTCATCTCTTTGACATATGAACATGAAATGAGTTTTTTATGTTTGCGCATGAAAATATTTTTTTTCCTTTATTGTGATTTGCATTCATTTAAAGTGTTAAACAACAAGTGATGTTCACCTCATTATGTGTGCATTCTATTGAAAAAATTAATGAACCAAAAAAAGAAAGATGTATTATTTTCCTCAATGTTTTTTCTATGTTTTTTAAATTTTGGTTACAAAATTGTTTTGATATGTGTTTTGATAATTGCATTAAATGCATCACATCATTATCATATAGTGCATGCTCTATGATATCAACCCATTTGTACCTTTACAAAAAAAAACCTAAGCATTTCAAACCTACATATTTGTATAATTACTTAACCAAGATGAAACAAAAAATAAGATCATTTCAAAATACAATAATTCAAAAGAAATTGATCAAATAATGGTTGAAGAGGATATTTGTGAATAATGTTATCTTTGAAATTCACATTTAACATTTTCAATTTCTTAAAATCATCTCCAACAAAATTAAATAAGGCTTTATGAATGTTTACAAGACAAAATTCTACATGCAAAATGTCATTTTATCATTATTACATGATTGCATGCATAATATGAATAAATAAACTAAAATATCTTTGTGCATGTCTTGTGACAAAATCAATGGTTATTAACAAAATATTGAATTAATGATATGTTTCACTATCCAAATTTTCCTATCATAAATATATATAAATTGTTTTGCATGAATTTTCTATTGAATAAAAAAGATCATTTTATATATTCAAGATCAATTAGGTCATCAATAGTGATCCTTTCAATAGTTTCTTTTGAAATTTCATTATTTAAAAATTCAATTTGCATATAATTAATTATATGGGTAGATGACCAACATGCATTATCTTCATTACAAATGTCATTGCTTGATGATAAATCCTAAATAAAATTAAAATAAAATAATGATATCTTCTTATATGAATTTAGAATATATTTGAATTAATAGATTTTTTTTGAATTATTATTGACATTACAAAATAGGATAGAAAATTAAAATGTTACTATAAAACAATCATGATTTCACGAGATAAAATGATTTGTATGTTTTTAAAAATTCATTTGATGTTCCTTGTCCCTTTTGCAAATCTATTCAATCATGTGTGGCTTTTAATATGTTATGAATGTTATAATTTTCTCTTGATGTGTGATATTAATTCAATTAAATGCATGGGACAATGAATGACTTGTTGGCATACAAGCTTTACAAGAAGGTCAAAAAAAAAGACAAAACAAGAATAAGATTTAAACACTATGCTAAAATGTGATTTCTATGACTAAGACAATTTATGACTATTACTCAAATAGGCATATAGTCATAAATGGACTTGAGTCACAACCATTTTGACAATTATAGTTATAATTATGAGTATGTGACTATAAATATGACTATAATTATAATTATGACTACCTATATGACTACACGACTACTGTAGCCATATTGAAATAAATATTTGATTTTATTTGACTAAGTTAAACAAAATTAAAACACTTATCAACATAGTCAAATTTGTATTGGAAGCCTAATTTAGCTTGATTTAGCCTAATTTAATTCAATTTAACTTAATTCAAGCAATTTTTAATTTAGTATAATTTAATTTATTTAAATATGAATTAATCTAAACCAAGTTTAATTTAGCCCAATCCTAGTTTAACCTAATTTAACATACTTAAAGTTAGTTTACCCCAAATAACATGGTTTGTTTTATTCTAATTAATCTTATTTTAGTTTAATTTACCATACTTTAACATATGTAAACTAATTTAGTTTGGTTTAACCAAATGTACCAACTTTAACAACCTTTAAATTTTGCCAAGTTTAACCAAACTTAATTAATTAACTCAATTTAGCTTAGTTTGGCCTTAGTTCAACCAAAATGCCTTTCAAATTTTTATTTAGCAAAATTAATCCAAGTCTAGCCAAATTTATTCAAATTTAGCCATATGTAATTTGATTTTGCCAAATTTAACCAAATATATAATATGTAATGTATATTTTGTAGTCGCAAGTGTAGTCATAATGGTGGTTATGACAGTGACCATGAACAAGCAACTAGTGACATTTACGATTAATTTTGTAGTTATAAATGCCACGTTTGGCATTGTGAAACAAGTGATCTAGTTTACGGGCAAATCATTGATACTTGTAAATTGAATGCAAATTGAAATGGGTAAAACTTGTAAAACCATAAACATTGATGTTTTTAAAAAAATTAATCATAAAACATTCCCATTTTTTTAATGTAGTTTTGAATTAGTTTCAAAATCTAATTCATGATTTCAAATTTTACATTACTGAAAGATTTAATATTTTGGTTAAATTAATTGCATGTTAATCATAAATCACATGTTTTTCAACATGTTATCATTATGTATCACACCAAGGTTTTGAAACCTTTGAGATTATTTTCTGCATGTTATTATTTTAAAATGCACGATTCACATTCAAGTACATTTTTGTTTCATCTTTTTCATTTAATAATTACATTTTAAAGTTTAAGGTTTGGATTTGATATTGATTAATTTTCATAATGTTCATATTTCCACCAAGTGGTAACAAAGATTTAACATGTTGGTAGCTTTTGGTTTGTATTGAAAATCAAATTTACAAATAAATCAATATAAATTTTCATTATAATTTAAAAATTATTTATCAATATGTTTTAATAAGTAAGTTTTTGGTATTTTAATTTAATAGTTATTTAAATCATTAAAAAATATATAATAACTTTACATTAATCATTTGTATTAAATAAATCACATTTGAAAACATAAAAACATTCACTTTCAACTTTCTGTAATATTTTAATACACTTTTAAATCAAAATTATAAATATATTCAAAACAACATTGAGAATGATTTATCCATCAAATGTTTTATCAAAGTTGACAAATTTATATTATTTTTCATCAATGTCATGTTTATGAAATTAGTCAAATATAATAAATTCATTTTAAACATCAAATTCATTAATATTTAGTGGGAAGTGGCATTTGATAATCTTTTAAATATCACTTCCACACAAAACTTGGTAGTTAGACATTTCATTTTATGTCTTTTAACCACCCTTTCATTAAAATGGGTAAATTTTCTTTTATCCTTCCAATTATTTTTTCTTTTCACATCAATTGAATATATTACATGTTTCAACTTTGATCACATTAATGAAAATTTGACCCATGATTTCAAAGTTTTTTGAGTTTTAAAACCATAATGCTTGTTGTTAGACCAAGTTTCTCAAAGGTCCCAAAATAGAATTTCAATTTAAAAACATTTTCAAATCTCAACATCCTTAATTAGTCAAAAGTCAAATTAGTGCAATGTTTTGGTTTGAGAATGACCTAAGATTTGTCAAGAAAAAATAGACACCTAAATAATACTATGGATGTTGAAAAATAGAGAAAACAAAAAGATAGGAATGTTGACAAATAACAACAAATGACAACAAGAAATAATAGGGGTGTTGAAAAACACATTGGAAAACACCAATGGTGTTAAGTTGAACATGAAAAAAATCTTTTTTCAAGCAATAGAAGGCATCAAAACATTGAAGATTGAAGGCATTGGATATAATGTCAGAGGACATTGAAAAATACATAGGTGATGTTGTGGGCTTTAGGGTTGAAAATATTTTATACTTATATATTTAAGAAACCAAGGATGATCATTGGGAAGCATAGGAAGGACATCGGGGGACATTGGAAAGGCACCCAAGATTTGATTTTTAAGGTAATGAAAAATATCAAAAAAGACATCATGGGTGTTAAAAATGTTAGTGTTTTAGTAGGTGAAAATGAAATATCATATTTTTAAATTAATGAAAATGAAAATAATTTCATGGGTAATCTATATAATCATGGATTACCAATTTTTGTTAACCAAATATATCTTAAATTGTTTACTTCAATAGATTTAAATCTATTAATATTTTTATTTTGTGTCAATTGATTGCCATTGGCAGTGCAAAGCAATGCAAAAACCCAAATTATTAATTAATTATTTAATCATTAAGATTAAATACGAATCAATAAAATAGAAGGAATTATTAATTAATTGATATTAAGTATTAATTAAATTCTAATTAACATTAGTCATTAATTTAATACTGATTAATTAACTAGTTTATTAAGTAATCTAGAATTAAATATTAAATTAATAATACGAGCCAATTATTCAATTAACAAATAATAATTAGTTGGAATTTAATATTCAAATAATTAAATTTATATTCTATAAATTCATTAATTAAATTCATTAATTATTAGATAATAAATATTTAATACTTGATCATTTATAATAATTAACAATGTATTTTTACTATTAATTAATTAATAATAACTAGTAATTAATATTTGATGCTATTACTATATAGTATTATTATTAAGTAAATATGTAATAAATAGGTTGTCGGTACGTAATAAGCAAGTAGTAAATAAATAGGTTATAGGTAGTTAAGAAGTTAATGAATTAGTTAGTTAATATTTGAGTTAGCTAGTTAATTAATGAATTATTTATTTATAAGTTAACCCAATTGAAAGGGAAATCAAATTGTATGGGATAAAAAGCCTAGTCACCAACCTAGTTGCAAATAGTTTGTGACTAGATTTTTATCCCATACTAGCGTGTACCCATTGCGTTCGTTGCCAGGATAGGCATTGATGTGACGAATGTAATCATTTTATTACACTAAATAATACATATACATATACATGCACACATTACAGTCTACCAAATACTTCCTTGTAAATTACGTGCCCCCCCCCCCCCCACCCGTGCTGGAGTCAATTTCATCTGGGGAAGTTACATTTTGGGGATGGATGACGGGACGGAATCAAGGGTTGCTTCATTTCTGATCCCCAAAAGTTTTCATATATAAGAAGATGCGTGTACCCGTTGCGTTCGCTACGGGTGCATAATGCACCCGTCCCCCCCCCCACCCCAATTGTAAAGTAACAAATATTTGTAAATTTTCATATTCATATTAGATAGGGTAATAGAGTGAAGTAAAAATGGCAAGGTAGTTATAAAATGGACTGAGGTAATTATTATTAGAAAAGGTGTTAGATAGGGTAATAGAGTGAGGTAAAAATGGCAAAGTAGTTATTATAAAAGGTGGGAAACTGTCCCTCGTGCTGGATGGATGATTTAACATCCCCAAAATCAGGCGGGTTCATGGGTTGCTTCATTTCTCATCCCCAAAACAGTTCAAAACGGAATCAGGGGTTGCTTCATTTCTCATCCCCAAAACAGTTCAAAACGGAATCAGGGGTTGCTTCATTTCTCATCCCCAAAACAGTTCAAAACGGAATCAGGGGTTGCTTCATTTCTCATCCCCAAGAGTTTTCATATATAAGATTGTTTGGTTTCCTTTTCGAATGTGTCAACTATGTAATTAAATGCACTATAAACATTAAAATATACAAGATTTGCCAAATGGGATGAACCAATTAAAGAAGCTCAACCTTAATTTGGTTAAATCCACAATAAAATAAAACTAAACTAAAAAACACTTAAGACTTACCTACCTATCTACTTCAATTTATTTACCTACCTTAGCCTACTTACTTCCCTACCCACCCACCTTACTTACCAACCTACCTACCTACTCACCTACCTACCCCAAGCTTCCTTACATAGACCTATTTTTATTTTAAATGTTTTAAAAACCAATAATGTTGCCATGAAACATAAATTTATTTGTTCATGTGTTGAATCAAAGACCTTTAAAAAAAAACAAATGAGATTTTAAAAAATTGTTAAAAAGTTTGATTTATTTAATGTTTGTTGAATATGCCACATGGCAACATGTCATTAAAAATTGGTCAACATATGAAAAATACAATCAACTCAAATATATACTTCATGCATTATCTGTCTAATGACATTGTCATGTGTCACGGACGTGACAGTGTGAAACCAACTTTCTAACATTGGAGTTTCCAATAATATCTTAGCATTGGAGTTTACAACAATATCTTAGCATTGGAGTTTACAACAATATCTTAGCATTGGAGTTTCCAATAGTATCTAACATTGGAGTTTCCAATAATATCTTAGCATTGGAGTTTCCAATAGTATCTAGCATTGGAGTTTCCAATAATATCTTAGCATTGGAGTTTCCAATAATATCTTAGCATTGGAGTTTCCAATAATATCTTAGCATTGGAGTTTCCAATAGTATTTTAGCAGTATAAATAGAGGACCTTGAGACTTTATCCCTCACTCTTGTCAACACTAGTTGTATTTGCTCTTCCAATATCAATACTACTTCTAGCTTTCTTTTTTTCTTTGAGTGTTATTGATTCTAGTTTTGAAGCTTCAAATGTTATTCCCAGTTTTGGTGTGAGTTGTTGTGTTATTAGTTCTAGTTCCTAAGCTTCTAGTGTTATTTCCAGTTTTTGTGTGAGTTGCTGTTCGCAACAGTTTGACGAGAGTGCACTACCAAGATGGGTGATGCTTCCAACATCCAGATGCACGATGTGGTTGCCATGCTACAACAACTACGACAAGAAAATGCCAACCTACGAAATGCCATGGAATAGCTTCAAGTTGCTCACGCTCCAGTCCATGTTCCAGTTCCACAAGTGCCAAAAGAACCTCGAGTAAGCTTGCCAGAGAAGTTTGACGGAGATCGTACAAAACTTCGAGATTTTGTCAATCAAGTTCGACTTGTCTTTCGTCTCCAACCACACAGATACGCAATAGAAGAAACACAAGTTGGGCTCATTGGATCACTGCTCACCGGAACTGCATTATCTTGGTTTTCGTCACTATTAGAGAAGGATTCTCCACTTCTGGCAGACCTTGATCAATTCTTGGAGGAATTCAGCAGAACATTTGGAGAGAGAGATCGAGCCCTTATAGCAACAACAAAACTTCGAACACTACAAGAACGATCACGCCCAGCTTCAGCATACGTTGTAGAATTTCAACAACTTGCATGTGACCTCGATTGGAACGACACAGCTCTCATCACCATGTTCCGATGGGGACTCCGCGATGATATCAAAACCTTGTTGCTAAACTTGCCCAAACTAACTACTTTGTCGGAAGCCATTACTCAAGCAATCGACTGCGACAACCGGTTGTTCGAGCAACGACAGGAACGACGACTGCTCTTTGGATCATATCGAGCGGATTACACAGCTCCAACCCGCCAAACATCTTCAAGCACTTCGACCCCAGAGCCCATGCAAATTGACACTTCGAGGGTTAGGAAGCTAACCGAAGAAGAGAAAGAACGACGTCGCAGGGAGCACTTGTGTTTTTATTGTGGAGGCAAGGACCACAGCTTAAACAACTGCCCTTTGAAACCTCAGGGGCCAAAGGTGCACAAATTTCGATACACCTTGAACACTTCTGAGCCAAAACATGAAGAAATCGAATCGGAAAACGACAACAGCCAGCCACATTAAGGACCGTGCGGCTGACCAATATTACCACGTCATTAGGTCCTATCTTATCCTCTGAACCTTCTCGTTGTTTTAATATCCCGCTTAAAATAGATTTTCATCCACATAGCATAAAAGTTAAAGCCTTGTTAGATTCTGGAGCCTCTGCTTGTTTTATTGATAAAAATTTTGTGAAACGTCATAATCTTCCTATAGTCCTCAAGAAATCCCCTGTGGCAGTAGAGGTTATCGACGGTAGACCTGTGATTTCAGGAGATGTCACTCACGAAACTAAACCCTTAGACATTATCCTAGAAGGACACCGAAGTACTATTGTATTCAATATCATTAGTTCTCCCTCTAATCCTCTTGTCTTAGGTCTCTCTTGGTTAGAGATGATTAACCCGGATATAGATTGGAAAAAGCGAAAACTAACATATCGAACCATAGTTTCTCATATTTCGTCTAGACACCCTAGGAATGTTCCAAATCCGTGTCCTTACCAAGTCCAAAGGTCCGCGGCAGAAGTTCCATTGATGGTCGGTGCCCGAGCCTTCATGAGGGCTGCCAAGAATGGGAATATGTTTGCAATTTATGCAATTCCGACATCTCAACCTGTTCAAGAACCAAACAAGTTACCAGCAAAATATGAGGAGTATCGGGACGTGTTTGAGAAGAAGAACGCTGATACACTTCCTCAACATCGATCTTATGATTGTGGCATCGAGCTCCAAAAAGATGCACAACCTCCCTTTGGTCCAATCTATAGTCTCTCCCAAAACGAGCTTGCTGCATTACGAGATTACCTTGATGAAAATCTCGCGAAGAACTTCATTCAACATTCTAAATCACCTGCTGGAGCTCCTATCCTGTTTGTCAAGAAAAAAGACGGCTCCCTTCGGATGTGCGTGGATTATCGTGGACTAAACAAGGTCACAATCAAGAACCGGTATCCATTGCCGCTTATTTCAGGACTTCTTGACCAACTCGGTCAAGCAAAGATCTACACCAAGCTTGATCTTCGTGGAGCATACAACCTAGTACGTATAAAGGAAGGTGACGAATGGAAGACGGCGTTCCGAACTAGGTACGGACACTTTGAATACAATGTCATGCCTTTTGGTCTTACCAACGCACTTGCCGTCTTTCAACACTTGATGAATGACGTATTCCGAGAATTTTTAGATGATTTTGTTGTATGTTATCTCGACGACATATTGGTTTTCTCCAAGAATGAAGAAGAACACATCAACCATGTCCGGCTAGTTTTGGAGAAACTACGCACTGCTGGATTGTACGCCAAGCTGGAGAAATGCGTTTTCCACCAACCCCAAGTCGAATTCTTGGGCTACATCATTTCTGGAGAGGGTTTATCCATGGACCCGCAGAAAATTCGGACAATTATCGAGTGGAAGAAACCGGCTACCATTCGAGAAGTACAATGCTTCCTCGGTTTTGCGAACTTTTATCGAATCTTCATCCGAAACTATTCCAAGATTGCCGCTCCGTTGACCCGATTAACTTGCAAAGACAAGCTCGAGTGGAATGCGGAAGCAGACCAAGCATTTGAAACTCTGAAGAAGGCATTTACAACGGCGCCTATTCTGACGCATCCTGACTTCCAGAAGCCGTTTTTTCTAGAAACGGATGCTTCTGACTTTGCTCTTGGAGCGGTCCTTTCACAACCCGACAAAGACGGACGCCTTCACCCTATCGCATTTCACTCACGAAAATTTACTTCTGCCGAGATCAATTATGAGATTCACGACAAGGAGCTTTTAGCCATTGTCGACTCGTTCCAAGAGTGGCGTCATTTTCTTGAAGGAGCTCAACATCTAGTCACGGTCCACACCGATCATAAGAACCTTGAATATTTCATGTCTGCCAAGGTACTGAATCGACGACAAGCTCGTTGGAGTATATCACTTTCGCGCTTCAACTTTGTCATCACATACCGTCCCGGTTCCAAGCAAATTCAGTCCGATGCTCTTTCCCGACGAACGTATCTTGCACCAAGGGAAGGAGATGCAGCTTACGACCAACAAAAGATTACCCTTATCAAACCCGAACAACTTCAGTTGAAGATCATACGCACCACAACTTCAGTGGATGCATCTTTTCTCCAAGATATCCGAGTAAGTTTAAACTTTGATCCTTTGGCTTTGAAATTGAAGAACAATGCTGGCATCTTCAATCCTAGAGAATTTCCAAGTCCAGGTTCAGATCCAGAATCCCTGGATCACCCTACTTCCAGTTCACAGGGTTCCAGATCGCATAATGTTGATCCAAGATTCCAGTTCCACGACGGGCTGTTATATTACCAGGGACTACTTTATGTCCCTGAAGGTCCATGCCAACTCCAAGTGCTCCAGTCTCGACATGACTCTCCATCGGCTGGACACTTTGGTTACAACAAGACTATGGAGCTGATATCCAGAGACTTTTGGTGGCCCCAAATGTGGAAAACTGTGAAGGACTATGTCACGACGTGTGACACCTGCTCTAGATCTAAGATCCCTCGTCATCAGCCATACGGGTTACTCCAACCGCTGCCGATTCCAGAAACCCCATGGACATCCATATCCATGGATTTCATTGTGGACCTTCCAAAGTCCAAATCTTTTGATTCAGTTTTTGTTGTGGTGGACCGGTTGACAAAGATGGCACACTTTGTGCCTTGTAACAAAACTATCACAGGTAAAGAAACGGCACGACTTTTCTTGGAGAATGTGTACAAATATCATGGACTTCCCAACGATATCATATCCGATCGTGGTACACAGTTCACGTCCAAGTTCTGGCAATCCCTGTTCAAGATCTTACAAGTGAAGACCAATCTATCATCAGCATATCATCCTCAAACGGATGGACAAACCGAACGAGTGAATCAAGTATTGGAGCAGTATTTAAGGTGCTTCATCAACTACCATCAAGACAATTGGGTGGATCTACTTCCAGTCGCAGAGTTTGCCTACAACAATACATTTCAAGAGTCCATCCATCAAACTCCATTCTTCGCAAACTATGGATATCATCCACGATTTGACTCTTTGAACTTGAGTTTGGCAGAAAATCCGGCTGCACAAGATCTGGTCACCAGACTTCTGGAAATCCACAAAGACATGAAGGCAAGGCTTGTAGAAGCTCAAGAGCGGCAGAAGAGAAATGCAGACAAATCCCGAAAGCAAAATCCAAACATCTCGGTTGGAGATAAAGTTTGGCTTTTACGTCGCAATTTGAAGACTCGCTGACCGAACGACAAACTTGACTATCGTCGTCTTGGACCTTTTCGCGTGATTAAGCAGGTCAACGAGGTAGCATACAAGTTGGACCTGCCATCATCTATGAAAATTCATCCAGTGTTTCATGTTTCCTTGCTTGAACCATATAAAAAATCGTCTATTCCAGGACGGTTGCCAGCACCTCCGCCACCAATCGAGATTAACGGAGAAGAAGAATTTGAAGTTTCTAGGATCATCGACTCCCGCATCAATCGAAGGAAATTAGAATATCTTGTACATTGGCAGGGCTATGACATAAGCGAGCGAACTTGGGAACCTGCTGCTAATCTTGCTAATGCTCCCAAAATGATCAACAAATTTCATCGTCAGTACCCAACAAAACCAAGTGCCAAAGATATTTGAATCCAACATGTCTAGATCAACACCACACCATGTAAATATCACATGGACTTCTTGTAATAGATTTTTAGTTTTAGTTTTTGATAAGATACATAGAACAACTCGTAGGAACTCGTTGCTTGAAGGGGGGGGTGATGTCACGGACGTGACAGTGTGAAACCAACTTTCTAACATTGGAGTTTCCAATAATATCTTAGCATTGGAGTTTACAACAATATCTTAGCATTGGAGTTTCCAATAGTATCTAACATTGGAGTTTCCAATAATATCTTAGCATTGGAGTTTCCAATAGTATCTAGCATTGGAGTTTCCAATAATATCTTAGCATTGGAGTTTCCAATAATATCTTAGCATTGGAGTTTCCAATAGTATTTTAGCAGTATAAATAGAGGACCTTGAGACTTTATCCCTCACTCTCGTCAACACTAGTTGTATTTGCTCTTCCAATATCAATACTACTTCTAGCTTTCTTTTTTTCTTTGAGTGTTATTGATTCTAGTTTTGAAGCTTCAAATGCTATTCCCAGTTTTGGTGTGAGTTGTTGTGTTATTAGTTCTAGTTCCTAAGCTTCTAGTGTTATTTCCAGTTTTTGTGTGAGTTGCTGTCCGCAACATCATGACATCAACATTTGCAAACTTGTCGCATGCAACTTGTTCAATGCAATTACAAGTCATTTTAGTTGCAAATGTTGTTTGCAATAAAAAAATTAGTTGCAAATGTTTTTGCAATAAAAAAATTAGTTGCACATGTCATTCACAATTAAAAATTAATCATAAATTAAAGTTGAAAATATGTAGTTTTTTCTACTGTTTGCTTGTTTCCTTCATTCTTGATAAGTTGCAATTGTGTTTGCAATAACATGAACAATTTGGAATTCTATAGATGACAAAATTCAAATAATGTCAGAAACAACAAATGATTAACAAAAGGTAGGGAAGGGATTGAAGGTAGCCATATGAAGAAGATGAATGCCTTTTCAAATTTTTGCAAACAAATGAAAAGGAATCTTGATTGTTTTTGGACACCTTGCATGGACTTAACCCCTATTCTTAACCCCAAACTAGGCATTCCATCATCCAATTCAACTTTTATTTCAAAATGTTGAAAATTTTGGGCAACAAAATAGACCAGGAACCCCCTCCAAAAATATATGCACACACACAAAACATAAAACATTAATATAAACCCTCCCCCATCCTCTCCCCCCCCCCCCACCCACCCAAAACCCATGCATGTCAAAACAAAACAAAAGGTCGTGCAACCAAAACCCCTCCCACAAAAAAGGACAAATTCCAAGTTCCAAAATTATATTTTAAAAATGTTTTAAAACATAGGAGAACAGACATGGGTTGGGAAGATTCTTAAACTAGGTTAGGTTTTTTTTACCCCAAAAATTGAAAACTAGATTAAACCCTTTGATTGAATGGTTAGTAAAAGAAAATGCTCTTTGGCAATTTTGGGGGCAGGGGTGGGGGGTATTTATTGAAGGAATTTTTTTCCTTCACCATATTATTATTTTATTTGTTAATATAAACATATTTAAACCACTTCATATTAAATCATAATTTGTTAGCATCAAATTTTTATATCCTATATTCATTAATTTTTTTAGTTTTAATAATCTTGAAGTCGGAAAGAAAATCAAGATTGTTCTTTTAGAGGTGGATCACTTGCATAATGAGTTGGAACATATAAAAGAAGTTGTTTTAATGCCTTTCAACAATTTGCTTCACTACATGTATGGTCATCAAAATTTGTGGCTAATGTACTTTCCATTGTAACTTATGCATATGAGATTTTGGAATTAGGAAACAACAATTACCAATAAATGTCATAATTTGAAATACAAATATCAAACAATGCAAATTGAATCCATAGATAATTCCTAATATATAAATAGAAAAATAAAAATAAAACAATAAACCTAAATTGACAATAATTCTTATGATATTGAATATAACATGTTTAACATTTCACATGATCCCAATAAAATATAAATTTATTACTCCTAACCCAATATATATGATGGGCTTAGTAGATTTCTTATGATGCTTTTAACTTTGCGCTTCATGTGTTGATGATATTGATGATTTCTTGACACCCAATACCATTGTCTCGTAAACCTTGTGAAATAGTTCACAAAGATATATGAATTTGATAGTCAATTGTTTATTAAGTTAAACAATAAACCATATTTAAATTATGAATGGGAGATGAAAATAAAAAATCTAAAGGCACATGAATCTTGAAATAAAATAATAATCCTAGGAAAAGGTTAAACAAACTTGTTTTATAAAGGAATAATTAGTGTTCAAACAAGGCTTCCATTCATAATATATAGAAGATGCATGATTTAATGGACAAATGGTAAATAATACAAGAGTTCATGAATAAAATGTTCATAATCTCCTAATTGAACCTACTCACAAGTAATAACTAAAATTTGTATGGTACATATGTGTAAAGAGATGAAATTGCGGCCCCCGATCATTACCATCCTCTAGTAGGTAAGATCAAGGGAACAAGGTCAAGACCTTCGTATTCAAAAAACAATCACCCTCATTTGCTTACTTTACTACAACTATTCAAGTGATAGGTAAAAATGTCACACAAAGAGGAAAAGAAGAGGGTAGGGTTTGTTGTCCAAGAACATTTTACCATCATATTTGTAGGCTATTTTAATGGTGCCAAAGGAAGAAAGTGTAAAAGGGTAACATGGGAAATGAGAATAAACATGGAATAACTACTCTCCAAGGCTTTGTAATACCTTCAATGTCTCTAGATGTTGCCCTCATGGGTCTACAAGCCTTTCACAACTACTCTCCCAACTTAACAACATTTGTAGACCTTTCGGTAACCTTGCCTACCATCTATAGTGACCTCGTAACGCCTTCCCAACATTGCCTACCATATGTAGTAAGCTAAACCCATTCATGGTTGTTGTTTATCGTTTGCAACAATCCCATTTGGTATGTAAACTCTGATTTTCAAATGTTCCCCTTCTTCCTACTGCCATCTACTAACAACTAGCCTCTTGTGGCAACCAATAATACATTATTCTAGATGTTACCACGTAGTATGCAATCTTGTTTTCTTTTATAGTAGAAACGTAGAACTACTTGAAAAAGGGGCAACAACACATTGTATAATAAAAAATTTATAGTACCTTCCACATATCTTAATGCACATAAAACACATAGATGTTTTTCAACCATTTTTCATTAAAATCACACACAAATACAAATACATGTCCCATTATTCTTTCTTCCTTAGTGTTACACACATGTTTCCAAGAGAGTCCTCTATTCTGACAACCAATTACAAAGTATCAAATGCCATAAAATTCTTTCAAATCTTCCTTTAATCCTCCTTCTCCACAAAATCACACAAGGCTTACATCGACCCCATTAAAATAAAACCCTTATTTTAATTTTTCCTAAAAACTCCTATATGATTGGGTAGATTACTTTCTACCGCTCATTAACATGAGCTTTTTAATTTCACTAGCTTCACCTCTTTGGTAAGGGATAATAAATCTACCGTTATTAGTCAATGGGTGCTTATGGTACTAACTAGTTTAAAGATTTCTACCCCTTAACAATACGCTATATATTTTTTATTTAAAAAATAAAAAATGAATTAAATTTATTTCCAGTGACAAAATCATTTAAAATTCAATAAACTTTGTTTTGTGGTTTAAAAAATTGTGAAACCACCATCATGCACATTGCTTTAATTCACCAAAAGCTTTCAAATGGTAGAAAAAAAAAACATAACTAGGGACCCATGGTTTGGAAAGGTTAAGGTGTGATCACAAAACAAACACATACATTAATACATGGATATTGATGGGTATCAAAATCAGTGATATGCAACAAAATACCCACCTTTTAGGTTCTTTAACAAGTGACAAAAACTCAAACAAAGGATTCTTTTGGGAAAAAATGGGGCAAAGTTGCCATATTTTGAATTTGTTTTTGAAATTGCCATAATTATAGCAAGTTACAAAAAATATAGCAAGGTTCCAAATTTTAAAACTTTCCTTTTTACCTTGGAGACAAAAATTGGCTAAGCCCATGTTTTGTGAAAATTTACCACTTCAAAATCTTGAAAAAAAAAACCTTAGTTATTTTGGGTGATGCTTTTTGTACTACCAAATTCATACCAAATTTCAACTTGAAAAATATGATTTCGACTTATGCAAAGGACTTTTCATGGGAAAAAGGACCCAAATTCACCCTATTTCTATAAAAAAAGGTTCCAAATTGCCATATTTTTAGTGATAAGTTCCATTAAGGTATTCAAGAATATTGTTATTTTTTATTATTTTTTCTACTTTCATACCTAATATGTAGCCAAATTTGGCTAAATTATTTTCTGGATGATCGCCACTTTGAACAATATATTTGAAGAAAGAAATATATGGAGCCGTTCGATTCAGAATATACCCAGGCAAACGATCACAGCCCAAGACAAGGTTTATGATCGATCTGGGCCATGGATGGAAGAGAATCAGGGTTCGCGAGAATGGATGTGAGCCGTTAGATGTGGGGAAAAAGATGAAAAACTCAACGTGCATTGAAACAGCCTGACCGGGTAAAGAGGGGTGCAAACCTGCTGATCGGGGCCATACGTACAGAAAGAGATGGCCCGTGAGGAAAAGACAAATAACTGACGGCCTGGATTGAAAAGTAGGGCTTGAAGCCCATGACCGGGCGCGCGAGGGGCTGCCAAGGATTGTGCGGTAAAGACGAGTACGTATCTCGCTGATCAGGGCCGTATATTGAGAAAGAGAAGGAGTTTTAGTAAAAGATAGAGTCTTAGGGTTTGGAATTAGGGTTTGGTCTGCATGGTGCGCCGACCGAGCGGCTCTTTGTAAAACCTCGAAGCTTTTGATAACCAGCTCTTTTGCTGTCTCGCCCGTTGCGACGAAGCTTTTTGTTGTCTGGGATTTGTTTTCCGAGTAGGCAAGCATGGCGCCTCCAAAGACGGCGAAGCCCCAGGTAGTGAAGGCAACGAAGGCCGCCAAGTCCCTGAAGACGGCGGCTGTGCGGAAGCAGAAATGGAGGAAGGAGCGGACCTCGGTGACGTTTCACAGGCCGAAGACCTTGAAGAGAGCGCGCACGCCCAAGTACCCGCGCCTCAGTGCACCTCCCAGGAACAAGCTGGACCATTACGAGGTGCTCAAGTACCCGCTTACCACGGAGTCGGCCATGAAGAAGATCGAGGACAACAACACTTTGGTGTTCATCGTCGACGTTCGGGCTGATAAGAAGAAGATCAAGGACGCCGTCAAGAAGATGTACGACATTCAGACAAAGAAGGTCAATACTTTGATCAGGTATGTGTGCTCTACTTTCTTCTGGAGGAGTTTCTTCCTTGCTGTCCCTGTCTGTGTGTTTTTTCTATCCTGTTGGGTCTTTCCTTTTTCTGTTATCTCTTTGTGTTGTCGTTTGTTGCTAGGCAGTAGCATGGTTTAGTCTTCCCGTTTCTTCCGGATTTGCAAAAGAGTCTCGGTATGCAAGTTAGTGATTTCACTGGCCTGTACCCACTGCAATGAGCTGATGAAGTCAGTAGGGAAGTAGTCTTAGAGAAGTCACTATCATACATGCTACCGTTGATGGTTCCTGAAGAGGTGTAAGACTGGTACTGTTCATCATGCCGCTTGTGTATGTGTGTGTGTGTGTTTTTGGGGATCTTTTTCGGGTTTTTTTTGGGGGTCCCTTGTTCTCTGTTTTTTCTTTCCTTCCTTGGAATCCTCTGGCTCGTTGAAGAATTGTTAACCTTGCATTTCTTTATCGTAATCGTGAGGATGGAGATTTCTTGATTCTTGTGAGACATTTTTTTTCCACTAATGATATGGAGGGTTAGGTCCTGGACTGATGTACCTTCCCATGGTTATATGGTGTTTAATCAGAAGCTGGGTTTCTTTTCTGTAATGAAGTGTGTCTTGAAGGAAGTTTAGGATTGT
Source organism: Sphagnum contortum (assembly GCA_963920785.1). NCBI lineage: Eukaryota > Viridiplantae > Streptophyta > Sphagnopsida > Sphagnales > Sphagnaceae > Sphagnum > Sphagnum contortum. The sequence continues at coordinate 11,503,913 of OY987279.1, read as the reverse complement.
CCTTGCTATGTGTAATCTGTATCCTCATTGCCGTTGTGATCTGCACAGTTTTTCCCATCTTCATATATTCTCAGTGGAAAATCCTTTCCATAGCATGACACAGTGCAGCATAAACTTCACACTAATGTTTTTGTCACCTTGCTGTTATTTGGATTTATGCAATCTATAGCTACCTTTTGTGGTTTTCTCTTTCTAGTTCCTCTGTTGTCCACCCTGCCAGCAGGCATCACCTCCTCCTTTTGTATGTACCTAATTCGGCAGTTACTGACAGCCTTAAGACAATAAAATTTTCTCATTGTTTTTGTGTCTTGTGGGATGGTTGATTGGGGTTTCTATTTCAGGCCTGATGGACTGAAGAAGGCATATGTGAGATTGACAGCAGACTATGATGCCCTAGATGTTGCTAACAAGATTGGCATAATCTAAGCTGGTCAATGTACTGTCAAGTTTTTTTCAATACTTGGAAGGATGGACCTTTTTTTTTGTTGAATGTGTGCACAGCAAGCTGAATTTTTTTGTTGGCTGTAATTGGATCATTAAAATGAAATGGATTTTTGTGTGTTCTTTTGAGACCTAAGTTACAGGATGGTCCAGGTTTTCTGCTTTGAGTACCTCCATACCATTGCAATCATACTGCATTATAGTCCAACATCACACATTACTGTTTATTGGGATCTGCGACTTCTCTTTTTGGGGGACATGAAGCTTTTCTAGAGGAGCAGTCTGATCAGGTACTGAACTCATGTCCACAGGTGATGACATTGTCTCACAGCCGGATTTCAAACTTGCTCCTAAGACTAACTTTGTGAGGTGAACAGATAGGCAAGACTCAGGTGTGTTACAGGCTTCAAACTGTGCTAGTTACCATTTTGTATCTAATGATAGACTCAAGAAATTTCTTGAATACTTTGTTTTGTGGGCTTAATCTAGGTGGGTGGATTAGGTCATTTCCACGTGGAATCTCTTGGTGGATTTTTCAGGAATTATACTTTGTGTGTGGTAGTGAAAAATCCTCTCATGGCACTGAAAAGAAAGAAAGTATAAGGATGTCCAGTCTGACTTTTGGATGTGAGATCAAAGACAGGGAAGCTTCTACAGGGTCATGCTGTGGGGTATACAAAATTTGAAGCATGGTATTGCAATTTGCCTTCAAAGGTGTAGTTACAGTTTCAATTCTCCTTGCCACTCTTATAAACTTAACTAGTTTTTCTAGGGAGCGCCTGTTCATCTGCAGTTCCCAAGCATTCCCAGCATAATACCTTGAAAGTGCTTGCAATTTTTGAAACCTGTTGAGATGGTACTATTTAACCATAGGCAATCATCACTTTTTCTGCAGGATGCAGATAACCTGTTTGATGTCAGACCTATATCTTCTCTGTTAGGCCATGTCTGCTTTGACTCAGAGCACTCTGTACTTCAAACATCTTTGTAACTGGTGTGCTGAGATGTGTGCCTATTGAATGGATTGTTAAGTGCCTATAGAGTTCATGCTCTGCGATACTGCATTTGGTTGTGAAAGAAGTATACTGTAACTAGATAGTTGGAGTATTGAACTTACAATAGGAAGGAATTCAAAAGGAATGAAGATTTTCATGGATCTCCTGTCTATGGCGCTTTGGTTACTTGCTTAGACCTTGCCTCAGATTCTGGCTAATTCACAAACAGATTTTCAATAGTTACCAATTTCCAATTTCTTTTTAATTCAATCTTAATTTAATTTAATTGCTAAATTAGATTGAATTGAATTGCAATGGAATTTGAATGCAATTCAATGTATTTGAATTTCAGTTAGAACTTTGAATTCAATCCAACTAAATCTGAATCCAATTCAATTGAATTAAGTTTCTATTCAATGGAAGTTATGTCATTCAATGTTGTCATTGGAATGAAACTCAATTTTTACAAAATCAATTCATTGTTTTCATCAATTGATGATTGAAAGTGCACAGCAAAGTGGAGCCAAAGTTTTGATAGGTCTTTGGTCTGGTTTACAGTGATAGATAAGCAAAGATTCACATGAAGCCTGATGTCTGAGGAGGTTTCCATGTCTGACTAGTTGCATACGAATCTTTGGCAGGGTGGTTCTGTGTCCATGTTTCAGCTCCTTGCAACTAATTTTTTACACATGATATGATGTGATTTCTGTAGTTAGCTAAACTAAGAGCTTCTCAGAGCACGGCACCTTTTATGGGGGCAGTTGCTTTATTATGTTTGTGGTAGGGTACAACACACTAAAGAGCTGCTCTGCTACAGCTAGCTGATCATGACAACTGTTTATGCATGACACACATATGGTGAGAAGTCGTGGACATGATTTGTAGTTGAACATCTGTTTTGCCATCAATAAGCAATCGTAGTTTAACTTCACTTATTAAGGTGGCAGGGAAATTAAAGACTCTTCAGTTTTCGTTGACCAATTGTTTGTAAAATGATCAATCTTTTAACACCTTGGTATATCATGCCAGAGTCTATCTTTCATTGAGAAAAAACCCTGCTTGAAGATTTTAGTGTAGTTGGAGGCTGCCTTACTGTGTGTAATCTTTCCTCTATGAAGGGTGGGCATTTTGGAAAACATAATGGTTACCCACATCCTACAGACCGCATCCTACATAGGATGCATGTAGGATGCAAGCAGGATGCAGGCATTACGTTTCTTGAAATGCCTGTTTACAAAAAAAAATCCGTGATACCTAGTGGGTATCAAGAGGGAAAAATAACAATTCAAACAGGTCTTTGCGCTCAGTAAAGCCCTTGACAGCAAGCCTTGCCAGATTTGGGCCTACACTTGGCTCTCCATTGCATGGGCCCTAATTCCAGTAAAGCCTATGGTGAATCCCACCACCAAGGCCTTTACCAACACACATATTGGAGATTGTTCAAAGGTACAAACATGCCACAATTCATGTGTCTTCTTCAGTTAATAGTAATGATGACCCTAAATCTAACACTTGGACTCTGATGAGTTTTCATCTCCATATTGTCTGGAACAATTAGATTTAGGAGGTGCCTTCAGTCTGTGCCCAGTGGGTTGTTGTTCTTCCTGACTTCAAATGCATAATTTGCACCCAAAAAGGATTCTTGCTCTTCATGGTGACATGAATATCGATTTTCTATCAATAAACATTGTTTCCATAAACAGGTTTTTAGATTTGTGACAATGCTTGAATTTTGGTTGAGTGAGGTCAGTATGTTGTTATTCAGTACTTGGTATAGTAATCTAAATGCACTTAGATGTTTAGAATTTCGCTCCCCTGAGGACAATGGTTGAGCCTTCTGCAGTCTCTTTATGACACTTGGTGACCATTGGATTCCAACAGATCAATCAACTTCCTGAAGAACATGTAGGTTGTTAGGAGAAAATATCTAGTGAATTGGGCAGTAGCATTACAGCGCGGAATTTTTCATCTGCAAAAGGGGCTGTTTTGAAAGGTGAAATGCTTGCTCACTCCCATTTTGAAAAGTGAAATGACAATGAGCATGAGTGGTCATTTTGTTTTAAGATACACACACTCTCTCTTTTTCTTCATTTTTTCCCATGATACCCGACGAATACTTTTCATTTTCGTGTGATACTAGTTGGGTTGTGTCTGAAAAAATGGAAAAAAGTTCGCATATGTCGTTACACTGGGTAACATCCTCAGTGGGAGTAGGGTGCTCCTGAATCAAGTGCCCCTCAGCTCTGCATCAGACAGGTGCTTATTTAGGGAACACTCAGATCCCTCCAGCTTTGCCCAACACTGACTTTCATGTTGCCTCACCTTTACTTGTGATTTTTCCCACCAATTTTAAACTTCTGTTGACATCTAATTTGAAGGTGTTGATGAAGAGAAAAATGTAGTTGAGGTTATCAATGTGGGATTTGTTGTTGTCTATAAGTGGGAGTTCTTTATTTTTGGTGAGTTGACAATTCCAATGGATTATCTTCACCATAAATGATTCCATGTTCACTCCTTGGTTGTTACAGAGTTCAAACCTACAAATACAAATACAATCTTGCCTATACAAGTACATAAAGAACTCGTAAATTTTTTTTGGCATGTGTTGACGACACATTAATCTCATTAAAATTACTCCTGAAACAAAATCAAAGCCTTTAGAATTCTACTAGATCTTTTTGCCAGGTAAGGACCTCAAAAGGGATGGGGTTCTGGGCTTGACTCTCAATTCATGCTGGGCCCTCGTTCCCAGCTCCATTTGAGGTCCTTACCTCAACCCCCAAAAAAAAAGCTTGAGCAGAATTTAGCTTCTTGAGGTCTCTAGGGTTGAACACGGGTTTGTGAGGCCATATGCACAATACACATTATAGAGTTTATGAGAAAAAATGTGCCAATATCCACCTAATCTCAACAACATTGAAGAGATTTTTTTGGGTTATATATTTTTCCTGCTTTCTTCAGTTGTTGAAGGCAAATACTGTGATCTACCACGTAGTTGGACAATCCCGCCAGTCTTGACCAGTTCTTGATCCCTCAACAAAAGTACAAATCTGTTGATAATATCTGACCTAATCTCCTAGTGGATGGATGGGCATTAGAGAATCCCTATTAAGTTGGTAGGCATCAATTATCAAGTGTGTTGCCAATTCAAGGCATCTTTGCCGAAACTAGGGAGGGCGCATTTGGCATTGAATCGAGCCACACACCATGCATGAGTCATGACCTGCCAAATCTCTTCCAACCACTCCTCTTGCTTCACCTAGGTGGTGGCTTGCCAAATTAACATGCCAGATTGACCGAAACCTATTACCCATTATAACCAATTATCAAACAGACCAGGACTTGATCTAGAAGAATGATTGGTGCTCTCTACAAAATTACGAAGATGTAATGATATGTCCCAATTTTAGGACAATTGGCACATGTCATTATATGTCTTTGTAATTTAGTAGAGAACCCATCTCAAGAATACATATAGTTTGATATTGAGTTTGAATACTTTAAGGGTACAGAGGCTAACGTAATCTGGTCTGTAATGTTTGTTGCTAGTGACATGTCTACTAGCACCTGCTTTAACCGCACATGAGAATCTCTCTATGCACACTCCTAACATGACTAGAACCTCAATCTTTAAGACATGCCACCAAACATGATGAGAGCATAATTATTAAATTGAGCAAACCCATTCTCTACGAGTTGATGAAAAACCATGTATATAAAAAAAGCATAGATGGAACCCATCCACGAGAAGTACGAGGCAAATAAAAGCACAAGAACACATGTCATGAAAGAACATAACAATCAGGACAGCACTAATACACTAATAAAATAGAAGACAGTGAACTAAAACTATGAGTTGGAGGAGGAACCGGGCATGGTCATAAATGAACATAAAACACTTGTAGAATAAGACACTCTTATTAGGTACTGCCTTTCAATAATTCCACTATTACCAACTCTTGCTAAGTAATGGGCTGGTTTGCCATGTGAGAGCCTTAACAAGCAATTTCTCTTCCATTTCATTGGTGCCAGGTTTGGGAGTAACTTGCCCTTTGCCTTTACAATGCTTCTACCAGGCTAAAAAGAAAAAGAAAAAGAAATTAAAAGTGCATAAATTATAGACTTTCAATAGCTAAAATTTGATCAAAACTTAAGAAAAATTTCAGATTTGTATACATGGTTCAAGTATAGATAGCCAAAAATATAGAAGGACATTTTAAAGAAATTACTTTTCATATTTAGCTAGCCAAAATTGGTTAAATCTTCATATGGATGATCGCTAATTTGACTACATCGCAAAATTGACCCCAAAAAAAAACATTTGTTGTTCTCATATTTCTTAACATTTTATTCTTGCTTTTAGTTCTTTGAATTTTCTAAGCAAACTTTTCATGTATTTTTCAGGTTTTCAAAGAGGAACCCTACCTGTCTTTCCTTGAAATGCTTTTGAAGGTCTTATTAACATGCACATGGCAGTCAAATTCAGCAAACTATTATCACAAACATGGCCAAATCATGCAATATTAAAAACCCACTTTAGCTGGTCATCTCCTTGACAGAGGTACAACAATTGTGCAACACATGCTGAAGACCCAGTCCAAAGGAAGAAAAGAAAGAAATTAGGAAAGGGGAAAGAAACCAAGTCAAGTCACCTTTTATCTCCATTTCACTAGAGTTCAATCTGTACTCACATCACCAAGAAAAAACTTGTAAAGTAAATGATTCCATTCCAGGCTTGTAACTAGTCATGAGCAGGTTTTTAATTTTTAAAAAAAATTATTATTATTTTTTAAATTTTATTTATTCATATTCATATTTTTAACTTTTAAAAATTTATAAATAAATTTCATTTTTAAAATTAAATTTCATTAAAAATATATTTTAAATTAAAAAATAACTTTGTAATGCAGATGCACTGGCAATCATAATTACCCACAAGAGGAATTAACCAAATTTGGCTACTTGTAAGAGAGGAAAGTAGAAATTTTAAGAATCTTGCTATATTTTGGTGACCTGCTGGAACCTATTTTTGTAAATACAGCAATTTCAGGAATTTTAGCTTCCAAATCTGGCAACTTTGGTGCATTTTTTCCCACAAAAATCCTTTATATTAAATTTTCTGGTATCGCCAATTTCAAAAACAATACATGGCAAACTATGCCAATTTTTTTGGAAGGAAGCTCTCGAGAACACTAGCTTCATTAGTTAGTATGATGCCAAAATTGTAAAATATTTTCATTTTTATTGCTGAATATAAATGAATTTTTAAATAAATAAATAAATTTAGGCACCTTGATGCCAAACCAGCCAAAGTTATGAGGTGCTAGCAATTGGGAGCATGAAATTTTCTAAAGTTTATAAATATATTTTTAACAACCCAAATTCATACTGAAAATGAAAAAGTTAATAGAAGCATCCATGGTACTTTTATTCACTTTTTAAAACCTTAAATTTCAACATTATTATAAATCTTGGGTTTCAATAAGTTTCAATCTTGTTTTTTTGGGTTTTATAGTCGCCAAATTCCTCTATATCTGTATATATATATATATAGAAATATCGCCAGATTTTTCTATTGGATTCTAGCATGTAACCAAAAATGTGAAAGAATCTTAAACTTTTTAACTTTCGTATCCTGTTTATAGCCAAATTTGGCTAAACTGTATTATGGATAATCGCCAATTCAGCTACATCACAAATATGAAAAAATAAAATAATAATAATAAAAATAAAATAAAAAAAAAACCCCTGCAAAGTTAGAACACCTTTTGAAAGGATAGTTGCAATTAATTAATTAATTAATTAAATGTTGCATGCACTGAATATACATACAGCTATTCATATTTGTAAATAATTATGGGTCATTGAAGAGTACCACCTAAACCCTAAATGGGGTGAGGCCATTGATGTCATAAAAATGTGGCCATAAAAATGGATTCTATGTGTAATGGCAAAATAGTGACAACCTCAAGATGAGAATTTGGATGACTCTTCTTATGAGCCTTCTTCACAAGCTTTAATGGAAGCCCATTTTGGGAACCATGATGATTGATTGGCCTACATGTCATTAATGCAATGCAATGCATGATGCAACCCTAAACCCACCATTGATTCAGGTCTTATTTATTGGGCGGGGACCAACAATGCCTATTCCATAATATATTACTTATGTCCATCAAATGGATGATAAAATGATGATTACCCATTTCTAGCTTTCTT